>JALMQS010000278.1:107232-627360 GCA_024734495.1 Forficula auricularia
TGTGGAATTAGTGGGTTTAGTCCAGTGGGCGATTTGGGTTATCAGGGGGGCGATTTGAGGGCGATGAGTATTCAAAGGGGGAAAAATTAAAATAGCTAGCTAGATAATGAGACTCCTGAACTCTCAGAAGACAAAATTCTAATTTTTACTGATCACCTTGACCAGTTAAAAACTGACATGGAATCAAGATTTGAAGATTTGACCAAGTTACAAATTCCGGATTGGATTCTAGATCCATTCTCGTTTGAAGCTGTGGATAAGCTTGATCAGTGGGCCCCAGAAGTCTAAAAATGCAAAAACTACCCCCCCCCTCCCCCTACATGATTATAAATAATTTTATTAAATATTAAATATAAGAGAGGGGTCAGGGTGTATGGAAAAGTCAAGTGGATGGCCACATCATAACGTGCCAATTTATTTATTTTTTCGAAATCTAGCTTTAAAACGAATTTTATACTTAATGATTTGTATTGTAAGTGATTAATTTGAATGCACTGAAGTGTTCAATTAGTGTAAATGTGAAAAAGAACAATACTACAATCAGAAATTAATATATAGGAACCATATTTCTTTTCATTATTTTAATGCAACAGATACGAAACAGTATTAATTCGTCATATATATTAGCCGCAGGCCCCAAGTAAACCCGCCGCGGGTTGGCCAGGCCGGGAGTAATGAATTTATATGTTATGGACTCGTTACGCTTGTCAGTTTTTGAAATAGAAAAATCAATCTGTTCCAATAATTGAAAGGTTTGTTTAAATTTAATACTGATTAGATCAAACTATGTTTAAATGTCATAGACTCGACAGCACTTTCAATCGAAACCATTAAAATTAATTCATGTTTCAGCATTAGTTAATGATCATCCGCAACAAATTGAAAAAAAATCGTCACAAATTTCACAAGCCTAAATAAATTCGATTTTAAGATAATCTTGCTGACCTTTCCATTTTGAAATGATGGTAAATTTCTTATCTATTGGTCAACATCAAACTTTGGACTTCACTTGGAAGTAAAGTTTTTTGTTTTTTGACTGTCCTAAATTTCAATTAAAAAGTATTATATCAATTGAAGGACGAAAAGAACGAAACTGCAGGGGAAAGGCACCTGCTTTTTGAAACTTAATACAAAAATGATGGATATGGACCAATTGGATGTTGATGAATTAGCAGTCCACGGTGGTTGTAAAAAATAAGACTATAAGAGGTTTTATTATTTTACATTTATTTGTTAAACCGACGTT
This sequence comes from Forficula auricularia, assembly GCA_024734495.1. NCBI lineage: Eukaryota > Metazoa > Arthropoda > Insecta > Dermaptera > Forficulidae > Forficula > Forficula auricularia. The sequence continues at coordinate 108,479 of JALMQS010000278.1, forward strand.
TCCGAGATTTATTCTCTCCTCTCAGGGCAACAAAAAGTCAATGACTGATTATTATTTTACTATTTATTTGAAATAACCGGACGTTTCGGAGATTTATTCTCTCCTTCTTCAGGGTAACAAAAAGTCAATGAAAGTAGTTCAAAAAAATAGTTACTTATTGACTTTTTGTTACTCTCAGATGAGAGGATAAATCTCCTGAAACGTCGGTTTGACTAAATAAATGTAAAATAATAAAACCTCTATAGTCTTATTTTTTACAACCACCGTGGACTGCTTTCATCAACATCCAATTGCATATTTATACCAGTCCGTCTCCTAAAGAAAATCTCTATCGATGGATATAACATTTGTTTAAGAAATCATTCATGATTATGATTAACGGACTTAAGAGCTACTCAATCAATTTACTAGTGCGTCTTGATCCTATGTATTTTGAATTAAGACGAAAATATTATTCATTTTTAACATTTTTTTTTTTCTACCCCTTTTTTTTTTTTTTTTTAATGCAATCGAATGCAAGAAGGGGTGCACCAGTAAAGGTGTAGTCCCTATGGATCTCGAAAGACCCTTGCATTACCGAAGAGAAGGAAAGTTGATTAAGTGAGAGGGTGTAGACGTAGGTGTCTATGCACCCTGGTTTTGAAGGTTTGAAGATCATAGGTGCTGGGAAAGATAGAGGCTGGGAGAGAGTTCCAGTTCCTTGAAGTCATGGGGATATATGTATTCGCGAATGAAGTGGTCCGGCACTTTTCCAATTTGACCGCAAAAGAGTGTTGGGAGTCGGCAAAACGTGTGCTGCGTGCAAAGTATGCTTTGGGGGGAATTATTGATTTTATCTCATCAGAGCACCTGCCGTGATAGTATCTATAGAAAAGGGAAAGGGCAGAGACATCTCTTCGATGAGCCAGCGAGTCGAGGGAGTCGGTGAGGGTAGAATCGTCAATTAGCCTGACGGCTCGTTTCTGAATTGCATCAAGGGTAGCAAGAGAATATTTTGAGGCTCCTCTCCACAGATGAGAGCCGTATTCGAGACAGGGGCGGATTTGGGCCTTGTAGATGGTGAGAAGATGTGGGGGTTTGTAAAATCGCTTGGACCTGAATAAGAAGCCAATCTTCCTTGCTGCAGATTTCGCCACAGAGGAGATGTGTTCATTCCAAGACAGGTCAGATGCGACAGAGACGCCCAACATGGATAGGCTGTCACACATTTTCAGGGTATTCGAATCGAAGTGAATATCAGGGAAATCTCTATTTTCGCGCCTAGAAATTAGACAACATTGAGTCTTATTTGAATTAAAGTTAACTAAATTTTGAGAGCCCCATTTATTCAGTTTGTCTAGGTCGAGAGTAATTGAGGAGGCAATATTGATTCGATTATTCGGGAGAGAGGGTTTGCCGTGTAGAGTGCTATCGTCGGCGTAACAATGAGTGGGGTTTGCCGTTTGATCAATAAGGTCGTTTATATAAATAAGGAAGAGTGTGGAGGAGATTACAGAGCCTTGGGGAACACCAGAGTTTGTGGAGAACGATTCAGATGATGTTCCATCCACCACAACTTTTATACTTCGGTTTGTCAGAAAGCTTTCTATCCATTTGCGAAGTGTTGGTGTGAATCCAAAGGCTGGCAGTTTGGCAAGAAGATTTTTGTACCAAACCTGGTCAAAAGCTTTGGAGATATCAAGGGCTACAGCGAGGGTTTCTTTTCCGGCCTCTAGAGTATTGTTCAAGGTGTGGGTGACATAGGTTAAGATGTCGCCTGTGGAACGATTTTGTCTGAATCCATATTGCCTATCGTGAATTACCATAATTTATTGTTTTCTAAGTGATGAAGGACGTGTTGGCCTCGGGAACCTGATGCCCATTTAGCCAGTCGTCACAGATTCACGTCGAATAGGTGTATAAACAAATAAAATAAAACTAACATATTTATTTGAAAAGATTTTGTTTTGCCTAGAGTAACAGAGTTGTTGATTCATAAAGAGAAATCAATCATTGATTATTAGATTATTACATATTTACTTTTATAGTTTGAAATCATTAATAATAGCATAGCTCTGGTTTATTACTTGAATTGAAATTTGAACTTTACTATATACTTACTGAACAAAATTTGAAAATTACTTTTATAAACTAAAGACGTGGCTGTATTATAAATTAAGGAAAGAGGAGAAACAGAAAGGAAAAATAAAAATTCAATTTTCTGTTGTCAACATTTCGATTAAATATTTAATCTTTCTCAGAACAAAGAATAGTTTTTACTTTACCATACAGGGTATGGTCAAGTATTGTAATCGTGCATGAAAAAAGTGGTTTTTTTTGTTTCGTTTTTTCGAAATATTTCAAAAACTGCTGAACTTATTTTGATTAAAAAAATTGGGCAAAACCATGGTCTTTCGGCCTACAAAAAAGCCCTAATAAGTAAACATCGAAAAAATTATATTTTTCGAGATATTAACTGTTTTGTCAAAATGTCTGTTAGTACCTACGTTAGTTAGTACGTAAGTACGTTAGTTACCAAATTTTTTGAATAGTATTATGCTCTTGTTCTTGTTGCAAATATTCATAGAAGTACCATAGCAAGGATACAATAAATTGTAATTCTATGTTGTTTCTATGAGTATTTGCAACAAAAACTATACCATAACACTGTTGAAGGAGACAATAAAAGAGTGTGTCTTCTGTTGAAAAAATAAATTTTCAATTTATTTATAACGAGACTATAGTTTCGAGGGTTTTATCCTCTTCATCAGTCTCTTCATCAGTTACAATTGATTCACAGGAATTATAAATAAATTACAAATTTATTTTTTCAGCAGAAGACACACTCTTTTATTGTCTCCTTCAATTTATAAAAATTCTGCTATTCTCGACAAAAAGAAACTTTCAACATAACACTGAAACACTGTTCTTTATCCCGAGGAGATTAAATATTTAATCGAAATCGTTAATAATAGACAATTGCATTTTTAATTTTCCTGGCTGCCTCTTCTCTTTTCTTGATTATTTATATAGTTTTAATTCCAATATTCAATAATTATGGGCTTCCGGATAGTGGCCAAACAGGCACTATAGTCCTCCTAACCCTCTGGGAGAAGTGTTAATTATTTTTGTGGAGCAGGCTCGTTTTGTTGACTGTGTCAAGAATAAGTCCTATTACCTATAATCCGTTTCTTTGTGAACTCCTGAAGATGGGCTTATACCCCGGAAATATATATAGAGTCTTGCTAAATAAACAAGCATCTGATCCTTTATTTATGTGAAACCTGCCTAGTATTTTATATTTTAAATTTTTAAAAAATATCTAAAAAAATTTCAATTTTATTTTTTTACTTTATTTCAAATGTTTCATCAAGAACCTACACCATTCTCCCTTAACAAAATATAATCCGTTTGTTAAAAAAAATAATAATTAAAATTTATTGACTTAATTATTTATCTCAAGCTTCTCTTTCTTTTTTTCTGGACATCCATAACTACAATACATTCATATTTTGTAGAATACTTAAGATATCATATAATAATTAGAGATAAAGTATCTATTGGTAAATAGATCAGTCGCCTAAGGGAAAGTCTAGTAAATTGCCATGGTTACCGAATATTGAATACCTACCTGCTTGATAGTCATTAACAAAATATACTTTTTGGGCGCTCAATATAGTATTTAATTAAGTTTTAAAGGCGGGGGGTCAGATAGGCCTGGGGTTAGCGTGCCAGCCTGCTATCCAGGGGACGCGGGTTCGAATCCGACTCGATGCATCCAGCTAAAATCTGACCCCGGGGGGTATAGACAAATTTTAAAAATAATATAAGTAGTATCGTAAATTGGCTTATGGCTAGAAAGGCCGAAAAAAGTTTTAAAGGCAAAAAAAGGGTTAGACTGGTGTAGGCCAGCTCCTGCTTATATTGGAAATTAGCTATTCTCTAAAGGAGTTTAGAGAGAAATCAATGAGGTTATGCTCTGCTTGATGCAAATAAACCTATACATATACAAATATTACCAAACCAGTCTTAGGACTGTATACTCAATGATGATGATATATTGTTTCCCTCTATAGTGTTAAAGGTTTGACCTTCATCATCATTCTTTTTAATTAGAAATAATAATAATAATATAACGATTCTTATGTGGCTGACTTGCTATATCAACAAAACGAACTTTTTCTATATCCAATCGGGTAATGTGGCTTGTCTGGTGGTTGCCCATCTTTTTATTTAGAAGTTTCTAGCACTTAATAAGGGAGTGTCATTTTACTCTGGAAGTAATTTCTTCTTTAACTATGCAAACATTAGATTTTTTGAAATTCGTAAGTAAGACAGTAGTATGATTACTCTTTTGATGAAAATATTTTTGGATCCAATAAAGTATTTTGTTCGATGAAAAAAAAACTGTTTTAAATTTGTTAGTATTTATAAAGCTTAAATTATATTTACAGTCTAACCTACGTATAACGATAATCTCTATTTTACGAAGCAATTTAGTCCTCTTCTCATAATACTTCCATTTTAGTTTTAATCAAAATTTTACATTACTGAAGTGAAATTTACCCAAAATCTGCATCCCTTTGATTACTTCGATCTCTCTAAGTGGCTCTAGATCCCCCTTTAGGCCTCTCGAAAAATTCCATGAGCATGTAATGTATGTAACCTTACTGAGATTAGGAAGCGTCTATGACTGAATACACTCAATACATTGATACTTACGAGTAACCCTCTTCAGTAATTGATAAAAATGAATGTAATTATTGATTGATTACCTGTTCTGCAGTTGTGCATATCCCCACTCTTGGCAATCCACTCTCTCAGATGTTGAAGTCCATGCTTTCTGGCTGAGGCATCCTCCCGGAGATCGGACTTCACTCTTTTCGCTAATTCTGGCGAGAGATCTATTTCTTCATCAGAGTTTTCGGAATATTCAATATGCATCTTGCAATTTGTTTGTTTAATAACAAACGGCCGAGAATGCGTGTCCCGGACTGAAATCACTTCGGTGTTACTCATGGATCATTCTGAAATAAGAAAAAAGGAAGAAGATAATAGGATAATAAAAGTAATCGTTGGGTAATTTAGATTCATAAAGAGCTATTTGTTGAATGTAATAAGCCTAAAATTGTCCACAACTTAAAATGTAGTTTAGAAATAAGAACTCACTGTTTTTAATAGAACTAATAGGTAGTTTTGAAAAAAAAATTTGTTTTCTAAGTCTTAAAAATTATAGGTACATTCTGCTAATCGCATTTGATCAAAATTTTATAGTTTGGTATTACCTTCTAAGAACATTTCTTGTTGTTTTTCCCTCCTGATATGATTTAACTAATTTGCCTGACTCTCAACTTAAATGATATTTATAGATGAACCTTGATATAGTACCTATATAGTGAACGTTAGTGAAAGACTAAGAAACTATTAACTTCTCCTTCAAAACTTAATAATTAAAGAAATTATTAAAAAAAAATGCAATACAACTTGGAATTTTAACTAGTTACTCGTTTCAGAAATGAACTCAATAAAAATCTTAATACCCTTGATTACTAACTTTTAAGGAGATAGGTGTTGGTTCTAGTTTACCCTTGATTACCTTTAATTTAATATCAACAATTATATTATGAAGGTTGCAAAGTCTATGAAATAATCGTAAGATGATCTCAAATTTTATTAATAAATTCAATGAAAATAATTTATTAAAATCTTATTTATGATTAAGTTATATAATTTTGTTAAATGTATTTTAAAACCCCTCTTCGGGCTATTTGAAATCGCTTTAAGATTAATATGAATGGATTTTCGGTTAGGTGGAGATTTCGTAATTCCTGCGGTTATTTATCAATTATTACTTATCTACATTACTTAATTTTTAGCCCTGGCCAACCTTTATTTCTTAATCATTAATGATACTTGGTGAGTAGGAACAGGGAGTAATTTAAGAACAGGCTACGGAGGCTATGGGCCCGCACCAAAAGGGTCTACTTTTTTAAAATATATTTAACAAGGTTTCAATAAAGAGTCATGCATGTTTATTTTTAAGTTTTTAATGGATAATTGCTGAAAATGTGGTTTTTTAGGTTAATTTAAAAAAAATTCCCCGGTAAAGGTCGTTCCACAGGTTCTGTATAGGGGCCCATAGATTCTAAATCTGGTTCTGAGTGGGAACGAAATTGCTCTTTTTACTTTACCATACAGGGTATGGTCAAGTATTGTAATCGTGCATGAAAAAAGTGTTTTTTTCCTTCTTTTTTTCGAAATATCTCAAAAACGGCTGAAACTATTTTGATTAAAAAAATTGAGCAAAACCATGGCATTTCGGTCTACAAAAAAGTTCTAAAAAGTGAACATCGAAAAAATTATATTTTTCAAGATAATAATTGTTTTGTCAAAATGTCTGTTAGTTAGTCTGTCTGGTTGTTAGTCTGTGCGATACCAAATTTTTGTGGACGAGCTAGCTCAAAAACTTATGTGAATATCGAAACCAAATTTCACACGTAGTTTTTTGTTCATTGAGATTAAGAGCTGATTAGATTTTGGTAAATATCGACCCAAAATTAAGGGGGGTGGAGGGGAGGGGGTTAAAAATTAAAAATCTAAGCCATTTGAGAAAACTCAATCAAATTTTGTATACATAATCAGTGGGACCCAAGAAGTCTAAAAATGCAAAAACTAACCCCCCTTCCCTACATGATTTTTAATAATTTTATTAAATATTAAATATAAGTGAGGGGCCAGGTTGTATGGTAAAGTCGAGTGGATGGCCACATCAGAACACGTCAGCTTATTTTGATTAGTTTTCTCCTCAGTTCTCATGTTATCATTCAAATATTTTTATCTAATAGACCAATAGAATCCAAGGCTTACATGTAGTATTTTTTGTATAATAAGTACTGCTCTTAAATGTCCTGCTCAAATTGATTTTGTTCCCGGGGTCAATCAAAATATGAGAGGGGGGGGGAGCATTATTGGAGAATTATTCAAGTTTAATTTAATGATTTCGAAAATTTGATTAAATGAAATATTAATACACAATAAGTTATTCATTCAGACTGCATTCACTAAAGATCTATCCAGATAGACTTGATTTTAAAAACCTATTCGATAAATGACAAAAAATATTTTCTCGTCATTAAAAATTATTATTCAACATTATTAGGCAATTTTTCTTCAAAATAAAATTCCATAATAGATGAATACCGGAAAGTTAGTTAAGTGAGTAAAAGGATATATTCTTCTTAAAAGATAATTGATTTAGATAAGGGAATTAAATAAATATTACTCCTTTTATGAATAATAAGGTATGATATAGATTTCATATATGATAGAAATTTTTATTGATTCACAACAGATAAAAAAATTAGAAGGTAAAAAAAAGAATATTCGAATAAATAAACATAAAATAAATTAATTCATACTTTGAGGGCTAAATCAGGGGTTCCCAAACTTTTACGAGTCGTGGCGCCTTTTTTCAGCTACATTTTTTTCAATTAGTTTTCTTTAGGTCGATCTAGGGACATCTTAGAATTATTTCAAAATTTTCAATTATATTAAATATATAATAGGGACATAGAGTTAGCTAGTTAGATCATTCAAGGGCATTAGAATGTCTTCGTAGAACATATGGTGTTTTTCTTTTTTTTCTCAGACACAGGGTTTCATCATATCCCTCACGTAGTATTTAGAAAATAGTAATATTCAATTCATTAAAAAAAATGTATTATTATTATTATTATTATTATTATTATTTAATTTTAAATTCAGATTTATTTTTTTCCATAGATATGAATTAAATTATAAATTTCAAATAAATTTAAAAAATTTAAATAAATAATTATTATTTTGTTAAAATAAAAATTAGTTAATTTAGAAGAATAGCATTTTCAGTGACCCTTAACCACCTTGAATATCAATCGCATGCCCATGCATGCAAGCGGGCTTAAAAGACTGGAAGGAAGGATGTGGATTGCTGAGCAATGGATGATGTTGATGGGTGGTTTAGATTAGTGTAAAATGTAAGCAAAACTCGATCTCGTGTCTTCTCGGATCATGATAAGATGTCTCTCTTTTCATTTAGGTAACCAACCAGTCCAACATACATTCTCACCCGACCACCGAGGGAAATCGCTTCTTGATTAACCAAATGATAATCAAGAAGGCTTCAAAAAGGTTTTTCACTGTTTAGAAATTAGGAATGAATAGAATAGAAAGGTGTGTGGCTGGACTAACGATGTTTAGTAATGTATGTGTCCAATAGGTATAGGGAAAATACTACTCTAATACCTACTAGGGAAGGGATTTCTTTCTAATTTTCTTCCTTTCTCTTGGGGTGTGCAATGTGTTTATGTGTTTTATTTTCAGGTACAACAGACACATATATTTATTAAAGAGAGTAACCAACCACAAATATACTTTTATATAGTAGTTAGGTTCATTAGTGATTAATAGGTTATTAATACTGATAATCCCGCGAGATACTGTATATCTTCTCCTAGGTGAGGAATTAGACTTTAGGGGGCAATTTTTAACTATATATATATCTGCGCTTTCTCCAACGATATAATTATAAGTGGGGTTTAGGCCTTTTAATTTTTAATTACGGATTTTCTGATTTACTTATGTATCGGTTGCAATGACAATGAACTATTCAGATCTCAGTCTGGCGTAGGGTATTGTATTAGAACCCCATAGGTACGCGAATGTGCCGGGTTTTTAGGATGCCCGGACATAGGCAGGCATATTTTTACTTTCGAGCTATTGAGAGGGCTCAGCTGTCTATGGAACCAATACTTAAGAGGTCGATTATATCCTCTATCTGAATGACTGTGTGTTATTTCTCGAATTTTTCGAAAGACTATTTCATAAAGTCTTTGATTTGGAAGCCGACGGGTACAGGTCATATGCCGGATCCTCTTGGTACAGGTTAGACGCCCGGCGAGATGTGCCGTAGGGGTAGCTATGTTCGTTCGATAGGGTTTCTTTTTTTCAGCAGGGCACATTAATTCTTGAATCTTACGCTGTACATAATGATCGGAAGACAAGTGAACCCTTCGGTTAGTATTTAGTAAATTCCCATTTAATTTTTTTCTTTCAAATTTGACAATAGTTTTTAATTAATTTATTTTTATATTTTAGATGAAGAAAGTATGGTTGGTTTGTGGGGGGCAAAGGCTTCTCTTCAGCTCTTTCTCGAATCAGTACTACGGTAGGCATTCTTATTTGATACGTGATAATTCTTTAATATAAATCATCATTTTTTATTTTATATCATTCTCTTTTCTTTCATGATGTTTTGGAACTCTCTCATCCAACTACAAATTTATTTTCTTTATAAAATAGTGAGTACATATTTTTATCATAAGTGCATTTATTTAGCTAGATCACTGTTTCCCAAACTTTTTTGTGTCATGTCCCACTTAAGCCTTTCTAAAATTCTCATGCCCCCTATGTAACATAAACATAATTCTTATATTTAATACAAAAATTTGAGTGACATATTTTTGAAAAATGGATGGAAATTTTTTTCAATGATTGATATTTTGATAATGATTTGAAATATATAAATAATAATTCATTTTTAAAATATATATATATATATATATATATATATATATATATATATATATATATACCTATATATATATATTAGTAGATTATTATATATATATTTTATGTCAGAAGGTTTCGCCATATAATATATAAATAATTAAGAAAAGGAGGAAAAAAATTGTTTTTCTATGCCTTTGCTAAAAAAGAAGAAAGTTTTGAACACTACTGTGGAGAGAAGAAGGAAACATTTAATTTGTTTCATTCATTGATCCTTTGAAACCCCGAAGAAGGAGAGAAGAATCCTCCGAAACGTCGGTTTGAGAGGAAAGAAGGAAGGATTCCAATAAATTACACCTTATTTGATATGGGTTAATTTTTCTTTCCTCACTACCCCTGGGCTGCCTTCCATTACATTCAATTATATAAATAATAATCTACTAAGGTCTTTGATAAAATTGTCCTTATTCAATTTCTTGGTGTGTCTATAGATTCAGATACACACAATAAATTAAGAAGGAAAAGTCGAAGAAAGTTCGTTCTTGTGCTAATGATTGTATTTTTAATGCGAGGAACTGAATGGATTTTCGGCTTTCAATCTCTAGATCTTCTGGTTAAAAGATGTAAAATTATTCAAAAAATATCATTTTTGAATCATTTTTCGAGATTTTAATCCGTTTCTAAACTAAAAAATATTAAACATTCGAATAGATGTGTTTTACAATTACCATTTAATAAATGGTATACAAAAATAAAAATTTCATTTTTTGAATAAATTTTAATTTAAAAGAATAACCCGTAGTGGTTAGGCTTAAAAAATGTCATTGAAAAAGTGGTCATTTACCAAATCAATCTATAAAGGCAATGGTTTAAAAAATTAATTCACCAAATCTACGAACAGCGTATCGAGACTAAATAATTTTTAGAAAAAAAAAACCGAGACTTCAAAAAAATTAAATGCAACAAATACAATAATAAGAAATCAAAAATAAAATAAAATGCACTAAAAGGTATAAAATAATAAGATTGGAGTAATTTTTGGAGACGGACTGATAAGTGAATTAAGTGGATATCGATGAGGCAGTCAAAAAAAGAAGAATAAATTTTTTTTTTTTTTTTAATGCAATCGAATGCAAGAAGGGGTGCACCAGTAAAGATGCAGCCCCTATGGATCTCGAAAGACCCTTGCATTACCGAAGAGAAGGAAAAGTTGATTAAGTGAGAGGGTGTAGACGTAGGTGTCTATGCACTCCGGTTTTGAAGGTTTGAAGATTATAGGTGCTGGGAAAGATAGAGGCTGGGAGAGAGTTCCAGTTCCTTGAAGTCATGGGGATATATGTATTTGCGAATGAAGTGGTCCGGCACTTTTCTAATTTGACCACGAGAGAGTGTTGGGAGTCGGCAAAACGCGTGCTACGTGCAAAGCATGCTTTGGGGGGAATTATTGATTTTATCTCATCAGAGCACCTGCCGTGATAGTATCTATAGAAAAGGGAAAGGGCAGAGACATTTCTTCGATGAGCCAGCGAGTCGAGGGAGTCGGTGAGGGTAGAATCGTCAATTAGCCTGACGGCTCGTTTCTGAATTGCATCCAGGGTAGCAAGATAATATTTTGAGGCTCCTCTCCATAGATGAGAGCCATATTCGAGACAGGGGTGGATTTGGGCCTTGTAGATGGTGAGAAGTTGTGGGGGTTTGTAAAATCGCTTGGACCTGAATAAGAAGCCAATCTTCCTTGCTGCAGATTTCGCCACAGAGGAGGTGTGTTCATTCCAAGACAGGTCAGATGCAACAGAGACGCCCAACATGGATAGGCTGTCACACATTTTCAGGGTATTCGAATCGAAGTGAATATCAGGGAAATCTTTATTTTCGCGCCTAGAAATTAGACAACATTGAGTCTTGTTTGAATTAAAGTTAACTAAATTTTGAGAGCCCCATTTATTCAGTTTGTCTAGGTCAAGAGTAATTGAGGAGGCAACATTGATTCGATTATTCGGGAGTGAGGGTTTGCCGTGTAGAGTGCTATCGTCGGCGTAACAATGAGTGGGGTTTGCCGTTTGATCGATAAGGTCATTTATATAAATTAGGAAGAGTGTGGAGGAGATTACAGAGCCTTGGGGAACACCAGAGTTTGTGGAGAACGATTCAGATGATGTTCCATCCACCACAACTTTTATACTTCGGTTTGTCAGAAAGTTTTTTACATTTACTACATTATAATTCTGCTGAGAATGATATACAATATATTATTGTTACTGCCACTGAAAGAGGAGACAGAAGGGAATGTCGCATTGGATTTCCTTCACTGACTTTTCAAAACCCTGAAGAAGGAGGGAATAGACTCCGAAACGTCGGTTTTATGAATAAAAAGATAGTGTAAATTATCTTCTCTTTTTTTTAGACCGCCTCATCGATATCCACTTAGTATAAAATAATTATCTTATTTAGTTTCAACTAAACGATGAAATTGTTACATGAAATCACTTTTTGATGTCGGTGCCAAACATATACATTTTATGAATCGCACTCGATGGATCTTACTTAGTACGTTAGGCGTGTAATGAAGACAACATCGCGTAATCTCGCTTAAATATTTTGTTTGGCACCGACTTCAAAAAGTGATTTCATGTAATAATTTCATCGTTTAGTTTAATTATTTTATATCTTTTAGTGCATTTTATTTTATTTTTGAGTTCTTATTATTTTATTTGTTGCATTTAATTTTTTTGAAGTCGGTTTTTTTTCTAAAAATTAATTTTATTTTTCTCTTTTTAGTGATGCTAAGAATAGTGACTTATCATTCATAAATAGAGAAATTATCTCGAAACATTAGCGGGTTTTAAATGAACGTTTTAAGATTGTTTTTTTTTTTATAAATGATTTTATTTATTATAATTTCGATTATTTGCACATAAGAATCGGAGATTTCCGTTATTTTGTCTTTGATAATATTATCAAAACTAAGGTACCCCCTTTCCAATAAAAAAAGAATCATTGAAATCGGACCATAAACAAAGAAGTTATGCGTGAACATACATAAGAAAAAAGGTCCAATAGCAATGAAATTTATACGGGACCAATTGGCACCTATTCGAATTTTTTCACGAAAATGAAAAATTTAATATTTTTGTTTTTAAAATTCTATTAGTAAATTAAACCAATGTTCTAATTAAGTGAAATACTCTATGTATGAGATTTTATATTAGAAATGATAATCCTATGATTAAGTGGACGACGCATAATTGTGAATTATTTTACAAGAGTTAGTCGGGTGTCAAGTGTTGAGCTCACCTGATGCCTATTTGGACTTTTCTTGACATCTGACGACTCGGCAACAAACTCGAAAGATTAATTATAGTTTAATTATAGTGATAGCCGGTTCGTCCCTGCTCATGAGTGGAATAAAGTCTATGCGACTGTTAAAGACTTTCGCAGCTCTCTATTCATTTCAAAGCCGAGCCAGTGTTTTGAAAACATTCTCCCTCTTAGATCGATATTAAGGTTGTTGTTTCTGGAATATCATTCCCTTTCTTTTCTAGTAATGATTGGGTTCCTCAGGGTTCTGTCATTACTCCCAAGGTATTCCATTGATACTTTCTGTTTATTATTTATTTTAAATTTATGCAAGTACATTATTTTTAAAAAAGTATGAACCAATAAAATAAAAGAGCATTATTTGTGTGTGTGAAAGTATAATTTGTCTGCCAACTGAGAAACCACTAAAAAATGATTTCAAATTAAAATATAAATTAATTTATTATTGAAATCTGTTTTGTCCTTTTTCAGAGATATCTAAAAAATTTGGTCCACTGTAAAATTAAGTAAAAGAATATATAAATTTCACATACACAATTTATGTAATTTACCTTTTTAAATAATCAAACAAATAAATATATTTAAGAGATAGAATTAAAAATTATACTTGCATAAATATTACTCAATTAGAAATAAAATATATTAAGAAAAATAAATAACTATAAATATTTAGCTATTTAAGGAATACCTAGGGCTAGGCCGAATAATTTCTTATCAACATCCTTTTACAACCTTCTTAGTATTACATTTTACTTTTCAAAATAGTAATAAATAGTTTGTACTGAATATAAATTTGTGAATTTTATTGTCGTATTCTTCGATTGAATTTTGAAATATTTCTTTATTCGGTTCGAATTGATTGGCCAATGGGAATTTGTTGCAATTTATCGTATTACTCATGGACAAAATTAGCGGAACAACAAAAAAAGCTATAATTCGATTTAAAGCGACTCTTATCTTTTAGTTTCTTTATTAATTTGTTAAAATATTATTTTTAAACTTAATTTTATTTAAAAACTCACATAAATATTGATTTTTCCTCAAATCTCACATTTTATTTAAATTTTATAAAATTTATCTTTATTAGGTACATTGTATCAAATTGCTTATTCTCTTAGAATTAACCTGTTTTTTTAAACATTGATTGAACAAAGTTGATTTATCATTAAAATTGGCTCGTCAGACATTAAACTTGACATTAAATGCAAAATGACGGATATGAGCGAATTTGAGGTCGCCAGAGCTGTTACGTTAATTGTAAACAGCAAAAAGACATACCAAGAAGTGGCTGAAATGCTTGGTGTATTGAAATCTACTATAGAACAATGTCACAATATTGGACAATACAAGAGACATGAAGGCCAAGTTAGAAAAAGGGTTAGATCCACTAGCGACGATAGATTTATTGTTAGCTCTGCTCTGAAAAATCGTGCCCATACCGGAATTGACATCCGAAATCAACTGAAAGTAATGAGACAGGTGACAGTGTCTGTTAAGACAGTTAAAAGAAGACTGAACGAAGGTGGATTATTATCGGGAAGACCGGCCAAGGGTCCCCATTTAGAGACACGTCATCGAGTAGAGCGTCCACGATTTGCAAAAAACCATGAGAATTGGTCTGAGATGGAGTGGAGCCATATTTTGTTCATAGACGAATCCAAATTTTGTCTGAAGCCAGACGATGGAAAGGTGAGAGTGTGGAGACGCCGCAATCAGAGGTACCATCAATGAAACATTTTTCCGCGGACGGGTTTCGGTGGCGGCTCTGTAATGGTTTGGGCTGACATTTCTTTGGGGGTGCGTACGGAATTACACACCGAGGAAAATGGGTTAATGAATACTGAAAGGTATATTTCAGACATTCTGGAAGAATATGGAATGCCTTTCGCTTATTCTAATGCAAGACAATGCTCGCCTTCACGTAGCCCAGAAAGTTTGTCACTATTTGTCAGCAGTGAATTTGTCGACAATGAATTGGTCTGCACCCTCCTCAGATTTAAATCCGATTGAGCATGTCTGGGAGATGTTGGGAAGACCATTGAAGAAGAGATCTCTAACTCCTGTTACCTAGAGGAACTGAAAAATGCACTTCTTGAGGAAGCGTATACCTCAAAAATTAAATTGATAACGCAATTAAGAGCATGCCTATGAGAGTTAAATGTGTTGTCAGAGCCAGGGGAGTGAATACAAATTATTAAAACAATTGAAATTTTTTATAAAGAAGATAAATACAATCAAACATTAAATCATTTAATTTCATATAAGACATATTTTTTTAATTTAAAATTTTGCAATTTGTTAATTAATGTCAAAATTAGTTCAAAATTATCAAAATCACTTATATATTATATAAAATAAGCATATTTTTCAGGCTTTTATTCGACGTTCCGCTAATTTTGTCCACGAGCTTATATATATATTGAGATATATACTCTATATGATGTATTTTGTATGTGTATACAAATTTTTTATGTACGAGTAGGTATATCATCTATTTTAACTTTCATTTGATAAAATTATTTTATCCAAGTATTTTTGTATTATTTTTATTAAAACATTATATCTTATGCATGTTTAATTTATGATTCAAACAAGATGTTAATGAAAGTGATATTCAACGACAACATGTTTGAAAACAGGGCAAGTTCAAATAAGATTGTATCATTTAACATAATTGAAAGTAAACTAGAAATAAAATATTCAATACGTATATATACTTTAGATTATTTTCTCAAGTTTATAGTTTCCGGTTTGAAATATCAATATTATTTTTGAAGCTTATTATTTATTTTACTGACCTTAACATTTTATTAAATGCATTACTGTTTAGTTTTGCAAGAAATAAAATTTGTTGCAAATAGTAAATTTAATAAGAATATTTAACTATAAAATAATATGATATTTTCAGCTGGACATAATAATATGGTGTGGAAACTACCCACCCTTAGTAAAATACCATATTAATTAATGGTTTAAGGACGATTCTAGAACAATTTTAATTCATCAACTATAAATATGGCATGAATTGATTTTTATGATCATCCCTTAATCCCCTAAAGGGGGTAACTACCCTTAATTTAAAATTTTACTAAAAAAATGATTTACCTATATTAGATTCTAGAGCAATTCCAAATCATTAAGTATAAGCATGGCCTGAATTAATTTTCCTTATCAATCCTTCTTCCTCTATAGGGGGTGACCACCCTTAATATAGAATTTCATTAAAAAATGATTCCAATTTATTAAGTATAAATATGATCTGAATTAATTTTTCTTATCAACCCTTTAGGGGGTAACCATTCTTAATATAGAATTTCACTAAAAATGATTTCTGCAAGATTCTAGGAAATTCCAAATTACTAAGTATAAATTGGCTTGTATGGTAAAGTCATGTGGATGGCCATATCAGTTTATTTTCAATGTACAAAATTCCTAAATCTGTGAGCCTTTCTTGTGAGACTGTGGTCCTTAAATAAGTTTATCACATGGGTGTTTCAATATTTTTGCTCATTTTAGCAGGTAGGGCGGACGGCTGGGCGAGAGCAATTTTAGTTGGGCGGTCGCAACACCTCGCCCAACCGTGCCGCGGCCACTGTACCTATAATGTGGGGAATCGTGAAAAGAAATTATTGATTTATTTCTATGTAATTAATCCTTGAGTGCCCAAAAAATACCTTTCCTGAAAGGGCAGAATATTATATGATATTAAATTAATCTTTTTTACTGATTTGAAGCTTTGATTTTTGCGAAATTTATACTAAAGTTATAAAAATTTCTAGAAAAGTCTATTGTCCTACATTTCTTTTAAATCTATAAGACAGGCGTCCTTCAAAATCGAATATATGATCGGTCCTTCAAAATACATCCTCATAAATTTCCTTTTATTTATAAAATAGAAGTAAGTCCTTGAGTCGTGAAGCGTCCTTTCAGATTTTTCTCAATGCAATAAAAGTTTTAATAGAGGCAGTAGACATTTTAATAGTAGTTGTAGATCAGGCACTTAATCTCTTCCTATACTCCATTATTTTTGGCCATTTATGACAACTTTTGACAAGTTTCATTACTGACCCTGCCTAGTTCAAAAATTTTCAGAAAGTAATCTGAAACTATTCTTGTAAAACGATTTAATTTAATACTTGTAGTGAATCCGGTGTTGGTAAATTTTTCATCTAAACTTTTAAGGAAAACTATTTCCGTTTCCTCTTAAATTAACCCTTTATTTACATAAGAATCGAAGGATAGTAAGTTGGAAAATAAATATAATAAAAACAAGCCTTGAAATTTATTGTGAAAATGAAGTGTAAGCAATTTCACTCTTCCGTGTTATAATGTAGTAAACATTTTCAGTCATTGACCTTTTCTAATGAAAATATTCATCATTTTCTTTTAAACTTAAATTGAATGAAATAAAAATTCACAATATACCTACTTCCAAATTATATACCATCGCTGTATATCAAAATGTCGTATGTAAAAATCAACACTTTTCAATAGCTGGGAAAAACTTACATACATTAATTCCTTTGAAAATCAATTGTAATAAACTGATGAAGAGGGCAAAGCTCTCGAAACTATAGTCTCGTTATAAATAAATTAAAAATTTATAATTCCAGCAGAAGACAGTTATTTATTGTCTCCTTCAATTTATAAAAATTCTGCTACTCTCGGCAAAAAGAAACTTTCAATTTATAAACTTTTGTTTTCATCATTAACCCTAAATACTTTGTTTTGTTGAGTTCTATCACATATATATACAAATGGGTTTTTTGGGCTGCAGCCCAGGGCCCCGCGGAGCCACCATTGAAGGCAATAATTGGCAATATTGCAAATTAAAAAAAAAACAACTAAAATTCCAGTTGCTGTTTTGTGTATCTAAGTCATATTAAATAAATAAAATATTTTATTGTCCTAATTTTTTCCTATACCATATACATCATTATAGAAAACAGTTTTTTGACAATATGGCAATTAGTTTGATTAATTATGTAGACCCCCAAGCAGTGTTAGCCCAGGGCCCCACATATTCACGGTCCGCCCCTGCTATCACCTGATAACATACAACAATTTGAGAACAGGTGTACCTAACAAATACAAGTGTTTTTCTTCAATAATTTTTTTGATAATTTTGACATACGAGATTTTGATAAAACGTTGACGATATATTCATTTGAAACTTTGAACATGGTATTTGTGCTTTTTTTTAAGAACTCTAATATTATATAACATATAGTCTGAATTTTTATTTCTGTTTTTACTGAAGAATCATATATCCGGTTAAATTTTAAACCTTGGCTTAAACTTGCCTCCCCCGCTTCGAAACCATAAAAGCTACCACACCCTGTCCCATTTATGAAAATAATAAAAAACCTAGGGATTGAATGGAAGGCAGTCCAAAATTAAATGAAAAAATTATTTCCAATAAAAGAGTATTTATTGGAAGGGTTTCCTTTACAGAAAGCGACGTTTCGAAGGATTTTTCCTCCTTCTTAAGTAATGTTAGTTTGAAAAAACTGTAAAAAGAAACCTTCCAATAAATATTATTTTATTAGAAATATTTTATGTAAGTGAAAGTAATATTAAAGAGAAATAGATACAATATTTTATTTAAATTAAATAATTAATTTAAAATAAATTATTAAATTTTATTAAACCAATTATTTTACATGAATTAATGTATACATTGTATTTTAGCTTCGACTCCGGAGATTACTTCTCCACCATCGAGTGTCCTTGATCATCTTTTTAGTCCTTGTTTTTAATAAGAGGAAAAACTAATTAAATAAAAAAACCTATTTTCAGATAATTATTTCAATTCCATTATCGTCCCAGTCCTATCTTCTATTTAAATTAAAATATTCAGCTACTCAAGGTCAAATAGGATTTTGTAATTATTTCACATAGTATAAAATTGATTTATTTATAAATAAACATTTTTAATTTCTACCAACTATGCTCGATTTGAAACCGTTAATCTAGGAGAAGATCAAGGCTGCCGAGCAAAAAAACAGAAATTTAAATTAGTATTACCATATCTGTATTAATTAATCACTGTCCAGAGACGCGCCAATTTATTTTCGATCTTTGTTTACTTTTGAAATCGATCGAAATTGAAACTCTAAATTATTGTGCTTTATCTTTCCCTTTAAGAAAAGTAGCCTTGAATTTAATGAAACCCAAATATGATTCAATCCTGAAGATCTAGGTCAGCAAAGTCCATTAACATCAACAGATTGGATTTGCTACATCTCCTTCAAGGCCAGCTCATTTGTTTTTAATGGCTAATTCAGAAAGTGAAAAAAATGAATATATTTTAGAATTAGCATTAACATATTCTCAAACATGAAATCCCAAAAGAATGTCATATATATTTAAGCACTATAATACTCTAAGGTAGGTATATGAGTCAAACCATTGACTAGGATGTAGTTGTCGGTTGCCACAGGGTACTTCTCCCATAAGAAATGAAAGAAATTTTTCTGTTTTTGGTTCTTATATATTTTTTTCAGGAGACGTTTCGACAACTACATCCTAGTCAATGGTTTGACTCATATACCTCAGAGTATTATAGTGCTTAAATATTTAATAAGGAGTCCTTATCAGTTTAATACAATTTTGTCATACTGTAACAATAAAAAGTCATATATATTATTCAATGGTTCATTAATCGTATCCATACTTATAATTGTTAGTTGAAAACGTAGGAAACTAGAAATTTAAAATTAAAAACGGAGTTTTATTTTTAATGAGTCGGACGTTTCGTCATTTATGTTACAACTTTTTCATATTATTATCACTGGATTTTGTTTAAAAACAAAACAAGAAACAAACAAAAAAGAAAGAAAAGTATATGCATCTTTTAAATTTAAGAAAAGAATGATTAATTCCTTGGGGAAGTGAAAGTGTAAAGAATATTATAAAATAGATATCTCTCTCAATCTCGGTCTCAATATCGATCATCTTAGCCTTGGTCCAGGCATTTAAAGAGCGAATTGACTTTAATTTTTTATCACTTCTAGGAATAGAATTATTGTCTAACACTTAACGATTGGTATTTTAGTTACATTGAAGATTAAATGATCTAAAGGGGGTTCTCTTGAGAATTTTTCCACGTAAGGTAGGCAGACATCATCATAAAGGAAATATTAAAATTGAGAAGTGATGGAAGGCAGCCCAAGGATAATGAAAAAAATTCTCTCGAATAAAATAGATTTATTGGATAGTCATTATATTAATTTTTTATATCAATTTGTAGACCCTGAAGAAGGAGGGAAAATCCTCCGAAACGTCGGCTTTTGAGTGGGGGGGGGGGATGACTGTCAAATAAATCTATTTTATTAGAGATAATTTTTTTCATTATCCTTGGGCAGCTTTCCAAAGAGAGAAATAAATTTTTAATCAGGAAGCCGAAAAAATTTCATACACACGTCACTATAGTATAAATAATATTTTATTAGTTGATTATATTTAATATATCTACAGTCCAGTGGCGGTTTGTGACTTTTCAACCAGGGGATGCTGTCCAAAAAGTAACCTTCATTTCTTGAAATTTTATTTTAATCTTCGCTTTTTTTTGAAAATTTTATCAAATACGGCATCATTTTCGTTTTTATTTTCAAATTTAACATTAGATTTTTAAAAATATATTTTAGGACCTTCACCCCAAAAAGGATACTGCTTTTTGTGAGTGAGGGTAGGAGTCAGAAATTAATTCTTGTGCCTGTCCTATAAGAAAATCTTACATTTCTCCTAATTATATTGCTATAATCAAGCTATGACTTGTCTATAGCACTCTTAGTTATTTCCGATCTTATATATTGAGAATTCTTAGAAATGGATTAGTCGAAAGATTCTCGAATCATCTTTATTTATATCTTTTTTGTATTATTTTAATTTTAATAGTTACTCAGCAGACAATTTGTATTCGACTAAAACTCGTCTGAACTTGTCTTTGACATTCTTGAACTGGAAGATATATCTACCAGGCAGAGACTTCAAACCTTCTATCCGCACTCTTTTCGGAAAAATCATTCATTTTAATTGCCCCTTGAAACTATGCAACAATTTTATTTCATTTTGAGAACAATTATATACTTTTCAAAACAAAAAAAATGTTTTTTATAGAAATATTTGAAATAACGGATATATAATTTTAAAATTTAAAGATCCTCCTGAAATTTTGAAGTCGAGATTTTATATTTATGAAAATACTCTAAGCATCCGTGGGCCGCACGCCACTGCTATAGTCATATCATTCCACTTTTCTTTTTCTTTTCTCTTCTTTTCTTTTGTGAGGTAAAATAAATATTTTAATCGTCCATATCTCGTCTTCGGAAAGTCGCAGAGCCTTAAAATTTGAAACTTAAGCTATCTAAAGGCTATTTAATACACACATTAAACAAGATTTCTTCATTTTGAAGGGGTCTTAATAACGGTGTATTCACGTATTTACATCCAGCATTAATTCCATTAGGGAAATAAGTAATTAAAACGCCATATATATATATATATAGATAATATTACATGAAAGTTTTATTAAAATTGAAGATGTTCAGTTAACATTATATATCCGATATCACATACCTACTGTTATTGACTATAATTAACTAGGTGGAAGGAATCGTTGCCCTTAATAGTTGGAAACCGGAATTAGGACAGCAAACCAGAAATTGGGGTCTCCAAGGGCCAAAATGGGACAAAAAATACATTGGTCAGTCAGTATGTACGTATGTATATACCCCCCTGCGTTTCGCAACCATAAGTCTCAAAGCTACGAAATTCGAAACTTAAGCTCGATATAGACTAGAAGGAGTACAGCAAGTTTTTGATTGAAATCAGAAAAGCTGAAGTAGACGTTTACGTGAAAGATTTTTCGTTTCTTTGATTTTCTCAAAAACGGCTTTAACGATTTTTTTAAAAATTAGTACATTTATCAAATGTCATGAGTTATTACTTGTGTCAAATTTTTAATCCGATTGAATTAAAGGAAGGAGTTGTAAATTAGGAGTGTCGTAAAATAAATATTTTAATCGTTCATATCTCGTCTTCGGAAAGTCGCAGAGCCTTGAAATTTGAAACTTAAGCTATCTAGAGACTACAAGAAGTATATAACAAGATTTTGGCTAAAATAGAAAAACCGGAAGTTGATGTTTACGTACGTAAGAATTTACCCCTCCCCCTGCGTTTTGCAATCATAAGTCTCAGAGATACGAAATTCGAAACTTAAGCTTGATATAGGCTAGGAGGAGTACATCAAGCTTTTGGTTGAAATCGGAGATCGGAAGTGGACATTTACATGAAAGATTTTTCGTTCTTTTTTTCTCAAAAACGGCTCGAACGATTTTTTTTTAAATTTGTGTATTTATCAAGTGTCTGTTTCGGATTAAAAATTTGACACAACTATTAACTCATGACACTTTATAAATACACTAATTTTTAAAAAAATCGTTAGAGCCGTTTTTGAGAAAAAAAAACGAAATAAAGGAAGGGGGTGTAAATTAGTAGTGTCGCGATGACTTCAAATAAATGAAAATATGAAAGTCGTGTGGTGGACACACCAGTTGATTTAGTAACAAGATGGTGACTGGTACTAATTGAATGATATTTTGTAAAACAAATTGTGAAAAATGTACTTTTAATTAAAATGCAATCTTTTCATTTTGAATGATAATCTAGATCTATGGATACTAAATTTATAATTTAACTTGGCTGTTACGCATTATGCCATTAGGGTAAATGAAATAAATTCGTGACCAACCAACTTTTATGAAAATAATTTAAATTAAAAATTTAGAATCCATAAACCTAGATTGCCATTTAAAAATGGAAAGAATGCATTTTAATTGAAAATACCATATTTTCTCAACTTAATTATTCTTTGGGAATTTAACTTGGCTGCCCCCTAGATTTCTTTACTTTTTCTTAATGTCTGGATTACAATACCAATTCTAGGTCAAGAAAGAAATGTGGTAAAAAGTTCATTCTGATATCAAAATGTGTGTTTTTACGAACCGAAGAACTTATTAGATTTTGAGCTGACTTTTAATTAATAAACTACGCGTTTCTGAGTTTCAGCTTTCTAGTTATCTAACAAGACAGTGTCGAATCATTAAAATTTGAGGAAAGCGGACCGAGTCGTGAAAAAGAGCTTCATTACTGTCGGTTAAAAAAAGGAAAAAATATACCTATTAAGAAAAAAAATCGAATCCTTGCTAGAAGAAATCTCTTCAATGGTTGTAGGGAATTATCTGAAATTTGATAAAAAGTTTGTATTAATTACCTGCACCTTTATGCAAGGTCTCTAATTTAAATCATTTTCATGAAACTTGGATGTTATGCATTAGGGTAGATGAAATAAATTCGTGACCAGCTAACTGTGTTCACGTTATGCGAATGAAAACTTGTCATTTGGATGGGATTATGCGACCGTTTCATGGAGATCCTCTGGGTTGTTGGATAAGATAGCCGAAGTATTTGCTTACTCTCGAGAGCACACTTAAAGAGACACTGATCCAAATTAACTATTTTTGAGAATAGATTTGCTACTTCATATCCAGATGTGTAACAAAATGATAAAACCTGCTTAAAACAATTTCTTATTGATTATAATTTTTCGTTTCTTCTCATTAAGGAGGTTCTTTCGCGACAATCCACACAAAAAGTTTTAGCCTCGTAACCACTCTATAAATATATGAACGGAACTAAATTTTAAGTTATATTTCATTATTCGTGTCCATGATTAATAATTAAAGGAATCGTAGGGAGTTGGACAATATTGAATATTATAATATATAAAAAAATAAAGAATAAATGCACTTCTTAAAAATATCTTAGTATATAAAAATCTTCTTAATGACATCTTTAAAAAAAATTTCTTTGTTCAATTTGATTCTTTTAGTTTTTTGACAAAAAACAATTAATTTGTTTAAAAGGTTTATATTTTATGTTAGTTGATGAATTGAATGAATTGTGATAGAAAAAAGAATACTGTTTGAAATGTTTTTTCTCGTAGTAAAAAATCCTGACAAATAAGTTTAATAAATGAGGTGAGAAAAACTAACCTAACATACCATTGTACTTTGTAAAAATGATCAATAAAAAGATGTCTAATGGCTTTGTTTCGCTATTTCAGCCACTGAAGAAGTTGCAAAACAGCAACGAAACGTATGGCATATTTAATCAAAACTTGTATTTAATTTAATTTAAAGTCTTGTCCAACTCCCTACGATTCCTTTAATTTTAGGTTATGTTTTTTTAACGTGACTGTCCACTCACACTACGAAATTCCTATATGGATACACACATAGATGCCGGATCGTTCCCAAGCCATTGTGCTTATATCCCCTCCACTATAAATAATCGCCCAAATATGTTTTTTTTTGTTTTTTATCAAAACTACGTGGTGAATAATTTCAATTTTTTTTTTAAGTTACACCGAATATATTATTCTAACTAATATTAGTTTTTCATCAAGATGGTGAAAGTTCTTCAATGAAAAAAAAATAAAATAATGATCATATCCTCACCCTTTCCCTATCTACCCTATGTAAAAAATGTCATTTTTAATTGCAATTATTTCATGTTTGGTGTGGTAAATTGACTTCAAATTTTAACAGTGTGTATATTATGATTTTAATGACTTATATTTCAAGTTTCAAAGACTTGGAATTGTTTTCGTTTTTATATACATATATTTGAAAATGTCTTGAACTATTCTATGGATCGCATAATTGTAATTCCTATCTTATTGACACAGATTTAAGTGATGCTGAAATGAATAAAACATTAATAAATTAAGTGTGTAAATACATTAATCCCTCATATAAATGTCCTTCTTATTGAGAGATTGTTAGTTTAATATTATTAATCAATTTGGAAGTGAATTTATATTCATTTCAACTAATAATTCTTTTGAGACGCTAGTAGACAAAAAGACATCAAACTAGACCATGAACATTTCTGATTCATCCTTTTGGAGAAGATAATATTATACTTTTACTTTACCATACAGGGTATGGTCACGTATTGCAATCGTGCATGTTTTATTAAGATAAAAAGGTAATAAAGATGAATTTTGTATCTGCGCCCATAAATAAAATATGACTTGCTTGAAAGAGAAGAAACTACAGGAGTTGATTTGGAGTTCAGTTTTAAGTTATAGGTGAGAATTTGCATAGATTTTTATTATTTTTATTTTTTAAGTATAGATAAGTAGATATAAAAATAGAAATAAAATTCTTTAATTTTTAGTAATATTATTATTTTAGGATAGGCTCTTGGAACGAACGACTACTACCTAATTGATTTTTGTCAGTTTTTCCGTCGTTTCTATAAACGAATATTAATCTGGCTTGCATTGACAAGAGAAATTTATTTAATCAAAAGTCACATTCGTTATTTCTTAATAGGCAGGTTTTTGAAAATGTAAATCAAATTTTAAAATTGTATCTAAATAAACTGCAACGGATCATTGCTAAACTTTATCCAAATTCATTTGAAATATTGATATTTTTATTCCTTTATTATTAATCAGATATCACTTGCTATTTGCAGTCCATGTTGACTTAAATTCAAAAATAGTGATCGATTCTCATCTAATAATCGAGGAATAACCATTCTACATTAAAGTACTCAAACTTGAGTTGTTTACCAAAAAAAGAATTTAGTCTTTTTGATTTTAAGTCGATTCTTCCACGTTTTCAGTAGAGGTTGCCATTAATAGTCAAAACATCAAAAATGGAATGCAATAAGGTTATTCCTCTAGTATTAGATAAGAATCGATCGTTATTTTTTATTTTAAGCCGATTCCTCCATGTCTTCAGCAATGGTTACCAATAATAATCGATGAGTCAAAAATCTAATGTAAAATTGTTATTCCTCGAGTATTATATGAGAATCGATTGCTATTTTTGATTTTAAGTCGATTCCTCCATGTCTACAGCAATGGTTACTAATAATAACCGAAATGTCAAAAATTCAATATAGAATGGTTATT
Organism: Forficula auricularia; assembly: GCA_024734495.1. Classification (NCBI taxonomy): domain Eukaryota; kingdom Metazoa; phylum Arthropoda; class Insecta; order Dermaptera; family Forficulidae; genus Forficula; species Forficula auricularia. Next base: position 134,313 of record JALMQS010000278.1, read on the forward strand.
CCTCAAGTACTAGATGAGAATCAATCGCTATTTTTGATTTTATGTCGATTCCTCTATGTCTTCAGCAATGGTTACCAATAAAAACCGAAACGTCAAAATTCCAATATAGAATGGTTATTCCTCAAGTACCTACTAGGTGAGAATCAATCGCTATTTTTGGATTTAAGTCGATTCCTCTATAAATGTAACGGATAAGAAAAGAACGCAGTTGCTATGGTTACTTATAAACTTTCCTCCCAAATTTGTAGCATTTCACAGAGAAAAGCCTATCCACTCTTACTTAGTTATGTTAAATGAGTCCTATATTACCATAAACAGATCAAATGAATAAATTTTAAAGAATTCAAAAATCTTACTTTAGAGTAAAGTACTTTAAAATATAATTTTACTAAAAACTTTATTTAACCTTTTTTGTCGGCCCCAAGGTACTTAATTAGGATATTAAATTTCATCAAAATTGGTTAAGTTATTTTAAAGATATTTAGAAAAAACTAAAAAAGTACTGAAATAAATAATGTTGTATAATACTAATGTTTGTGGGCCGATATGTACCAAAAACTAATCAGCCCTTCATTTTGTTGAACTAATGGTAGGTTTTCAATTTCATTTCAATCGGTACAAAGGTGTGGAAAAAATCGTGGACGAAAAAAACGATAACATCCATCCATCCATCCATCCATCCATCCGCACGCACTTCCAAAAAAAATGGCACTTTTTGGCCTCTCGGCGAGATTCCAGCTAACTTTTGGCAAAACCGCCACGTGCTAAAATTCAATCTCATTGAATACTTCAATTTGTGACCTTAATTGAGTCCATGGGTTCCGTAGTCTTAACCTGAGGACCCGTTAAAGTTGCGCTTGCCGCGCGACCGATTGCAATACTTTCTCCCATGCTTCGCATTGGATAAAGTAAAAATTAACCAAAAAACAACAAATTAATATGTAATAGGAATAATAGGGAATTGGATAAAATTAAAAACACTGAGTTTTTATTAAATGGGCCAGACGTTTCGTCACTTTATTTTGACTTCCCCAGTGGCCCATTCTATCACTCTTTATCAAAAAATAATTTCACTATAAGACAAAACATCATTAATCTTTTTTAAACATATTCTTGGCTCAAATTAATCAACAATCTTGGAATCGACCTTTCTCTAACAATTAAAAAAAATTGTCGTCGTTTTTATACATTGATAGCATCAAATATTTTGATATTTAATTTTTAATTTACACATGCTATCTCTGTATAAAACGACGACAAAAAATTTTAATTGTTAAAGAAAAGTCGCTTCCAAGATTGTTGATTAATTTAAGCCAAGAATATGTTAAAAAAGATTAATGATGTATTGTCTTATAGTGAAATTGTTTTTTGACAAAAACTGATAATTGGGCCCACTGAGGAAGTCAAAATAAATTGACGAAACGTCTGGCCCATTTAATAAAAACTCAGCGTTTTTAATTTTATCCAATTCCTTACTATTCCTGTTACAAATTTACTATGGATACAAATGATACAACACAAATTAATATTTTACCTGAATTTTCAAATTTTAACAAAATTCATTGAATCAAGATTTATTAAAACCCTACATAAGGAAACAATTATTTGATTACTGTCATTTCTACTTAAACCACTTAAATGAACATACTGATCTTACAAAAGTACATATTCAAAATTTTCCGACTTAAACAACAACATATGAATAGAATCAATCATGGTTTCAATTCACTAAAATATAATTATTCATTTCATTCATCAATTCATAGTCGCCTGATAACCAGACTATTCTATGTATCTCCATTTTCATTTTTTCCTTAAATAAAGATTTTGTCTCTAAATTATTCTATGTTCAAGATAACTTCTGTCAATATATTTCAAGTACCCCTATACAGTGTAATGTAAATCAAATGAGTTTTTTTTGGAAAATAGGTACTAACATTTTGGCACGAAAATAAACTTTTTAAGACTTTCACTTTTTGATTTATACACAGACAAATAAAAAGGTCTCAAATAATTTTCTCCATGTTATATTGCGTATTGGGCTACAACCCTACGAGTTTGCTCTAGCACATAACTGTGCTGAGCATGCGTACTTGACTTTTTTGTTGAGTAATTTCAAATTATGCATACTCAGTACGCTCGAGTGCAGTGCTAGTACATTAATAAGGCAAATACTCTCTCATTCATTTTATTAATCGAATAAAACCAATTAAGTAATACATTTTTGAACGAATTCCAAACTAAGGCCCCTTGATAAATAAATCTTAATAAATTATTTTTACTTTGTGTAAATTGTAAAATATACCCAACTCTTTTTACAAGGTAGATGGGTTCCGCAAAAATTCGTTTAAAAATGAATATATATAATTTCTAACTATTAAATAAATGAAAACCAGAAAAAGGAAGAATTTTTTAATCGTGTAACCTCAAATTCGTGTAAAAAAAGAGTTGTGTGTATTCATCTCTAAAATTTCAAAAATTTAGAGTATTTTCATAAATATAAGTAATATTAAGGTCGAGTTCAAAATTTAAGGAAGATCTTTTATTTTCAAATTATTCTCCGTTATATCAAATATTTCTATATAGAAAATATTTTTTTCGTTAAATTGAAGGGTTGGTTTTGTCACAAATATAATAAAACAATAATTTTAATAACTATTTGAATTATTTAATTGATGACTATACAGTTTCGGTCACCACTGGTCGACCATCTTCAGTAGTTATCTCGTTCAAGAACCGGAATTTGTCATTTCACATGAAACATTCATTCTTAAATCTTCAATATAGATACATCACACAATTCATTACAATCACACACATACATATATATAGCAACAATTTATAAAAACGTTTATCACTGAACTAGAAACTATTTTGAATTTTTTGAAAAAGACCAGTTATAATCGAATATAAATTAATATTAATTTCCGTTCTACTAGAAAGACCATCAATGGAGTAAAACAATTCTCTCTAGGATATAATAAGTAGAGTAAAAAAATAATGAATTGTAGGTACTTGACTTAAATCCTCACTAAATATCCAAATAGAAAAACATTTTATTACAATTTTCTAATTTAAAAACATTTACAAGATTAGCATTGATTTCTAGAAATATTGATTAATTGAGAAATATTTCTGCTTGAAAGTTGAATCTTTGCAGAGACGTGTAGTTTATTAATTCAAACTTGTACTTTCTAAAATTATATTAGGTTGGAGTTGGTGGTGTTTCACAAGGAGTGAAACACCACCAACTCCAACCTAATACAATTTTAATAATGGTTCACTATAAACCAACACCGCGTCCCCTAAATTCGATGTACTTTCTAATTTCGGCTCATTGGCTTTAACAATTTGTTTGTCTGATATTCTATTACTAAACAGCCTAAAATTGAAATACAATTTCAATAAAAAAAATAACCTACAAAATAAAAAATAATAATAAACTGACCCATTTTACAGATACTAGCTTGTGAGGGAAGGGGATCACCAACAATATTTTTGGCAATAGGGGCTACTGGAAAGTTTGAAAAACACTTTTCTGGAGGAAATCATGTTTTTTTAATAAATAGATTTTAAGAAATAATTTTAAAAGTGTGTTGTCTGCTTAATATAGGTAAGTATAGGATTTTTATTTATTTCGCAACAGTCAGTAATTTCTATTGTGTTCAATAAGAAAGTTTAAGAAGGTACTTGAGTGACAGTGGTAGTAATTCCACTTTGACTTAATTCTAGATATCTAGCAGATGCCTCCTCCCTGCCCGAAAAAAAGAAGCTCTCTTAAAAATTCCCGAATATGTCACTATCTAGAAGACTATTTACATAATTGAATTTCAATAAATAAGGGAAGTTTTCCTTCAAAATACAGCTGAAATGACTAGAAACGTCAAAATGAACTCACCGGTAGGCACAGTGAAGGGAAGCTCGAATTCGCAGGTTGCTTCGAGTCGGGAGACGTCGCGCAGACTAAATCGCATGAAGTTCTGTAGCCCACTGCAGTGCAATGCTTTACTAACAGATTCAACTCAAGGCCGATGTCAGGGCGAAGAAAGAATAGAAAAAACATAAATCCAGAGTTCACCGATGAAGTAACTCAGGTCATAATTTTCCTTATTTTCCTTTCTATATTAAATATTATTACTTCGTTTTTCTCGATTTTATGTTCATGAAGATAATAAAATAAAGAAAAATAGACATTTTCATAAAATCCATAGCAAATAATGAAAATGCTTTTTTTTCTTCGAATTTGAAAAGTTTCAGAAGACACCTTCACTTCAATCTAATTGGTGTAAATATTTAATCAAATTGAAAAGTGATGAAAAGGCAGCCCAAGGATAGTGAAACAAATTCTTTGAATAAATAGATTTATTGAACATTCATTTTTTTTATCACTTAAAAAGCAACTTTTCGAAGAATTTTTCCCTTCTTCAGGGTTTAAAGAGGGTCATTGAGGTAAAAAAATACAAGGGGGAAATATCTTGTATTTTTCCTCACTTGACCCCTTTTAAACCCTGAAGAAGGAGGAAAAATTCTTCGAAACCTTGGTTTTGGAGTGATGAAAAAAATGAATGTCCAATAAATCTATTTTTGTTGAGACAATTTTTTTACTATCTTTGGGTTGCCTTTCTATCACTTAACAATTAAAATTTCTACAAGTCCAACTCTCTCCGAAGAGAAAATTTCTTCTTATATATTTAATCAAAATTTAATTAACTCTTTTTAAGGATTAAATTCATATTAAACTAAAGATAAAGACATTTATAGTCTGTAATAAATGACGCAAACATCCATGTGTGTACCACCAGAGATCTTCCAGTGCAATGTTTTTCAACGTGTGGATCGTGACCTCCTGGGGGGTCGCGAAGCAGTAAAAAAAGAAAAAAACTTTAAAAATATATTTTTATTAAGAAAATGTTAATTAAAGGACATTTATAGGTTAACATAAGGCGAGGCGTTTGGCGAAGTAATCGATGTAAAAATATGTCTGTTATAGGTACTTAATTGTGTATTTAGCCGATATCTAACTATAAAAATTAATAAAAATGTTGTACGGATTTGATATTTGTAACATAATAAAATACAGGTTACAAACAGCGGGGTGTAGGGGGTCGCAAATTTTTTTCATACTAAGGGGATCGCGTAATGAAAAAGGTTGAAAAATACTGCTCCAGTGGATCCAGAGGGTGGGGGGCAAGAGGGGCCTCGCCATTTAAATTTGTTAATGTTGAAGCGCGCAAAGTTCCTGTGAAATAAATAAATTCAATAATTTAATAGATATTAAATAAATTGTTTTTATTTTCCTGCCCAGATTTTTTTTTGAAATTTTGAAGACCCTCAAAAATATTAGTTGCCCCGGGCTTCACATTTTCTATCTTAAAGGCATCGAATACCTACTGTCACTTGGAGTTGTCCGAATAAAATTAACTTATATAATTTTGAACATAGAAAGCTTCCGAAAGTGAATGCGATATTTTAACTTCAATACTTCGTCAAAAAATTGATAGCTTTGGATGGATTCAATACTCCAGCCGTTCGGTGAGATAAAACTATCAGCTAAATATGATAGATTAACCACCCATGAAAATCATTAAAAAGCTCTTTCAAGTGAAACTTTTTTCCTCAAATTAAAAATTGTATGATTCATCATAAAGTTCTTTTACAAAATCTTCTGCTAAAAACATCGAACTTTATTGTGTAGAATTTGTAGTAGTTTCTATTTCATTACTTTAAAAATTCAACTATCCAGTAGAGGATCTTTAACAAAATTTATTAGGGTTTTATCTTCATCAAATGTTGATTTTAAATTCATGCATATCCAGAATAAATTTGCTACTTCATTTTTAATTAAACTTATTATTCCTTTTACTAAAGTATCTACCTACCGTACTTATTAGGAACACATTTTGACCAATCTATTATACTTAGGTAATTTTTATTTAATTATTTAAAAAATAATTTTTTACCATATATAAGTGAAAGTGCTTGTCAATCGTCTGAGTTTTAAGAGATTTAGATATTAAAAAATTTTCAAGAATTTTCCTTCATATTAATCATATTTGAAGTATCATTATTCAAAAAATCTCTCAAAAATCCTGCCTACAGCCTGCATCTACATATCTATATATCTACTGAATAAACTGACTATTTTGTATTTATTCAAACAGATCATTTTATTCAATATTATTTCAAAAGAATGGAAGAGTGGAGTTTGATTACGAAATTAAAGTTAAATAAGATATAGCAGGCAAGAATTATAATTTATCTGCAAACTTATTATTAAATGTTTTTTCTTATTTATCTTCAAAGTATTAAAATTGCAGAATTTATTTTATTCTACAATTTCTTATAATATTTTGTGACAGTTTTTTTATTGGATTAATTCAAAACTTCTGTTAAATATTCACAAAAAAAATAATTTATAAATAAAAAAGCTTTAAAATGGCAAAATATATAAAGCAGACTTCTTCTACAAATGAGGTGATGTCAGCCCAGACGGTTGTTATACTCTCGAAGTGAAATAAAACAAATATTTTTTCTTTTAATTGGAAAAATTATTTAAAATTTAAAACCACGAAACATGTTTCGGTTGCAACTAAATACCATCTTTAGTCTCTGATTTTTGGTTCAAGCTCACAGAAATATCTATCCTTCCATAAATCCTAGACTGAAGATGGTTGTGAGTAGCAATCGAAACATGTTTCGTGGTTTTAAATATTAAATAAGTTTTTCCAACTAAACAGAATAAAATAAACTGACACGTTCTGATGGGGCCATTCACTTGACTTTACTATACAACCTGCCCCCTCACTTATATTTAATATTTAATAAAATTATTTATAATCATGTAGGGGGGTTAGTTTTTGCATTTTTAGACTTTTTTAGGGCCCAGTGATTATGTATACAAAATTTGGTTGAATTTGGTTCATAGACCTATATTTTCATTTTTTGGCCCTACAACCCCTCCTCCCCATGTTGGGTGGTTAGTTTTCGCATTGTTAGTCTTCTGGGGGCCCACGGATTATGTATACAAAATTTGGTTGAGTTTGGTATAAGGGCCTATATTTTCATTTTTTTGACTCTAACCCCCCCCCCCCTCAATTTTGGGCTGTTAGTTTTTGCATTTTTAGACTTCTTTGGGCCCACGGAGTTATGTATTCAAAATTTGGTTGAGTTTGGTAGAAGGGTTTAGTTTTTTAATTTTTTGACCCTACGCCCCCCCATTTAGGCGGTTAGTTTTTGCATTTTTAGACTTCTGGGGGCCCACTGATTATGTATACAAACTTTGGTTGAGTTTGGTACAAGAGCCTAGATTTTCATTTTCTGACCCTTCCCCCCCCCCCATTTTGAGCTTAGTTTTTGCATTTTTAGACTTCTGGGGCTCAACTGTTTATGTATACAAAATTTGGTTGAGTTTGCTCAAATGGCCTAGATTTTTAATTTTTAACCCCCCTTCACCCCCTTAATTTTGGGTCGATATGCACCAAAATCTAATCAGCTCTTAATCTCAATGCACCAAAACTACGTGTGAAATTTGGTTTTGATATTCACACTAGTTTTTGAGCTAGCTCGTCCACAAAAATTTGATAACGCACAGACTAACCAGACTACAGACATTTTGACAAAACAGTTATTATCTCGAAAAATATAAATTTTTCGATGTTCACCTATTAGGACTTTTTTGTAGACCGAAATGCCATGGTTTCGCTCAATTTTTTTAATCAAAATAGTTTTAGCCGTTTTTGAGATATTTCGAAAAAAAGAACCACAAAGGGGAGCTGTTATTATTTATAAAATAACAGCCCCCTCTTTTATATTCCATCATCCCAACAAAAGAAAAAAACTTTAAAAAACTTTATTTCCATTCTCCACTCCAGCCCCTATAGCTAATATGTTTCGCAAACTTAATATCACCCCCGCATTCTATAACAGGAACAACGTTTCATCCATATTGGTTAACAATAAAATCGATATAAATTAAACCAATAACAATGAGTGGTGTATATAAATTGCAATGTAATGACTGTCAATCGTTTTATATCGGGTCAACAGGTATCTTTCAATCAACGCCTGAACATATGAGATCTCTTCGCAATCTACAGGTGAATAGTTTGAACCCAAATGCCCCCCCTCTTAGTACCACCTCGGCTTTTGCAGATCATTTGTTTGACCACAACCATTCACCTTCATCGACCCCCTCCCTTTATATTTCATTCCAAAAGTAGGAAATTGGATTTATTGGAGTCAGCTGAAATTAAAAGGCCATACACCTTAATCAAAACATCTTGAACAATCAAACAGACATCAAAACTTCACCAATAATTGACATCTTAATCAATGATATTTAATTTGAATTGGAGTGCGATGAGAGTGTATGGTGGGTTTATTTTTAATTTTTATTTATTTTTTAAATAGAAAATGAGAGATGAAATTTTTCGCTATGCACCCTCATTGCATTCCATAGTTTATTACCCTCCTTTATAACACATACATAATTTTCGGCAACTTCCAAGTATAAATATCTTTTCTTTATTCCAGCCCTTTGTCCCCCTACATCTGTTCTTTCGGCTCTAAGGCATCCCATCCTTCTGATAATTCTTTCATATTTACACTAAGTCATAAATAACTGTCCATCATATTAAAATTAAAATAAATTCTGTTCAAAATATCATGTTATCTTTAGTCAATGTTCTCCTGACGATGAGTTAAGAGCTCGAAATATATAGAGTAAACTAAAAAATCTTTGTATTTTAATTTTTCTCCTTGTGAAACACCACCAACTCCAACCTAATTTAATTTTAACAATGTTTCACTATAAACCAACACCGCGTTCCCTAAATTTTATCAATGTATAGAGTACAAAATTCTCTATCGATCAGTATATACCACGACAAAGTAGAATAAATATTTATTGAGATATGGAGCTACAAAAACACATGACATTAAAACGAACAAAACTTTTGAAACAACCTAATATTATTAAATAACATAATACCTTAGGAGAATGCCATTCAAAAAAGAAAACTGAGGATTCTTAAGCATTAATTTATATAATATCTAGTATCGATTATTTTATTTTCCGATGAAAATCTTCAACATCTAAATTTTGCCTTGGCTACAAAGCTAAGATCGCAAAAACCAATATCAGAGGGAATTTTTAAATAAAAGAAAGAACATTTGTTTTTTTAACTCAGCAGTTATACCTACTTAAATTTTAACGCTGATTTTGCATGCTTTGAGTACATATATTTTATAATATGTTAAATAAATTTATTTTCTAATACTCATCTGTTCATTCAGTGTCTGTATCGGTTGTCTAAATACAGGCGTTGCCATCAAGTGCTGCCATCTCTTAAACTTAATGTGGTCAAATTTATAGTTATAGAGGCAGTTCTTTCGCGTTAGACATATCATATCAAACGTACCTAAAGATTACATCTTAATATATATAAATCTCGTGTCACAGTGTTTGTCCTCAATGGACTCCTAAACCACTGAACCGATTATAATAAAATTCGCACACCATGTGCAGTTCGATCCAACTTGAGAGATAGGATAGTTTAAATCTCAAATTATAGTCGCAATTTTAATTTATTGCTAATTATTTGTCTGTTATTATTTGACAGTCACAATTATCTGTTAACTCCAAATGATTCTAACAGATGTCGATACCTTTCGACTGGGTTGAGTAAGTAATCAATAGATGGCGCTGCTATGGTAAATCTACGAACGTGTCATATAAGCTACATTTTAACAGCATAATTACCACGTGTTGTTGACGCTATAAAATTAATTAAATTTATTTTGTAGTGAACGAAATACCGTATAATTCAATTATTTCCACTTTTTAAATTTTTGGTGTTAGCATAGCCGGCCACGTGTTACTTAGACTGAAGTGTAAATTGCATTCATATTATAATGAAGATAATACAGTGAAATTAATCCTGTTTTTTACTTATTTGTGCTTCATTGATCAAAACTTTATAATTTAATTTGAATATATGTATGTAAGTATTATCACATAATTATAAAATTTAATTAAAATGTCAATGCAAAAATGATACACAATTTCCTACACTTTTTCAATAGTTGTACAAATATTTTTTTTTATTGTTTTTATTTAACCTCTATTAAAAAATATTTAGGAACAATAATTTCAATTTATACATGTAAGTAATATCACATAGTTTTATAAAAGTTAATTAATATATCAATGAGAAAATGGCACAAAGCTCCCCACACTTTTTCAATAATTGTACAAAAATTTTTATATTATTTTTATTTAACCTCCATTGAAAATTATTTTGCACTTATTATTTCAATGTGCTATGATAACATGTTTTTCAGTTCCTCTTTCTAATATTTAAACGATTAAATTATTATTTTCAGTCAAATGCCACCGAAAAAATCTAACCTCAACAACGCGAGCAGCAAAGGGTCACGACGCAAACGTGTTGAAAGAGCTCAGCAATTACCAGAACAAATCGAAACAAGAAATGCAGCTCAAAGAATCAGGACTGCAGAAAGTCGTGCACAAGAATCTCAAGAACAGCGTGACGAACGTCTGCAACAGAATATTACGAGAACAAGAGCGGCACGAGAACGAAACATAGCTACAGTACGAGTACTAGATCGACAAAGGCAACGGATCAGCCGCTCATTAACACGTGCATCATTCGTTCGGCTTGCCTTTGAATATGCACCAGATATTAACTACTCAGCGCATTCAAAAATTGCTATCGGTGGAATGGATAAAGTATGTCAATATTGTCAGGCATTGAAATTTCGGAATGAAGCAGCCGGCATGTGCTGCGCATCAGGAAAAGTTGTGCTGTCACCTCTACCCGCTCCGCCGGAGCCTTTATTATCCCTTCTTACTGGCAATTCAGATGATTCCAAATTATTTTTGCGTAAGATACGCAAATTTAATTCTTGCTTCCAAATGACGTCATTTGGGGCAACTAAAATTTGCGATCGTGCATCCGATGGACGTAATTTTGAAACTACATTCAAAATTCAAGGCCAGGTGTACCATAAAATCGGATCACTGATGCCAATGCCTGATAACAATCCGAAATTTCTTCAAATTTATTTTATGGGCGGTTGTGAAGAGCGCGTGACGACTCGGTGCCTGTATAATTTTATTGAACAAGCAGAGGAAAGAGCAATTGTGATATTATTGGAAAAATTTTTAGAAGATCACAATCAACTAATTCAATTGATCAAAAGAGTTTCGCCACGACTGCAAAATGACAATTATCAAATCGTCATAAAAGCCGACAAAGTACCATTAGGTGAACATGCTGGTAGATTCAACGCTCCAACTGTTGATGAGGTTGCTGTTATCATGGTTGGTGATCCAGTTGACAAAAGATCTATAAAAATTACACGGCGAGACAACACTGTCAGTACGATTTCGGATCTACACCGTTCATATGACGCACTACAATATCCATTGATATTTTGGCAAGGACAAGATGAATATCACCTTAATATCAAACAGTATGATCCAAATACCGGTAAATTTGACAATTATCTATTTACTTTCTTACTGTATGTATAGATTTTAATTTCGTATTGCATTTTATTTTTTATTTTTTAGGTGATTACAGAAATAATAAAGTTAGCTCAATGAACTACTACGCACACCGAATAATGGTTAGACAACATCAAGACAATTATATCCTTCGATATCGTGAGCTGTTCCATCAATACATTGTTGATATGTATGCTAAGGTCGAAAGCGAACGCTTGCGATTCCTTCGATTCAACCAGGCAAAACTACGATCGGAAGAATATATTCACTTACGAGATGCTGTTGCTGGAAACATCGATGGAAATTTAAATCCCAATGACATCGGTAATGCTTTCATTTTACCTTCAAGCTACATCGGCAGTCCACGGAACATGCAGGAATACATACAAGATGCGATGACTTACGTACGTCATTACGGCCGACCGGATTTATTTATTACATTCACATGTAATCCGAATTGGCAAGAGATACAAACTTTACTATTGCCAGGACAACAAGCCATTCATCGTCATGATTTAACTGCACGTGTGTTTAAACAAAAATTGAAATCCTTAATTGATTTTATTGTTAAATATTCAATTTTTGGTATCACACGTTGTTGGCTGTATACGATAGAGTGGCAAAAGCGAGGTTTGCCTCATGCCCACATTTTGGTTTGGCTTAAAGATAGAATCCGTCCTGAAGAAATCGATCAAATAATTTCAGCCGAAATTCCAGACCCATTAATTGATCAAGAATTATTTGATATTGTCACCAAACACATGATCCATGGGCCATGCGGTGCTTTCAACATGACGTCACCGTGCATGGAAAATGGAAAATGTAAAAAAACTTCCCAAAGCCGCATACGAATGACACGATCACGGATATTGATGGTTATCCAATGTATCGCCGCAGAAGTACTGAGAATGGTGGCCACACATTTACAATGCGACTGCCGAACTTTCCAAATCAAGTTGAGTTTGATAATCAGTGGGTGGTACCATACTCACCACTACTTTCAAAAACTTACAAAGCTCATATCAATGTTGAGCTTTGCAGTTCTGTTAAATCAATTAAGTATATTTGTAAATATGTAAACAAAGGCAGTGATTTGGCCATATTTGAAGTACAAAACATAAATAAAAATGACGAAATAGCACGATACCAAATGGGCAGATACATTAGCAGCAATGAAGCTATTTGGCATATTCTCAGCTTTCCCATCCACGAAAGAGATCCTGCTGTCCAACATCTGGCAATACATCTTGAAAACGGTCAACGTGTATACTTCACTGAAGAAAATGTTCTCCAAAGAGCGTTCGAAGCTCCGAAAACGACTCTAACTGAATTTTTTACATTGTGTCAAAAACCTGATGTTTTTGGCCAATTCGCGAAGACATTGGTGTATGGTGATGTTCCACGTTATTTCACATGGAACAAATCCAGTAAAAAATGGGAGCCACGGAAACAAGGAAAACCACATCCTTCCATTACAGGCATATTCAAAGCTAAGACATTGGGGAGACTTTACACGGTACATCCAAAGCAACGTGAGTGCTTCTATTTACGTTTGTTATTGGTGAATGTTCCCGGACCAACGTCTTTTGAATTTTTACGAACAGTTAATGGTCGAGTATTCAATACATACCAGGATGCATGTCGTGAACTGCAATTGCTAGAAGACGATAACCATTGGGACTTAACGCTTGCTGATGCTGCGTTGACATCAACACCGAATAACATTCGTCAGTTGTTTGCAATTATTTTGACGACATGTTATCCCTCGCAAGCACAAACTTTGTGGGAAAAATATAAAAATTGTATGACAGAAGACATCTTGCACCGAATTAGACAAACAAATCAATGCCAAAACATAGATTATACACCAGAGATGTACAATGAAGCATTGGTCTTGATCGAGGATTTATGTGTTCTTATTTCAAATTTACCACTTAATCATTATGGTATGCCATCACCTAATCGTCCAGCCACCGACTTAGTCAATACCGATTTACAACGAGAAAAGCAATATGACCATGGAAGTTTAGCAACAATTATCATGAACAGTGAACCATTACTGACAGCAGAACAAAAAATTATTTATGATCGGATTATGCTGGCTGTTGCTGCTGAACAAGGCGGTTTTTTTTTCTTGGATGCACCCGGTGGAACCGGTAAGACATTTTTAATATCGTTGATTCTTGCCAAAATACGGTCGCAACAAAAAATCGCATTAGCAGTAGCATCGTCAGGCATTGCGGCTACTTTACTAGATGGTGGGCGAACAGCACATTCAACATTCAAGCTGCCATTGGACGTTCATAATAAACCAGATGCAATGTGTAACATCAAAAAGAATAGTGGAATAGCTGCAGTGTTGCGGAAGAGTTCTATAATAATTTGGGATGAGTGCACAATGGCACACAAATATTCACTTGAAGCATTAAACAGAACTATGCAAGATTTAAACAGCAATAATAAACTTTTCGGTGGTGCTATCTTACTTTTGTCTGGTGACTTCCGGCAGACCTTACCGGTTATACCTCGCTCTACTTTCGCGGATGAGATTAATGCATGTTTGAAACAATCATTCTTATGGCGAAGTGTTGAAACACTTCGATTGACCATAAATATGCGAGTACAATTGCAAAATGATCCATCAGCACAAATATTTTCCGAACAACTACTAGATATTGGGAACGGTAAAATAGAACTGCAACCAAATACGCGATGCATTAAACTACCAGACAATTTTTGCACTGTTGTTCAGGATAAAAATGAATTGATTCAGAGTATTTTCCCGGATATACAGAATAATTATTTGAATCATGAATGGCTCAGTCAACGGGCGATTTTGGCAGCCAAAAACGTTGATGTTGACGAAATTAACTTCCAGATACAACAGTTGTTACCAGGCGATCTGATGTCTTTTAAATCAATCGATACTGTTGTTGATGAAAATGAAAGTGTAAATTTTCCGATTGAATTTTTAAATTCATTAGATATCCCTGGAATGCCACCACATAATCTTCGATTAAAGATTGGTTCCCCTATTATTCTCCTCCGTAATTTGAATCCACCTCAATTATGTAACGGTACGCGTTTGGTCATCAAAAAGATCACCGGAAACATTCTTGAAGCAACCATTTTGGCTGGGAAGTTTAAAGGAAAAATGGTCCTGCTGCCACGTATTCCGATGATACCATCAGATTCTACCATACCCTTCAAAAGGCTACAGTTTCCAATTCGTTTAGCTTTCGCCATGTCTATAAATAAATCTCAAGGTCAAACAATGTCCATTTGTGGTTTAGATTTGGAAAATACATGTTTTTCTCATGGGCAACTATATGTTGCGTGTTCACGTGTTGGGAAACCGTCGAATCTATTTGTGTTAGCTAAAGACAGGTTAACCAAAAACATTGTGCACCGATTGGTGTTAAATTAAATTGAAATTGAAAGTATTTATAATTCAAAAAAATAGATATTAATGTTTAAAAGTTTAAGACTGTCTGCCTTGCCTACCTCATTCATGAGTTTAAGCGTCACATGTTATTTACTGTATTATACTGTAATATACTTATTTGTTATAAAATTAAATGGAAATAATAAATCTGATAAATTTTTATTTTGTATTGATTTCTGCTTAATATCAAGTGTAAGAACATTTTAATTAATTGTGTTCAACGTACTTCCCCTTCAAATCTCAATCCAGTGAATTTGTATACCAACATCAACATTTTCGTCTTTGTTCGTAAATAATTTCATTGTACTAAAGGGTTATAGTAGTAGAAAGTCAAATAAGGAGATCACCATATTTTTTTACAAATACTATCTGTGTGAAAAAGCATAGTGGACTCCGTGACTGATGTTCTCTTATCGTTCCTCTTAGATTGTTTACTATAATGTAATATAACAAAAACTTTAGCCACAGCAACGCGTGGCCGGGTCAGCATATATATATGTAAATTGTATCTCCCGCTTATATAAATTATATTAAATTATCTGAGGTTGGTAGTATTGCATGGTGTCCTCGACTCAATTATGCTCACTCTTAATAGACCACATGTTATGACATTAAATGAGTGTGTATATTGATGAAAGGACTCTTATTCAATTCTACTATACTTTCAGGTAACTATCATTTATAACTTATCTTGTATATTATCTATTGCATTTATAAATAAAACTCTACTATACTTTCAGAATCGTCTAACGTTCAATTTACCCAATCCACACTCTTACAAATTGAATAAGTCGTTTGCAAACATGGACACCCAAAAATTCCACGTACACATAGTGAAAAAAGAAGAAAAATTTTTTGAATTGGCTGGAGTATCAATGGACAAAAAACAGTGGTATATTCTTCCAAGAGAGAACAGAGATATTCAAAACCATCAAGTATTAATGGCAAATAATATTGTTATAAATGCTATTAAAGCAATTAAACCAATAAATGGATTTAGAAAAGTAAGTCTTAAATTAAATAAGGATATAATAGACAATTATTTCGATGAAGGAGAGAATGTATGCTACCAAAATATTCCTTTAGAGGAGTACAATGAAATATCAGAAGAGAAGGATAACCTACAAAAAAAAATTAAAGAACTGGAAACGAGACTGGAAGAAAAATTCTATATTCATGAAAAAATTGAAAAGAACTTCATCTTGGAAAAATTTAATAATAAGAAAAATAATGCAAGTGAATGGATAGAAAAGTATGAAAAGGAATGCTCCAGACATAAAATCATGAAAGAAGAACACAAAATAGAAATTTTGGAACAATTTTTGGAAGACACAGCAAAAATTTGGTATGAATTACATAGCAAGAACAAAAAAAATTCAACATGGATAGAATGGAAAAACTCATTTCTAAACCACTTCTCAAAAAAAGGTTGGTCAACTATTAGAAAAGCATATAATTACAAATATATAGAAGGATCTTTGATAGATTATCTATTGATTAAGGAAAAACTATGTACAGAAATAGAAGATAAGATGACTACAACTTCTAAAATCAATCTAATGGTAATGGGCCTTCCCATCCACATGCAAGAAAAATTAGATATTGAAGAAATAACATCGATCGAAAAACTTATGATAGAAATAAAGAAAATAGATAATTCGACATTCGAAAGAAGAAGATTGGAAGTTACAAAAAAAGAAGACTTCAAGAAATTAACTATACCGAACAAAAAACCATGTGCAATATGTGAAAAATTAGGATATAAAAACCGCTTCCATTCAACCCAAATATGTTGGAACAACACAGCTTCCATAAAGAAAAGCATAAATTTAAATGAGGAAGAAACGGAAAATGAATATTTACAAATATCAGAGGACGAACAAAAAAACGATTGAACCCGGGAAAATCCAATCCACAGCCACTTATCAAAATAAAGGTAATTATAGACAAAAATAAACTTATAAAAGCTATCTACGATAATGGGTCGACGTGCTCATTAATCAACGAGAAGCTAATAAGAACAATTAAAGCAAAATTATATAATAGCAAAAGCTTATTAAAGTCTATAAGTGGAATGGATTTTTATAAAACCCGGGCTACATTAAATCTAAAAATCGGAGAAATAGAAGATGAACTAGAATTTATAGTAATAAAAAATGACAAATTTAATTATGATATGTTACTAGGTCTTGATGCTATAAAAAAATTCAAATTAATTCAAGATGAAAACCTGAAAATAAAACAAAGAAAAATTGATAAAATAATAGAAATAAAAGATGATAATAACATTCAAAAAAAAAAAATAATCGAATCTCAAGAAGAAACGGAAACAAACACACATATTATGGAAAACAAAGAAATAAATATCGATCATTTAAATAAAGAAAGACAAGAAGAACTAAAGAACATGATCAACGAATATCAATCATGTTTTGCAAAAAACAAATTCGATGTCGGCAAGATTAAAGGATTTTGAAGCACAAGTCAAACTTAAAGAAGATAAGTACATAGCAAAAAAACCTTATAAGTGTTCACCAAGAGACCAAGAAGAAATAGAATATCAAGTCACTGAGTTACTGAAGAATAAATTAATTGAAGAATCTGATTCCCCATATAAGCGTCCCCAGTTACACTAGCTTACAAGAGAGAAGAAGGAAAAAACAAGGTTATGTGTTGATTATTCTGAATTGAACCGAATCGTAATCCCAGATGCACAACCATTTCCAAAGATTGATGATATAATTATGGAAGTAAACAGATGTAAATGGTACACATCAATAGATATGAACTCAGCATTTTGGTCCATACCTATAAGAGAAAAAGATCAAAAGAAGACAGCATTTGTGACCCAGAAAGGACATTGGCAATGGAGAGTGTTACCATTTGGATATAAAAACAGTAGTGCGATCTTCCAAAGAGTTTTGGCAAATACTATAAGAAGAAACAATATGGAAAAAATTTTTGTGTAAATTACATAGATGACATCCTAATATTCTCAGAAACGTTTGAAGAACATATGAAACATCTAAAACTATTATTTGAAGTTATAAAAAAACAAGGATATAAAATAAAAATGGAAAAATGCGAATTTGCAAAAACATTCAATAAAAAATACCTTGGACATATTATAGAAAACGGAAAAATATACCCTATTAAGGACAACTTTACAATCCATCAAAGATTTAGAAAGACCCAAGAATAAAAGAATGGTACGTAAACTAATTGGAAAGATAAATTTTTACAGAAAATTTATTGACCATTGTACACAAAGATTGAGCCCACTTTACAATCTATTAAAAAAAGACTCCAAATTCAAATGGACAGAAGAATGCGAAAAAATGATATACTGGAAACAAAGCAATATGCTAATAACACCACTCGGCACTGGCTATATGTTGACAATAAAGAGAGATATAGTATTAGAGGCGGATGCAAGCAGATTAGGAGTAGGAGCAGTGCTGAAGCAAGTCCATAAAGAAGGTGAGGCACACATCCAGTGGGTTATTTCTCAAAAAAATTGACACCGGGTCAAATGAAGAAAGAAGTGATGTTTATAGAATGTTTAGCCATGAAAGAGGCAATCATATATTGGCAATACCTACTTATAGGAAAATCATTTACTGTCATTACCGATCATAAGCCGCTGGTAAGCTTAAAAACAAAAGCAAGAACGGATGAAGCAATAGGTGATCTAATGCTTTATTTATCGCAATATAATTTTAAAGTGGTGTAGAGAAGGTAAGGATAATGTAGAAAGCAGATTTTCTTTCAAGAAGCCCAATATTAGAAACTAACGAAAATAATGAAGATTGTATTCAAATAGTGAATATGATCTTGAAATAGATGAAGTAATCAATGATCAAAATAGAATAAAAGAAGAAATTAAGAATACAAAAGGAACAATGAATAATGGAAACATAAAATTTAAAATCATGAAAAATAAGAGAAGAATATACATCTCTAAAGAATTTGGTATAAATCTGATAGATAAAATACATAAATCCTATGGACATACAGGTTACAAACAAATAGCAAATAAGATAAGACCTTTTTATTATTTTAAGAAGATGGATGGCATCATTAAGGATTACTGCAAAAAATGTGAAATATGTATAAAAAACAAATCCAGAAGTTGTAAACCTTTGGGTGAATTATCAAGATTGGGACCAGCAAAATATCCATATCATATAATGTCTATGGACACAATCGGAGGATTTAAAGGATATAATTCCACAAAAAAATACATGCATCTATTAATAGACCATTTTAGTAGATATGCGTGGATAATGACATCGAAAAGTCAAGTCCCAGAAGATTTTATAAAATTAATTAATTTAGTAACAAAGGAAAACAAAATTGAAACACTATTGGTAGATCAATATAGCTCATTAAAATCAAAAAAATTCAAAGAATACATGAAAGAAAAGAAAATTAATTTAATCTTCACGGCCGTAGATAGTCCCCAATCAAATGGAATGAACGAAAGACTGAATCAAACAATAGTTAATCGGATCAGATGTAAAATAAATGAAAATAATAACAAGAGACCATGGACAAAAATTGCTGAGATATGCATCGAGGAATACAATAAGTCAATTCATAGCTCAACAAAATTTTCACCAGCAGAATTATTAATAGGAGAAACATCGGAAATAATTCCAAAAGAAATACAAAAAGAAAAACAAGACCTTGAGGAAATCAGAAAAGAAGCTTTCAAAAATTCAGAAATCAGTCACCAAAGAAACAAATTAAGAATTGATAAGAAGAGAAGAACATACAAATTAGAAAAGGGTGATTTAGTTTATGTCTCCAATGGAAATAAATTAAATAGAAATAAATTAGACGAAGTCAGAAGAGGACCATATGAAATAAAAGAGAAAATTTCTGATACGATTTATGAAATTAACAGCAAGAAAAGAGGGAAGGAAGCAAATCGATTCCATATATCAAAACTAATTCCTTACTCTTTTTCCTAGGAAAAAGACTCCCGAACGAAGGGAGGTGTAAATTGTATCTCCCGCTTATATAAATTATATTAAATTATCTGAGGTTGGTAGTATTGCATGGTGTCCTCGACTCAACTATGTTCACTCTTAATAGACCACATGTTATGACATTAAATGAGTGTGTATATTGATGAAAGGACTCTTATTCAATTCTACTATACTTTCAGGTAACTATCATTTATAACTTATCTTGTATATTATCTATTGCATTTATAAATAAAACCCTACTATACTTTCAGAATCGTCTAACGTTCAATTTACCCAATCCACACTCTTACATATATATAAAAAAAAAAAAAAAAAAAACAATTTACATAAAAGGTAATCAATTTTGGACACCTCATACTTTCATTCCGAGACGCCGCCCGCCAGGGCAACCCGCCCGGAGGGCCCTAGCTAGGGACAGGCGTGCCGGAGGCACGCCGGGTACAGCTAGTATATATATATATATATATATATATATATATATATATATATATCCCTTTTTTTCAACAAAAATTTTTATTTTCAAAATAAATTTACATAATACACATAAATATTTTTACACTAATTTGGGCATTGGACAACACTCTTCCCGTGTCCATTTTTATAAAAATGTCTCACCTGAATACTTTTAGATTTTATTGTAGGAAGAATTTTGAAAAAACCCACGACTTCCTTGGATATTCTTTGGACTGTTTTATTAAGAGACTAGGTCGCAAGTCGGTCGCAAGTCATCCGGCATCAGCGAGTCATTTGTTACGGTTGTTCAAAATTGCCACAATTTTTCACTAGTCAAATGACTAACTCCACCATGGCACCCGGCCTCCTATGGTCTGCATTTACAATTTGACTCTCCCACCACACTTTTTCGCTCTCGAGACCCTGGCCACCGGGCCAAACTATTTCTTATACTATTAACCTCCCCATTGTAAACATCTCTTAGAATTGCATTAGGTGTGTTATTCGCTAGACTTGTGTGGGCCTGAAAGGTTCATCAATAACATCACTAAGCCACGCTTAGCCAAATGTATGTTTTGTTCGCCCGATCGCTTGGCAAACAACAACATATATATTCCCTTGCCCACCCTAGCGGCAAGAAACCAACCCTTTTCTTTCTGAGCAAATTCAGAAAGGGCAATCCTAGGGCATTTTGGCGCTCCATATCTTGAGCAGCGCACACAGCCCCCACACGGCGCATTCAATTTTGCGCAAAGCATCGAGGAACGGGACCCAGGCTCCAAATGGCCTGTACCTTTCCCAAACATTTTCCTTGATCGTTCCCAACTAAACTACACCACACAATCTTAAACCCTCCCTTTGTTGATTACTTAATCAATTTTATATAAACGTTAAATTGTTTACCTATTTATTTCATACTCCTTTGAAGAGAACTACCCTTGTCTTCCCTCCATTTTTCTTTACAGGATATTAAATATGTATAACATTAGTTAACTAGAATATCGAAAGACATTTTTTAATACATAAAGTTAGATCACAGCTGCCTTGAGGACTTACAACCCTCATAACAAAAAGGCGCGATAACTTTCAATCAACGTTTTTATAGCTTTTTTCCATTTTCTTAAAAACTAATCAATCAATTTCATTCAAAATTGAATATAATTATTAATAATCGATTGTTTTATAATATTTATTAATTTCATATTTTTAAAAATTATTTCAAAGTAGTAAGTAATTAGTCTTTTTTCAAATTAGACTTCAAATAAACTACTTACCCTTTAAAATGCAAATATTCTAATAAAACTATTTGATATAAAAGATAAAAGAAAATATTTCATAGATATGAAATTTCAATATATTTAATTAAATATGTGATTCGAGGAAAAAATTAAACCCTTTTGCCATTTCTAGTCGACTCGCTGTCCCAGTGAAGAAACAATATTTTCATAACATTTCATTTAAACTACAAAATTCTTAATTGAAATGCTATTTTCTTATATTAGAATGATTACGTGTACCTTCACATAGATGAAATCGATAAAATAACATCGTTTTCTTTCTCATTTATAAATCTTTTGATCTGTTTTATGGTGAGGTTGAGACACAAGCCTCTCGGCATAGGGAGATCACGTCATTTCATCATGCCCATTCAATATAGCCTACTGAATTCCTCTCTTTTTTTAATTTATATTATATTGGTATTTTTACTATTTACAAATTGAAAAATACAACAGCTTAGATAATATAATTTTTTTCTTAAAATCTTTCTAAGTGAAGATAAATTAAAGAATTGGCCATTAGATCTTAGAGATAGATAATTTATTTATGTAATTAAAACATATAGATCATATAGAAATTGCAATTTTTGCCTATATTTATGGTGAGGTTGAGACACAAGCCTCTCGGCATAGGGAGATCACGTCATTTCATCATGCCCATTCAATATACCCTACTGAATTTACTAGAAAATTTTTTAATAAAAAAATTAATTAAAATTATATAGTTACATGTATCATTTGAATGAGTCAATATTTTGAAAGAATCATGTTTTAGTATCTAAGTCATTCGATTGATAATATTAATCTTTTACATTAAATTATTATTAGTCTTACAGGGTGTTTGGCAGACTGAGAATGTTTGCAAAGGGCAAGCATATGAAATATTTTTAGCCAACAAGTCTATGGGTCTTGAGAGGCAACTGAAAATGTTCGAACACACCATCAGGATGGTAAGAGAATGCTTGGAGGTCCACATGCACAGATGCGAACCGTTTTCGAAACTGGGGCGGCTGTAGAAGGTGAGAAGCTGCTTGACCTTTAAAAATCGCCTGAAATGGAATAAGAAACTAAGCTTCCTAGTTGCAGATTTTGCCACAGAGAAAATGTGTTCAATCTAAGAGAGATTAGATGCAATATGCGTCCATTATGGCACATCTTCGGAGACCTAAGAGGAAAGCCGGAAATTTTTATTCTCGCAGCTTGATATTAGTTAACAGTGAGTCTTGTTTCCATTAAAGATAACTAAAATTTAGTCTGGGTCGAAAATAATTGAGCAAACCACGTTGCTACGATATCCTGGTGTGCGGGTACTCTCATCAGCACAACTGTCTTGGACATCCATTGAAAAAGTAACCCTGATATATGTTGATTATCTTTTGAGATCTAATGGTTCGAGTTCTTACAACATGCCAAACGTAGGGCCGGATTTGGAGGTGTGGAGGCCCTGGGGCAACAAAGGAGTGGATGCCCCTAATTATTTTTCAAATAGATTAAATAATATTTTTCTTGCAAGTGTTTCAATTATTTATTGCGAGACAAATCAAATCTTTTCAGCAAACATATTAGATAAGTAATAAACTTTTTAAATTATAGCCTAGCATACGAATGGTACTTTGTCGATTTTTTTTTCAACGAAAAATCTTTGATGATTTCGCTGAAATCCAGCTCCCGGAGTAAATCAGCACATAGCTGATCGATCACTGGGATAAAGCCTGACTGTTATAAAGAGAAATGATTACTGAACATATTAAAAATACTGCTAAATCGATTGATTGAAATTTTTATATAAAATAACTATTTATTCAACTGAATATATTTTTATTATAAAATGAGTGCTCAAGGCATGGAAATATGGATTTACTAAACTTTTTTTTAATAAGTACAATTTATGTGGGGGACCCTCTCTTGTGGAGGCTCCGGACAGTTGCCCCGTTTGCCCTGTCCCAAGGTTATATTGGAATAATAAATTTCTACAAATAAAAGTAAATTTTCTCTAAGTTTCTCTTTAAAGTATAGTAACTTTAATCAATTGAATTAGATTTCAAAGAAGATGTTTTAAAATTAAAATGGATAGCTTAATCCAATTATTAAGAATACAAGTTATTTGTAAGGGTTAAGGAATTCAAAGAAAAAATACAGCCATTAAGTTTCATATTAAATGTTTATCTGAAAATTTTTCTACAAAAGAATTAAATTGAAATAAAATTTTCATTGTTAATCAATCAATCAAATTTCTCGTTTGTCCTTCACACTCCTCCAATTGAGACATTAAAAAAAAAACAATTCATTTAGGTAATTATTGTATTGTTGTCATATGATATAATAATTTGTATAATTTTATTTATAATTACAAACATTTACAGTTACAAAACCAAGAAATTAAAGAGGTTGTAAATAAAAAAAAATCAATAACAACGTCATTTCATTCTAAAATTAAAAGTTAAATTATCTAAAAAAGAAATAAAATATTTCAAAATGATGTTTATCAATCTCTCGATAACTAGATAATTGATTTGTATGTATTAGACCGAATTGTTGAGCTGGTTATCTTACAAACTTGTAGTAATTGATCACAAAGTCGATTCTTGGCATCAAATACAAATTAATTAACTAAATTATATTTAAATCTAATTATTTACAAACTTTATTTTATCATTTGTGCTTAAAGAATAAAATCATTTAAATTCCAAGCATTCACATTCCAAAATCAGACATTTGTCAATTTATTAGCCGATTATACATTTTTGTTGTAAAATGAATTTTTTGGGGAACTTCATTAACAAAGAGAGAATATGATAAAAAATATTTTTTTTCATTGTATTTACTTAAATCATATATGATTTAGGATCTACCCTTTTTATTAATCTCCCTAAAAATGAATTCCAATGCCCTTAGAATAGGAATGAAAGACCATGGTTATTTCCTCCAAAGTTTCTCAACAAATGTTCTACATTTAAACAATTTACATAAAAACACAAAGTAATTTATAAATAACATGAAAAAAATGTTTTCAACTAATACTTAAAAAAAATCTAAAAAATCTTTTGAAAATTTAGTGTCAAATCATCCCAAATCGTCGTTCAATATTAGAATTATTAAAATAGGAATGAAAAATGAATTTACATTTAAAACTGTTGAGAAAAATCGGCTAGAAAAAAGACAATTATGTTTATAGATAATTAAAAGAAAACAAAAATAAATTAGCGCAAACACATCATAAGAAAATTCAATTCAATTGGCACATAAAATTTCTCTAAAAACGGATGCCGGAAAAATGAAATAGACTAGATATAATAATTTTATGAAATAATTGTTTAGATTATATATATTTATATATATAAAAGAATTTCATATTGCACTAGATTAAAATAATATAAATTAAATTTTAATTTTTTTTTCCATTAAGAAAATTTATATATATATAATTATTTATATATGATATATACAATAAAAAGGCTCTAATGAATACAAGATAAACTTGAAGTGATGTTTAATATGAATCTGAAATGAGTTCTAAGAATTAAATCTGGAACGTCGTAAAAAGCAGAGCATTGCAGGCTTATAGAGGACGGCAATGCTTAAAAGCGAATTGCTTCTCAGTCTGGAGAGGGATCACTATTCAATTAAGAAAAATTGTTTCAAATGTAAAAACAATACAGTTATTATAATAAGTAGAAACATTCACAACTATCACACGCTTATTCGAACAGATTAACTTGGTTCCATTTTTTTTTCTTTTTTGTAGAGAAAGAATGTTTCGATTACAATAAAAACTTGCATATATGGCAACAAAGTTTGTTTATCTATCTATCGATAACGCAACGAGTAATGTCCACTGACTAGCAGTCGTGATGTCTTCGGAAGAATTTTTATTCTTGAGACGAGATGTTCACACATGTGGTAAGCAAGAATTTTTATTCTTGAGATGTGTCGTTCACATGTTGTAAGCAACATAGATTGGATCCAGTTGGTCAGCAAGGAAACCATCTCGCAAATGCATGCGCTGCTTTTCTCCGCGGGAGTTAATAGGCACTACACCCGGGTCGACTACAACGACGACCCCAACGATGAGATGATGTTCTTCAAGGACGGTATTCGTGACCAAAGGAACAAGATCAAGAGCTTCATGTTCGTTTCCGTCCAGCTCCGCAACCACCACAAGAAGGTTCGTCCAAGTGAAGACAGCACTGCAAGAACAAATGCTCAATTAATTCATGTGGTCAAATTTAGAAAATAAATCTGAAATATAATCTATATTCACTTATTTAAAATAAATTAAATAAAACATTATATTTACAATAGATATTTTATAATGCCTATATACATATTATAAAAATAAATAAACATAAGGTGAGAGGGGGCGCCTAAAAGTAACCGGAAAAAATCCCATAACAAGAAAAAAATGTAATAATTTTTCGTGTGAGGCTTTTTCCGTTATGCGCATTTTTCGAATTGAATTCTAACATGATAATGTGACTACGAAAACTATCTAGTTTTTATTCAAGGGCGCCAAATCAGTTTCTGCTCAAATTGCCTTACAATCAGGGCAGGCCCAATAGAAGCACATGGCCCACTTTAATGGATTCACAAGCGAAAGTCGAAACCTTTTGTTTTTTACTAATACCTATTATTTTGATAATAAATAGATCAAATGTAGTTTCATCCAAAAATTATTCAAAATGAGTTCAACAAAAACATGAAATTTTAGAAAAAAATAATGGAGGAAAATGTTAACATATAAGCAAGTCTTGGTACGCTCGCAAGTTAGAGCCGATCTAGTAATAAACTTATATATAATAAACTATTAGAAATTTATTTTTTATTTTAATTATCTTGAGAAAAAATGATATTTTTTGGATTTTCGAACCGAGAGTTCTAAAGCTAGAGAACCCAAAAATCTGATCAGTTCTCCACATTGGAAATACAAATATTTTGAAACCAAAACAAACTTTCTATGTCTTTGAGTTATCGTGAGTATTAGAATTCAGATAGACACACACAAAGAAAAAAAATTGGGTTGATTGAAAATGACTTTTCTTCACGTTTTAGAAATTTTTAAACACAATGAGGGAATAATTTTTTTTCTTGAATTTAATACCAAGGCAAGCCGGCTTTTTCTCAGTGTGTATAAAAATGTCTGAAACATAGGAGAAAAAATTTCAACAATGATTTTTTTACACTGCGTGTCTGTCTGGACTCAGAAACTCATGAAAAGTCAAGAAAGAAAAAAGCTGTAAAAAGATGTACTGGTTTCAAAATGTGTGTATTTCCTATGCTGTAATCGGAAGAGTACCGAGTCTTAAAAAATTACATGTACCTATTCATTTTTTTCCTTTAATTTTACTTAATTCAGTATTAAGATTGTAATAAATAAAATTTTCAAAAGAATTGGAATAAATATCTAAAAAATAGTTTACCATTCTGCGATCTTTTTATGACACCGAAGCACGCTATTTTCTATGTCGATTGGATGATACCTCATGCCTCGCAGCATCACTGTTTCATCAAGAGCACCAACCACGAAGACAGCATCATGCAATTCTAAAAGAAATGATAAAATTTTAAATATAATTATTATAATTTCCGTCCATAATTTAATTTATAATTTGAAAGTTTATATTGGGAAAATAAGGACAAGTTTTTTATGTGTGACTTTTTTATTTATCCACCAACGTTTCGTCGACTTTGCCGACTTCTTCAGGGCTTCAAATAGTCATGTCACACATTTCGTTTAAATTTTCTTATTACCTTCGTTACTCATTGAAGGCCATCAGAATACAATTTTCAAAAGATATTTGGCACATTCACAAAAAACACAATTTATTTCTCTTTTTAATAACAACCTTATCAATACAGAACAGAACAGTAATCACTTTTTACAAAAAAATCTTTTGAGAATAGAATTTTTATTGTTTCATACTTTTAAAAATCTCAACTTCGAACATTTAAACGAATGTGTGACATGACTATTTGAAGCCCTGAAGAAGTCGGCAAAGTCGACGAAACGTTGGTGGATAAATAAAAAAGTCACACATAAAAAACTTGTCCTTATTTTCCCAATATAAACTTTCAAATTATATTTTAAATATAGTACTAAAAACCACTTGAGAGAAAAGAGAAGATGTTAAAAAAAATGTTTGTTTACAAACAAATTAATTTTCATGAACGATAAAACCTAGGCTAAATTTCTCTGTTAGAATTAATGTTTATGAGAACGCACATGGACGAGTAAAATGATGCTATAAGATTCAAATAGTGTCGTTCAGCGATTAACGCTAAGATGACAAATCGTCCTCCTTCTTTTGTAAGCTCTGTCCTCCCTCGAAAAGTGTCCTCCTACATATCCTCCTTTTCGATATTTGAAGACTAATCTGTATATCTTCGAATTCGATCGAGATTAAATAGATATTATAGATAAATTCAATATGAAGACATTCCTTGTTCAGTTATTTTCAATATATTGTTAAGAGATGATACATTTTGACAAAAAATATTCATTCATTGGAAAAATACTCATTTAAATAAAAATTAATAGCCATGTCAACATAATTACAATATGCTACACATGTTTTTACTATGCATTTATCATATTATGTTTATTATTGTTGCAATGAATAAAATGTTTCTTTTCTTTACGATATTTTTTTCTTCAATTCATTTGTGTCCTCCTTTTCATTGCAAAAAAGTTAGTCACCTTATTATCGATCTAAGGATAAATTGAAATTGAAAGAATTATTTTCATTTAATTAAATTGAATTAATTTTCATAGTTTATAATTAAGCTTAAAATATGAATATTTTTCTATTGTCAACAACAGCTAACATAACAAGATCTTATAATAATTTTCCTAATCACTTTTTAATCTTCTGTTAGTTTTTCTATCTCTATAACTCCTTAAAACCCCCTTCAAACTACCAGACAGACCCTCTAACAAGACAGTAATATGTGCGAACAGTCCGTGTTCGTGGTAAGCCTACTCATTATCGGGCCGAACCACGGGCAAAACTAAGAAAGAAAATGAAGCCATTGATCAGTGTTGTATCAGGATTCGAGTGGAGAGGATTGTTTAAAACATTATGCCTCTCGTGCTTTCAAAGAAAAAAAAATCGAGTTAGCTATCAGAAGAAATATTTCCAAATTATTATTAATTCAAAATTACCTGGAGCATCATGATCCCGTGAATTAAGTGTAGCATTAGGCGTCGGAGGTGGTGGGGCTGGCACGGGGCTACCATCTTCATCTCCTAATATTCCCGGGGTTTGGTCTCCTTGTTGAGTTCCTTCAGTTCTTCGCAAAAATCCCAAATATCCTGTTCTAGCATATACTTCGCCAGTGCTTCCAGTGACCAGTCGAGCGCTGAAGTGTTCCGTATATTCACTTTCGTCTCCATATAGGGTGAGATATCCACTTGCATTGTGAGAGCATTGGACCCAAATCTAATTTGACAAAATAACAAGATTAAAATCTCGTGGCATGTTTAGAGTACACCACATTACTTTCACTTAGCCTACATTAAAATAAAATAATTAAAGAAATATGCAAAATTAAATTAAATTTAACGTAAAGTATATTAAGTAAAGTTTTTCAAAAAAAAAACAATAACTCCTGAAGGTTAAAATTATTTCTGGACATAAGATTTTTATAAAAATTAGAAAATACGGACAATTTGAAAAAATCTTTATAACCGTTTTTATGAAAATGGTGAAAAACTTCAAAACATTACAAGTAAAGAGGAAATTCTGGTTGGCGATTTGTACCAAAAGCTTGCTGTGATATCTCAAGCAGATAACTAGTTTCAAACTTCATTTCGGTGAGATTTCCGAAGTTTTCGCTAAGACGGATAGACCACTGGAGTTTAAGATACTTTTTGGAGATCATATAATAAAGCGAGAATTTCCGTTGAAAACTTGCAATCTAACATTAAATTCTATCGTATACTTTCAACTAGAGTTCAAAAATTCAAAGTTGAGTTTATAAAAATGGAATGAGAATACTTGGAAAAGTTTCATTTCAGAAATAGCATTTTAATATTTCAATTATATTCTATTTAAGTGGAAAGAAAAAGAACAATATACATATAATACAAAAAATATCCACATACCTCTCCTAAATGCGAATCCCCGCATTGACCCTTTGTTTCCGGATTGGCAATAATAACTTTAACTCCTGGAAGAAGTTTTCCAGATTCCATAAGGCAGAGAGAATGAGGCGCACCTCTTTCTACGAGGGAAACTCGGTCGTTGCGCAGAGCTCTAAGATCCACATATACTGTACTAGGTTCAGGACTCGAGGCGCCCTGAAAACATTTTATATTTATATTTAGTAAAACCTATACAATTAATCAAGTTGTATTTATTTTATAATTTATTTATTAGAATTGATTATTAAAATATGAAGTTGAACTTGGATTGGAAGATTTAAATAAATTAGAAGAGTAATTATATGGATCGTTTATTTTGAAAGTGGTAAGTCAAATTTTGGAAAAAATGAGTTAATGTCAGTTTTATTAATGCATAGATGGCTTCTTTTCATATTTATAATATCCCAATCAATGGAGTACAATATACTAATGAATTCGTCAAAATAAAAATATCGAAGTACCTATATATAATATGTATTTATAAAAATATAAATACAAATATCTCGAAATAACAAAAATTGCACTTACATCACTTACAAAATAAACGGTTCAGATATTGGGGATTATTTTGATTAAAAAAAAAAAAATTATTGTCACCTGTAGGCAAATTGCAACATTAACTCTGCATCCAAAACTAGTAGAAACAGCTCGAGGACTCAGCCCAAGAGCACTGAACAACTTGGAAAAGCTGGAAGTTAAAGCAATACGGGGTCTTTCTTCAGCGACGACAACACAGGTCCGCACACAAGACAAGTTCACTCCTCTTTGTTTGAGTTGATTTACAGAGGAGCCGAGGCCTTTGGTACACAGCTCCATGACACCTGAGAAAGCAAGAAAGAAGAATTTAAATTATAAATCAATAAAAAGGATCAATAAGCATGAATTCAAATTCTTACCATATGAACAAAAAGTGTCCCGAACACGATATTGACTGACGGCAGAGAGCCAGAGAGCTGGGTTAACTTCAACCTCGGAAGGTGGGATCAAAATAGAATGATGTCCGGAATAAATACTAGAAAAAAGAAAAATAATAAGAATTATTTTATGAAAATTGAATGCTTACTAGATTAAAAAGTGTCAATAACTCGATTATTAATTATCTATTGCAACTTAAGGAGTCTATCCTCTATTTTAAGAGCACATTTTTCAAAATTTTACTGAATAAAACCAATTAAGAAATAAAATTGTGTATATTATATTTTAATAAGTATAATAAAATATAATACATTTTCAAGATAATTTTTATTTTGAGGTTTTTGCAGTAAATGTTTCCGATTATGTATCACTGTTCCTACAGTGTGAATAAAAAAATATAAAAAAAGTAAAAATTATTTTGATATTAAAAGCCTTTCTGGGTCTCGTCCAGAGGCCAAAAAGTACGATTTTTCCATTTGGTCCATGGTCATGGATGTATGGATTCCTTTTTTTTGTTGCCGAATTTTTCCACGCTGTTCAATTGATTGAAATAAAATTGAAAACATACCATTACTTTAACAAAATGAAATGCTGATTAGTTTTTGGCAATAAATTATTTTTTATTATAAAAATTATCAATCTTTATTTACTTTGATACATGTTTGTAAAATTGTATCATGATTTAACCAGTCGTTTGCTTAAGATGGATTAATTTGGTATTGAGAGACCAGTTCTATAGAACATCAGAATTACAAGGACTTTTATACTTGAGTCGTTAGATTATATAATAGCGATCTTCGGAATAAGATGACTTAAATCAATGATTTCTAAGCATAGCTTCTTACTGCACATTCAAAAGTAATATTTTATGAATATAAAAATTATTATTAAACTGAACAATTTTAAGTAACTTATAGAGTTACTCTTTAGGCTTCAGTAAATGAAGAATAGCCTTTAGTGGGATTTTTATTTCAGATGGTACCACCTCACAGGATAATCATTTGCCTGTATTGCTTTTTGACACTCTTGTTCAATTCCCAAGAGGCTGAATACAATTTTTCTAATATGAAATTAAAAGTATCCATAACAATTCAGATTTAGTAGAATCAAATCTCTCGTATCTTTAGAAAATGATCTTGTTTGAATAAATTTAGTTCGCTTTTTACGCAATCAGGAATTAAGATTTTTTTTTATTTACTGTGTGTGTTTTTCTAGGTACCCATGTTAAAGGAAGACTGTAGACTGTAGATAGTTCTGATTGAATAATAAATATATTTGTAATTTCAATGCAGAGAACATATTAAATTTTATATCTTTTAGCTTTAGAACTTCTAGTTTTTAAAAATTCCAGAAAATAGAAAAATAATTGAATATTTTTGAAGCTAATTAGTATTTATTTGATAATAATAGGCTAAAGTTGATTGAGGGATTAATATAGAAGCGCCCATATATTTACACCGCACCCGGAGGATGCTCAGTCATAGAATTAAGTTTCCACTTATGTTTCTGCTAATTTGTTGCGTTTTGGTGTTATGAAGTTTGTATTAAATATTTTTGTACACATTTTATATTCATGTGGGGAGTCGGGTTAGCCGAGCTGGCTAACGAGCTGGCCCCGCTTCGGCATCGATTATGACGATGTTGAAGAGGAAGGCCGGGGTTCGATCCCGGCTAGCATATAAAATTTCTACCGGCTAAAACTAGGCTCCCTCACTAACCCTACTAAGAATTTACTTATGTGCTGTCTAATTGGGATTTGTTCCCGGTGACAATAAATAAATAAAAAAAAAAATTCATGTCATGGAATTATTTTAAAATTTTTATGGTGCTCTTTGAGATCAAATATTGATTGATCTGATGAGATTTTCTTTCTTTCTCTCAGATGATTTCTTAATTTTGATTACCTGCTGAGGCACCAGAGAGCAAATCCCAGCCCACAGTAGGGATCTAGGCAGAGAGCGATGTGTCGGGAAGGATAGAGCTCACAGGCGAGTTTCATGGAACGACAGAGAGAGGTAACAGCCGCATGAGACATCTTAATGCCAGCTAACATGCCAGTTGTTGAAACGCTGAAGTCTAAATAGGCCAGCATCTCGGCAGTGGGAGCACGATAAAGCACAGGCAAGCGTCGTTTGGCCATATCGTCGGTATCAAGTGTTGGAGGCCAAGATTTAACATCCACTACGTTGCTCGCCTCCTAAAAACAACAATCATTTGAAAACATTTCTTTAGAAAATAAATTTATATTTGATAAATTCAACAGAAAAAAAATCCAAGCTCTTGTTAATTTTAATATAAGATCAATTAATTAAACTTGTTATCTTGTAAATTTTATTTCGACTTGCAATGTGTCTCTTCGCTATAACTTTGTAACCATTTGTAGTAGAAATTGATTAAAGTATCTTAGTGTAAGTATAGTATATTATAAGAAAATTATTTTGGTTGCTATTAAATAATTAAAGTAGAAAATGTTTGGCCGTAAGCAGCAAAGTTGATTTCTTTAAAGAAAATCAACAAGAGTGCCCTCTATTTGATCTGAGATGTTATAGAAATTCGTTATGTTACTTAAATTTCAGAAGGCCTCAGAAATAGAACCCAAGTGTCAGTAGCCAAATATTTGGCACTTGATTTCGATTCTCAAAGGGTCGAAAGTCGTTCAATCATTTAAGCAAATTTATCTCTAACATCTCAGATCAAGAAGAGAACAATCTTTTTGACTTTCTTTTAAGAAATAATTAGTTTGGATTGACCCAAGAAATACTACATAATCCTTAAAAGGGAGTTCCACTCTGGGTTTTTGGATTTGAGTGTATAAATAGTAAAAAATAAATTATAATTTTAAAACTAAAAAACATGATTTTGTCAGTAATTCTCTAAAAAGCACAAAATAATGTAATAACCCAATAAACATAAAGTCAAAAAGCGTGGGGCACTGTCGAAATTAATTAAGTCGAAATTAATTAATTAATCTTTTTCGGACAAATTCTAAGATTTTAGTAGAAATATTATTAAATTGCGATATCAGAGGGGATTCATCCCCCCAGAAGTTGAACCTGAGAACTAATACGCTATCCGGGCAGTTAGCTCACACCCTCGAGACAAAAACCTCTCTCTGAATCGCAATATATGATATCCCCTCAAATATCGCAATTGTATAGATTATAGTACCATATCTAAGAAATTAATTAAAACTACATGCTTCTGCGCCCCACGCTTTTTGACTTTATGTTTGTTATTACATTATTTTGTACTTTTTAGAGAATTACTGACAAAAGCGTGTTTTTTAGTTTTTTTAAAATTATAATTTATTTTTTTACTTTTTAGTCTTAATTATTTTTATATTGAAAAGTTTGTGGAATTTAACAGAATGAAATGTTTTTATTTTTATATAATTTCATTTAAATTGAGTAGGTAAACAAATATTTTTATAGAAAAATGCTTGTGGAATTTAACAGAAAAAATCGAGCCCAAACGAGTCAGTTACATATATACAAACATACAGGTGAAACTAATAGAAGCGTGTTAATTATAATTAATTATTTTTAAGGTGTTTGTATGATTATGTTAAGGTTATTTGTAATGATGATACAATATAAAAACTATTGTTTAAATATTAAAAATAAGAATATTAATAATAATGAAGGAATAGCGAAGACAAACAAACCTTTGAGCGAAGTAGTTTGATCACATTTTGATTGGAAAGCACAAGAACTGATTTACTAACATCGACGATCATTCGAACTGTAGGCAAAGTGGTTTGAAGATTTTGAGGATGAGGGGGTCTAATTGTAACAGGTACAGCACCTGAAATTGAAAAATCATATTTAATGAAATTGAATAGAATACATGAGAAATAAATTTGAAATAATTAGCATACCAACGTAAAGGCAGCCATAAAAGGCGCATATAAGATCGATTCCAGGGGGAAAGATGAGGGCAACATGATCCCCAGTGTTGACTTTTCCTTTGTCGAGTAACAAGTTGCCTACACGTTCGGCCCTTTTATGAAGTTGTGAACACGATAAAGTGGTGGCTACGGCACCTTTGGAGTTCAGCAAAGTGAACACAACATGGTCCGCAGTACTTTGAGCTCGCCATTTTAAAATTTCTGAGATAAATTGATACTGAAAAGAAACAAAAATATATTAATTTCATTCGTTGAAAAAAAAAATTATTATTCTTTCAAAAGAGAATGCTCAATTTGTATTCCTTAAACTTCAGAGGTTATTTTACACACTATTGAAATAAATTTAACTAAAAAGGATTAAAGGTTTTTGTTAACAAGGAAATACCATGAACCTTTAATTCTGTTTAATGTTTCACATTAAACCAAACCGCAATGCTTTGATTTAAGGAAATAAATTAAATAAATAATTCAGATAAATTATTTTTTATTTATTTACATTAATTCACTAAACTCTTTTGGTTGACCATCTTCACTATTAAATAACGCTTTAGTTTTGGGATAGTATCATTAAAAACATCTTACTTTTCATTCAGTTGGATAGATTTTACGCATATATATGGAACCAAGATATTTATTCATTCATTCAAGGTGCTTTAGTTTTCATTATCAATTTCCAACAACTATAATATTATTTAGGTACATAGTGAAGATGATAGTAGGAATCAAAAATGTTTAGTAAATTAATTTAAATAAATAAAAAAAATGTAACTAGATTATTAGATTTATTGCAATACTGCGACAAATTACTATTGAAGTTTGCAGGATAAATTTTATTGTTCAGAGTATTAATTTGAAATCACCTTGCGCGCTGTATCGGATTCCTCATCGACAATACCCATATCCCGTCCTTGGGCCGAAGCAAGTCGATTTCCTTGAACGATATTACCAACCATAACGGATGCAGGACCAATATCTGGAACAAAGTCCGCAGCTTGCGAGCCACATTACAAAAATGTCATTGTAGCTACAGAACTCCAAATAAAACAAAGCGGAATATCTTGGAGGGAGATACATTAGAAAAAAAGTTAGGAAAAAAGTTATTTGCATCAAACAACTAATATGTTAATTTAAAATCAAAGCTAAATTATTATTTCAATTTAATTAGAGCATTCCAGAGAGGATATTTTATATATCTTTGATTTAAAGAGTTATCAAATTTACTTAAGATTATTACAAGGGATTTACACAATTAAGGAAATGTAAGTAGTCTCACACGTTTCAGAAAAATTTTATGTTCTGGTTCGGATACTACAATTTGTTCTTCTAATTTTAAATTAAGCTTTTCACATGCAAGCAACGCAACAAGAAAACGGGTTATTAAAAACAAAATAAAAAAATCTGGCTTATAGCTATTATAGGCTGTGACCTGTTAGTCTGAGGGGAGTGGCTTGAACAGCCGAAAGGTGGCCAAAAAAGTTCAATTCGAAATAAGTCCAGTTCGTTATTAAGTTACATTCGGTTCTATAAGCTCGTTTCTTTGAGGAAAACAAATGTTTAGGAGCGCGTGGTTGAGACAA
Source organism: Forficula auricularia (assembly GCA_024734495.1). NCBI lineage: Eukaryota > Metazoa > Arthropoda > Insecta > Dermaptera > Forficulidae > Forficula > Forficula auricularia. The sequence continues at coordinate 170,551 of JALMQS010000278.1, forward strand.
AAGTGGACATTGTTTTCTTAATTATTTTCTATGCTAAAGTACTTATTTGTACTTATATTTACTTATCTTATACTTTCTAGAGACTATTTTTTGTAGAGAGATGGAATAAATAATAATTTATTTAATTTTTTTTTATATAAAAGTACAAATTACTGATAGTAATGGACATTAAATTTCTACGGAAATAACGAGATATTTTCATTTTCTAAACGACTAGCTTCATGAATAATTTGTATTACATGCCAGAAGGGTTTATATTGATCCCTTCGGGAATTGAACCCTAACATGTTATAAAAATTATTCATGACAGATCGGATTTAGTTGATGTCACGCTCTCGTGATTTCTTTATAAATCTTTTTTCATTTTTTTTTATTGATTTTAATTTTAGATATTATTTATTTCTTGGTCACTAAGAGTGATACTATCTATACCGTATAAATAAATAAATATTTGATTTCGGCTAGAAATAATATATAAGATTTAGTTATTTTTCTTATTGTATGTTTTCGTGCATGGAGAAATAAATTCTATATTTACTTCTGAATTTAGGCTTTCAATCTAAAACATTGAAGACCTGATCTATATGATGTTTTTCAAGAAAAAAATATCTGGAGCTTAAGATCGAAATTTATTAAAGTTATGCGATATTTATTGCAAAAATGTTTAATGCTTTGTTAAGGTTTCAAATTGAAACTTATTTTACTGAATTAAATCTGATAAAAGAGATTCTTCAAAAGCCAAAAACAATTAAAAGGGGGCGTCAAAAATAATTTTTACCTCCTCCCCTAAAAAATTATCATATACCGCACTGGCTTCGTTGTAGTTACCTTTGGACTAAGGGCATGTCTGGATCCCAACGGACTAAAACAGAGCCGAACTGAATCAGTCTTGTTTAAATGACTCCGGCAAATATATTAGCATAGAAAATAATAAAGAAAACCAAGTACACTTTTGTCTCAACAACGCCCTCCTAATGTGTTGCTTGATCTTCCCTCCAGATCAAGCCCTGAACTGAGCCTGTATATAACCTAATCAAACAGCACTATAAATAAATTAATTTTAAATTTTATAAAAAAAAAAAAAAAAAAGTTGAGTTGGACTTCCAGGCTAACAGCACATAATAGGAATTTACCCAAAAACCAAATAAAATAAAACAAAACAGAAAAAGAAACGTGTGAGACGAAATTACAATCACCAATCAGTCGGAAAGATTTAAGTGAGTAAAAGGAGAAGAGAAGAAAAGCGACGTGCAGTTGGCTTTCGCCGGGCGAATCGTCCGACTGGTTGGCGTTTGGCGGCTGCTGCGAGGCCTCTGCCTCTGGACCTACCCGAGTGCACCTCGCGGGGCTTAGGCAAGTTTGTCACACAGGTGTGTGGACAAAGGAGTACGTTTGCGGGGTGCAGGGTGCCTTCAAGGAAACGACGCTTCGTTTCAGAGAGATGGATGCCTCCTAGAGGGGTTTTCGGTAAATAATTGGGAGGCACCAAGGCTAGGCAGTAGATTCCCACTTGATGAATGGAGTCGACAGCTTGGAGAACTCGAGACATCCATTGGAAACTCTGAAATATAAAAATGGAAGAAAAATTAATAAAAACAAGTCAATTAGATAATCTGAATACAAAAAATATTAAAGCGTATCTTTTTTTTTCTATTTTTGACTATTCAAATTCATTCTTTGGAAAATTTAATAGATATTATTAGGTTTATTACTTTTGGATAAATTTCTACAATAAAATCTATGATTTAAGGGTCAAAGAAATACAAACTTATGGTGACTAAGATGGGCGTACAGGGAAAATTTTTCAGAGGGGATGCTAATCTTGGTAATAAATAATTACATAAAAAAAAATATGTTGTTCTTTTCACGAATGTTTGACTATAAATTTAGAATTTAGAGTTCATTCGGTGACTCACTAGAGAGATGGCAAACGAACTGGTAGCTGTTCACAACAGTAATGAAGATTTGGGACAATGATAATTTTGATCCCCTCCGAGAAAGTCCATGGCAACTTCAGATGTAACTTCGGCAAAACAAGCGCAACAGGTTCGACAAGATGTGGATAGGTTATCGGTGAACGAGTACAATCTCCCCTGTTTCATCTACATTTGACATTAATGATGAATGACAATTTTCAAAGAGTCCAAGTAGCTTTGTGTCAGTTTTTCATATCAATCGAGTGTAGTGCGTATTTGAGGTTTCGGAAGTGACGTTTATAAGATATCACCATTTCTCTAACTAGAAGCGCTTGTTTAATGGATGATTAATGTGTGGTCGACACATTGGTTAGATCCATTAGATAAATCAACTTGATTTTCATTAAATTAATTAAAATTTCTTTTGAAATATAATTTAATTATTAATCAGATATTTAATATAAAATAATAGATCGAAATAAAATTTTTCTTAATATAGCCAGTACGCTGGCCGGCCTCTTACGTAGATTTCATTCGAGTTTTTTTTTTTTTTTTAATATTCGTGATTAGAAATGTATAAAAAGGGAAAAACATTTTTAAGCATTCAATGAAGTTGAATTTTTCACAAACTTAAATAATTTCAAAATTTTTATATAGGTATATTTGTATGATATAAATCCATTCCTTTAGTTCTTATGTATCTAAATATTCGGTCATTATTAGTTGCAATAATTTCTTAGAAAAATTAAATTAAAATAAACCATTAAATTTTATAATATTTATTTTTGTAAAAAGTAAATTATCAAAGTGAAAAAGAATTAATTCCAGGCAGTGGGGGGCATTTTTTGTTTCTCCATTGAGTATTCCGAGGGAGAGGGCAACTATATCAATATATTATATGAAATAATCACCTCCTCTTCGCTACAATCAGGCCTTTGTTCTGCTATCACGCAGATTCTCTCGTCTCGAAGAACTCTGATACTAAAGACAGCGATACGCCCTCGGTAAATGAATTTCATAGGTTCAACTGCTAACACCGTCGCAATGATGTCATCCGCATTGTGTTTGCGTCCTGTCACAGTCATAAGGCCATCACGTGAACCACAGACGAAAACCAGACCTCCAGGTCCCAAAAATCCTGCATTAGACAAAAAAAAGTTATGTTGAATGTTTGTTATGAAGTTTATATAAGAAAATGATTTAGTATAATTTTTTACCAAGAAGTCCTGATCGCACATATTCTGCATCCCCAATGGTTTTCCCGTCAGTATTAAGGGGCTGTACTTTGAATGTACTATTCGTAAGACCCTGAAGACCCCAATATTGGGATCCAGTTGCCGCTGAATTAACACAAATTTCTCCTACTTCATCTGTCTTGCAGAGGAACGAAGGACCTTCCATTTTTACAACAACAATAACACCTTAAAAAAATGGATAGATAAGTTTAGAAAAATCAATTGAATAAAAAAATAATAAGTTTAGATTTTCATAAAGACAAATTTTACTTACAGCCTGGCATAACTTGTCCACAGTCTTGTAAGGTTAAAGAGGTGAGAGAGTTCTCTTGGTCCACTCGAACCACACCGTAACTGAGTCCAGACATTGAGAGAACACCTCGACCAGTAGCATTCACTCCAGCCCGACCTGGTCTCCTTACAGAAACTGTAAGGACTTCACTGCTGCTAGCACAAGGGCATACTGCATCCGGGCGAAGGCCTTTTGGTTGAAAAACACTCAGGAACTGATCACAGGAGGAGAGAGACCAAGGGTTAGCGCCATCAGCCACAAGAAGAAGCCTTAAAGAGGATAATTGCACTTCTTTATGGTCCTTTGTTGCCAAAAGTCCCCAATGCAGATCTCTTGATTTGACTACAGCAACGCTCGCTAAAAATAAAGAGTTTAATTAATTAATTAGAAAATTAATTGAATTCATTTTATTATTATTTAAAGCAAGGGTGTCAATAAGGAATTATCAATATTTAAAAAAATGTGTATGTCTGAGACTCATACGGCATTTGTCATATAATGACATATATAATGTTATATTAATTAACAAAACCTTTGCCAAAAGTTTTTTCACTAATAAAGAGAGAAATCGAGAGTAGGGATACCATTGGAGATGGATATTATTCATATATTATGTTAGATATTTATAATATTATTTAATGATATATTATAAATAGTAAGTAATTAAGTGGATATCGATGAGGCAGTCCAAAAAGAAGAAGATAATTTACACTATCTTTTTATTTATAAAACCGACGTTTCTGAGGCTATTCCCTCCTTCTTCAGGGTTGAAAAGTCTGTTTACTACATTATAATTCTGCTGAGAATTAAATACAATATATTATTGTTACTGCCACTGGAAGAGGAGACAGAGGGGAATGTCGCATTGGATTTCCTTCACTGACTTTTCAAAACCCTGAAGAAGGAGGAATAGCCTCCGAAACGTCGGTTTTATGAATAAAAAGATAGTGTAAATTATCTTCTTCTTTTTGGACTGCCTCATCGATATCCACTTAATTCACTTATCAGTCCGTCTCCAAAAATTACTCCAATCTTAGTAAGTAATTAGTTCCAGTCATAAGAACTAAGAGTTGAAGAATGCATTAGGTTGATTTGTATCCAAAAATTAATGGCTTTCCACAAAGGAATCAAGTGAGCTAGACAATGTTTAATCTATTAGTTTGCTTGCTAGCTTCTGAATTGCATCTAAGGTGGTCATCTCTATAAATTCTTAGAATAAAAGTTAGCATTTTCTGGCAAAATGGATTTTTTCCCCGATGCCAATAAATAAAAATAAAAAAGTTAGCAATCAAAATATATGGAATTTTACAGAGAATAAAAAAATTATTTTATATATTTATGTGAATAAGCTTACCCCTATATTTGGTGATCATATGCATCCAGCTGGCGGGGTTGACTTTCATAAGAGCATAAGGAATATAAATGACGTGCATTCCATTAAGTATACTGGTGAGTACACTGTGCCAAAGACCGACCTCGCGCTTAAAGTCGAGGACACAGACCATGTTCTCGCCCTCAGTGTAACTAGCGGCCATCGTGAGCGTTCTGCAATGGGCCAGCATTGCAGCTCGACTGACCACCACACCCATTACCGACCCGTCTCTATCGGTAGTGTACTGAAACAAAAAAAAATTGGAATTAAATACATATTTAAGCAAAGATTAAATTTTAAATCTTATAAGATTTTTTTTTAGTTTTATAATTTATTTTTATGTTTAATTAAATTTATTGTAATTAATACGCATTATAATTGTGAATAAATCGATTTATATAGTATTGAGTTAGTTTTGCTCCAAAACATATAATAAAAATAATATTTTCGGCGTAATAAACGTAAGTTAGAAAAAATCAAGTTAACTTACCATATAAAAAAATATACCTATAAACATTTTTGAGAAAAAATATTCTATTACAGAATTTTGTCATTTTAATAATAAAAAAATGGGATGCGTCATCATCTCTTGACTTTACCATACACCATCTTCCCCTCTGGCTATTTTAAAAGTAAATTTTTGCATTGATAGTTCACTAAGGCCTTAAAGGATAACTGAGCAAAATTTGGTTCAAATCGGACAGCGTTTAAATTTTTATTCACCCCTAATTTTTGGTCCGATTTCAACCAAAATTTACTTAATCTCAATATAAAATTTAGTTTTGATACCTTTATACGGTTTGTGGGCACAAAATTTGGTACCACTTCTCACTAACAAACATTTTGACAAAATAATTAATATTTCCTAAAATATAAATTTTTCGATGCTCACTATAAGAGGCTTTGTTGTAGATCAAAACGCCGTGAATAGGTTCACTTTTTTTTATTAAAATAGTTTTGGAGATATTTCAAAATAAAAAAATTTAATGCATGATTACAATACTCCACTATACCCAGAATGGTAAAGTAAAAATGTATGTTTTTTAGAGTATCAAAGTATAATATTTAAATCAACAGAGTGCTATAAGAATGTATAATTTGAAACATTTTCATTAAAAAAACAAGCTCATAAATTTATCTCAAAGAAGCTAATAACGAGAAAATATCTATGTCAAGACAAAAACGTGGGTTTTAAAAACATAAAAACAAAATTATGAAGCAACTGGTAACAGCCTATTTATTAACTGCTAATAAAGTATTTTGTATATTTAATAATTTATATCTTATAACAGATTTTTATAAACAGTAGTGCTAAACAAATATGGTATTGAAATGATCATTTTCGGGTAATTTCTATAAATTAAATTATAAATTAAGAAGTATTTTCTGAGTCTTGACAATAATCTTATAATTAATTTAATATGTCATAGTAGAGCCAATACTAGAATTAGGAAAGTGATAAATTTATTATTTTGCCATAATCAAAGTAATTGTTTTTTTATTTATCGTCCCTCTCAGTGATATAGTATAGTTTAGATACTGTTTAGATACTTCTCTCGCGCCTACCAATCATTAGCCATCACCCCCATCGAATATTTAGTCTTGACAGTGATTTAACATAACCACTCGACTATGTCCTATGATAACTCTTTCATTTCTCTAAAAATCCGAAATCCCAGACCCTTCATTATAGGAAACTTTGGCTTTGCCTTTTTTCTTTCACATCTTTCTCTAAAATATCAATAAACATTCCCCGAGTCTCAACATGTGCTCTATCAACTGAGCTATTCTTTTATTCAGATTCATTCACAGTGTTCATTGTTCTTTAATTTGTTCCAATAACTTCCTCATTTGGAATTCCATCCTCCCATTTAATCTTTAAAATTCTTCGGCAGCAGCATATTTCGAAGATCTCCAATCTCCTGCTCTCTGTCTCTACAATCGTCCAGGTTTCACATCCTTATATATGTATATTCAGCATTATCTTACTATTTATTTTCTAAACTACTTAATTGAATTAAACCCAATTTAGCTTGAACAAATCCATTATTTTGTTTTTTAATTTTTGTTCATTCCTTCCTAATAGACTTTATCTCACACTTTAACTTCTTCTAAGTTCTCTTCCCTTATTTTTATACAGTATCTCGTTTGTTCTTTCTTTGTACAAACTAAGGCTAGCCTAACTCTTATTTAAGTTTTGATCCCCTCTACTACTATCAAATGAGCTTTGTTAAATTAGAATGGCTCACATACTAGCTGTAAGGTTTACTTGGATAAAAGCGTGGTAGGGAATGTTGAACACTACTATTACATAATATTTAGCTAATAGTATGCGAATATACTCGGGAGGTAAGCAACGTCACCTTGTGTAAAAAGGCAAAAGCTGGGCTGAAACGAGCTATGGTTTTCCCCATTTTAAATTGATTATAGTATACCCAGTTTCTCCCTTCCACGTACCTTTAAATTCAACCACACAATTCTTTCAACGCCCATTGGCTCACCCCCCCCCCACACTCACCCTGTACTAAAATAATATCAATACAATATAAAAATTTTATATTCACTTTTCTGTTAAACCTCCTGATGAAGGGTTCATAGCCCTAAATATGTATAGAGATAAATAAAAAAATCTCCAAAATAATTTAAAAGATATTTTAATTTTTTTAATTTTATTTCCACTTTGTGAAACACCACTATAATCCGTTAAATAATTCCTGTGTTTAATATGTTTCACTATAAACTAACACCGCTTTCCTTAAACTTTATTGATTATAGAATAGTTGAAAAATTGTGAATTAAGGAACATCAAAATATTAATTATAAATTACATTACTCGGAGACAACGATTGTGTAAACTGAACTATCCTCGCGAAATTGAAACGTAATAGTGCAGAACCTCTTGCCATTAAATCATCACTAATATTGGCATGTTTTTTTAAATATAATTTTCAATCTTTCAATATTACAAAAATAATTAATTACCTCGATATATGCTGGTGTGTCGTCGGTAAGACGAGGGGGTGGAAGCCAATCTTTTGGGGTCTTAACGAGATGCTCAGTGACAAACCATTGAAGTCGTGGCCATCCCTTGAAAGCCACCACTTCACCGGCAGCTGTCTTCGGGAGTCCTTTAAGGCAGGCTTCAGATGTCAATGCTACTTGAACACCACAACTCCCCAACAAGAAGCCAATTTGCTGGGACCCCGCGTCCTGTGAATCAAAAAAATAATAAATAAAAAGAATCAAGTACTTATTGTATTTATTCCTAGACAATATCGCATTTATTTATTATTTAATATTGTACATGTAAATTATTTCAATTAACATATAATAAATTTGTATTTTAAGATAAGATCAATATGATCTTAATAAATAAATTTTATAAAAAACCGTTCAGGTTTAGTTGTTTAGCTAACATAAAAAAACCTATGAAATAGGTCATTCATTAAGTGAATTGATTATTACCCTTCGAGTGAGAGGAACTTCAATGGGGACAGGCACGACGCCAGCCTGGAGACATCCATAGAAGGCGCAGAGAAAATTGATAGGGTCGTTATTGGGATAAACAAGAGCGATTCTGTCGCCAGGTTTCAGACATGCGTCCAAGCCTTTCGTCAACGACTTATTGAGCAACGTGTAGGCAATCTTTTGGGAGCGAGAGAGGAGTTTGCCTGAAAAAACAAACAATACAATTTATTTTATATATTTGCATCCAAAAATGACATTTGTAATAGGCAAACCAAACAGTAAGCGAATAAATCATTATATTGTATAAATGAAATCGAGTTAACTACCATAACTAAAGACTTATTTCATACATTAATTATACATAATTTGTTTTATTCGTTTTAATCTTAGAATTTTAAGATTTAAAAAGTAAATCAAGTTTTGTTTTAAATAATTTGGTTTATATAAAAATTTTAATCAATAATCCAAGATAAAAAAAAAATCGAAATCGAAAAATCTTAAACCAAAACGTAGGAATAAACAAAAAATATTTAAATAATTTATATATATATATATCAAAAGGAAAAATACATTAAAAAAAAAAGGAATAAAATATTTTTTTTTTCTTAAATTAAGGATGTTCCCGAAAATAGTTGAGATGCAGTGCGCTCTCTTTCGCCTACTTTCACATGCACAGAAAGGCAACATTTCATTCTTACTCTGCTTAAGGAGGTTCTTTAGCGTCAAAATCCATACGAAAGTTTTAGCCTCGCAAATATCTATAAATATGAACGGTTGTAAAATTTAAGGTTATGTTTTTTAACGTGACTGTACTTTTTACACTACTATATTCTCTTTATGAATGAACCGTTTCCAAACCATTGGTCTTATATCCCCTCCACCAAAAATAATCGCCCAAATATGTTTTTTTTTCAGTGAAAGCAAAGATTTAAGTATCTTTTTGAGTGTCTTTTTTTGAAAAAAGATGGCAATTATTTCAAAAATCAACCCAGACCTATAATATTAATAAATGAATTTAACTTTTAAGGAACAATCATAGATTTTAGAGAAAATATTTTTACATTGCATATCAGAGAAAGGCCTTAAGGGTTTGGTTAACGGCCCGGCAAGCTTAGTTAGCGCTTGGGTTCGATTCCTAAGGGGACGAACCTCTCTGATATGCAATGTAAAAATATTTTCTCTAAAATCTATGATTGGTCCTTAAAAGTTCAATTCACTTATTAATGGTTTTTTTTTTTTTTTTTATCAAAACTAGGAGGTAAATAATTTCATTTTTTTTAAGTTACACCGAATATATTACTCTAACAAATATTAGTTTTTCATCAAGATGGTGAAAGTCCTTCAATTAAAAAAAATAAAATAATGATCATTTTCCCACCCTTTCCTAATCTACCATATGTAAAAAAATTCATTTTTAATTGCAATTATTTCATGTTTGGTGTGGTAAATCGTCTTCAAATTTTAACAGTGTGTTTATTATGCATTTAATGACTTATATTCCAAGTTTCGAAGACTTCTTAAGACACGAGTTTCTTATGTAGCGTTCTAATGTTTTGAAAAAATTTTCGAGGTTATATTGGAGATTTCTGACAGTTGATTAATGAGTTCCCGGACAAAGAATGGTAGGTTCGATAAAAAAAAAACTGGTGTCAAAATAACTAAAGCCTTATCAAATATGTCCTACGCTAAAAAAACAAAGAATCAAAAAACACTTCATGAATCAGCTCAATGCGACATTCCATATGAGAACATGATAGTTATGTTGCGAGAATTAGCTAAAAATCTCAAATGCACCAGCTGCAGAACTTCCCGCGCAGTGAGGCGATGTCAAGTCGCCATCTCTCACTTGTCATGTCATGAGAGAAAAAATGAAAACTAACTTTTAAATTGATAGCGTTTTTCTTTAGGTGACGGACTGGTATAAATATGTAATTGGATGTTGATGAAGGCAGTCCACGGTGGTTGTAAAAAATAAGACTATAATGGTTTTATTATTTTACATTTATTTGTTAAAACCGACGTTTCGGAGATTTATTCTCTCCTTCTTCAGGGTAACAGGGACTGGTTGACATTCTCCAGATACAACACCTCTGAAGGCAACGCTGCTCACATATTTGCAACTTCATGTGACTTAACCCAAATTATAGATCGCCCCACTAGGATTCCGGACAACCCAAACGATACCCCATATCCCTCCGACCTCTTTCTGTCATCTGCCCCATCTCAATTCTCTTTTAGTATCCCTGCACCTCTAGGTAACTCAGACCACAACTTAATTAAAATAAAATCACATATCGACTTAGTAAAACCCGCTCTATCCTGCCCAAAGCCCAGAGAAATAAGGCTTTTTCTTAAAGCCAACTGGGATGAAATGCGTAACTTCTTCAGCTCTTTCCCATGGAATGATTACTGCTTCAGAAACAAAAATGCCACCGAATGTGCGTCTGCATTCTCTGAAGTGATTCAAATGGGCATCGAGTTATTTGTCCCTTTCAAACGGGTAATTGGAAAACAGGACTCCAAGCCCTGGTTCAATAAGTCTTGCTCCGAAGCAGTCAAACAAAAAAATCATGCTTTCTATAATTGGTCTTCGACACCATCAGAGTACAATCGCGTTCTCCTCACAAAAGCCCGCGCCCACTGTAAAAAAACAATCGATAATGCGATGAAGTCCTTCATTCAGAAAAAAGCTGACAGGCTAGCAGCTTGCCCCAGCAGTTCAAACAAATTCTGGTCCCTTGATAAGTATGTAAAAAGAAATTTTACAAACTCATCATTTCCCCCTCTCAATCTCTCCGACAACTCGATAGCCATTGACGCCTCCGACAAAGCCGAAGCTTTTGCCTCATATTTCGCGTCCAACTCAAACCTGGACGACAAAGGGCTTGAACCACCCACATACCCCCCAGTACTAATATAATGTCAGATACTGTTTTCAGGATACCAGCAATTCTAAAGATCATCCGGAATCTAAAGAAAAACTCTTCTGCTGGCCCCGACGATATCCCTGCCATTCTCATTAAAAAGTGCGCCCCTGAACTTGCTCCTATACTATCCAAATTATACAATCTCTCCTATAACTCTGGAATATTTCCTGAAGCCTGGAAACTAGCCAGAATCCAACCAATTAAGAAAAAAGGCGATTCTTCCAACATAAAAAACTATCGACCCATAGCAATCACTTCTGTCTTATCCAAAATCATGGAAAAGGCCATCAACGAGCAAGTTCTACGACACTTAGAGTCAAATAAATTTATCCACGATAGGCAATACGGCTTCAGGAAATTCCGGTCGACTGGTGACATCCTAGCATATGTAACTCATATCTGGAACAAAACCCTGGAGGCCGGGAATGAAACCCTCGCGGTAGCTTTAGACATTTCAAAAGCCTTCGATATGGTCTGGCACAAAAATCTTCTTGCCAAATTGACCTCCGTCGGCCTTGCACCGAAACTCTGTAAGTTGCTCGAAAGTTTTCTTTCAGACCGTAGTATTAAGGTTGTCATCGATGGAATATCATCTTCCCCCTTCCACACCAACGCTGGAGTTCCTCAGGGATCGGTTATCTCCCCTACGCTTTTCTTATCTATATCAACGACCTTCTAAACTTGCCCTCCAATCCGGTACATTGTTACGCAGATGACAGCACCCTACATAACGCCCCTGCATCGCATAAAAACCGTGCAGACATTGCCTCTTCAATTAATTTAGACTTGTGCAAACTTAAAAACTGGGGATCCCAAAACTTAGTTAACTTCAATGCAGGGAAAACTCAGTGTTGCCTTATTTCTAGGCGCGTCGACAGAAACCTCCCAAACATATCATTCGACTCAAACTCACTAGAATTCAGGGATAAAATTTCAATGCTAGGCGTAACTCTAGGGTCTGACCTTTCATGGAATGACCATATCTCAACCACTGCTAAAGCTGCAGCGCGCAAGCTTGGTCTCCTATTTAGGTCTAGACGCTGTTATACTCCCAGTCAACTTCTTATGCTGTATAAGGCTCAAATTCGTCCCTGTCTCGAATATGGCTCTCATCTGTGGAGGGGTGCATCCAAGCATTCTCTTGCTACACTGGATGCAATTCAGAAGCGAGCAATTAAACTAATAGGAGACCCGGCTCTAACCAACTCACTCGACTCCCTGGCTCACCGAAGAACCGTTTCTGCCCTTTCCCTGTACTACAGATACTATCACGGTGTCTGTTCAGTCGAGCTGAAATCTCTTATCCCCCCTAATGCCCTCTTTACGAGAAACACGCGGTTTTCTAACGCTCAGCACCCCTTCGCTGTCAAATTGGATAAAAGTCGAACAAGCGCTTTCGCCAACTCTTTTATTCCTATGACCTCCAGAGACTGGAACTCGCTCCCTGCCACCATCTTTCCCGCGACTTATAACCTTAAGCTATTTAAGACCCGTATCCACAGATACCTTCGACCTCCGCCCAACCCATAAAATTCTTTCTTCTTCTTTTCACGATGGAGGGGCCAACCGAGGCCTTTAGGGGTTGCACCTTTTTGGTGTAACTCCTTCTCTCATCATTATCATTAAAAAAAAAAAAAAAAAAAAAAAAAAAAGTCAATGAAATGAACTACTTTACCAATTACTAACTTTTAAAATTTGTCATAACAAAACGAATACCCCTTATTACAATTATTTTAACAGAAAAATATTTGTTATATTTCAGTTAATGATTCTCAGTTTTTTAAAACAATTGTAAGAAAATTATGATTGTTATTTAATGAAACAGTCGCTTTAATCGGGATCGAGTTCTCGTGTTAAATATCGTCGCCTTAGACTGTAAACCTGCTAACTCACAACAAGGAAATTTTACAGGGCAGAGAAAAAACAAACAAAATTTAATATTGTTGTTATGGAAAGAAACTATTTTTCACATTTTTTTCAACTACTTACGATCGTAATTTTAAGTAGCCGTTTTACTTGATAAATAGATAGATAAGGGTGAATAAAACGAGAGGAGTGATGACGTTAGAGGTTTTGGTGCGTTCGAGTTCAAAAGAAAACGCTTTTAAATTTTGCAATCCTGTTTTTCGTTCGGTGAAAATAAACAGCTTGATACCCAAGTCGATCCGCTTCTGAAAATCACTAATCCCCGTAAAATGAAGGTATTTTTTGTTATAAACCAACCACGAAAATATTTTTTTGGTATGAAGATATCCAACACAACATACTAAATATCATAATTTGAAACTCTTTACTACTTTTAAAATATTTTAGGAGATAAATATCACAAATATCAATGAGATCAAAAAAAAAGCATTTAAGCCAATTTTAATTACTTTTGTCGGTGTTTTTTCAGTTTATGCTGCATCTCTTTTTCTTCCGAATGGTAATAATATGTCATATATGATAAAAAATAGATTTAGCAGGTTTACTCTCTATGGCGACAATATGCAAATTTCACTGGTGAATATTTACAAATTTAGTGCCACAAGAACTAGGTATTAAAAAAAAATTGCTACGTATAAAAAAAGACACTTATAAATATGTGTATTCAAAGTTTTAAAAAGATTGTAAGAAAATCGATTTTCTTTGGAACGTCCTTAAATGGTTTCGGCTAATCACGATGTGACCAAAGAATAATTGATAAAACTAGAAAATGTAGAAGTTCTATATTAATTTCCCCATGGTGGTCTTAACTCAAAAACCCCCTCTAAATCATATAAAATTAATTTAAAAACATATAATTAGTATCATTATTTTATAATAAAACTAAATATTTAAATATGTGAATATAAATTTATTAAATCACCATATATTTATTTGTTTATCTTCCTATTTGGAATAATAAATTATTTTAAAACAAATAAAACCCAAATTAAATATTCATTAAAATCTAAAAAAAATAAATTATAAAATTTCTAGAATAAAATATTTCTGATGATACCCACTAAAAATTCTCGAATTGTCAAGTCCGATAATTATTACTAGCTTTGCTCGGGTATGCAGTATTGAGGAACCAAAACTTCTTGTGTTGGAAAATAACATCTTGAAAATGTATTATTTTAGTTGGTTTAGCCAAAATTCTTCTTCTTTAAAATATCCGTTAAAGCCATAATCAAAAATATATTCTTCCTTATTAATTTTACTAATTACCTAACATTAATAAGAAATTTAAAAGGTATAAGGGGAGTTGGTTTTATAATTTGTGCTTTTCAAAAGATTTACAGCAAACTTTGAATTATTCGTTGCTAATCACCGGACAAAACAGCATTAATAATGAAAAACACGGATAATAAAAAAGAGCACATTTAGCTATAAAAATCTCTTAAGATACACATACTAGTATATTAATGTCATACTATTTTCATATATCATTATCAAAAGAAACTAAATTAAAACTATGAACATGAAAGGGAATTAATTTTAACCCATAAACAGTTCACAAGATGCAAAAATTTTTTATCAAAAACTAAATAAAAAAAAAAAAAAAAAAAAATCGAGCGCAAATAATCGAGAGTAGTGGATTTACTATATACTTTTAATTTATAGGAAATTTAAAAGATACAATTTCCTTCATAAATTAAAAAATTTATATATTTAAAAAAATGTAATTAAAAATGGAGTTTTTAAGTAGATCCCAAACAAATTTCAGTAAAGTATTTTTTGAATTTAGAAAAAAAAAGATTTTTTTATATTATTGAACAGAATGAAATAAAAATCACTAAATAATGGACGATTCGTCCGATCAATGATTAAATAATTCTATATACCTAAGTGATTGATAAATATTTTCCAAATTTTTAATATTCAGGATTCATTAGAATGAGGTTTTAAATTCAAAGTATAGAAATCGAAATGAACATGCAAATGAAAGGCTTTGTGCAAATGAGAAAATAAGCTCGTAGATAAAAGAGCTAAGCAGTCGACAAATAAAAGGCGTAGGCTTAATGGAGGTGAATCATTCCATGTTGCCAAGTTTGGATAATACATTTCTGGATTTGCAACCATCCGAATTTTTAATTCTATTAACAATTAGGGGGTAATTTATAATCGAATATTTTATCACCATATTTACATAAAAAAAAGGTTGATTTACACATAATATAAATAAAATAATTACTTTAATTGTCTAACATTAAGAGGATGTTAAAATGTTTATGGCTTGTAAAATACAATTCCGAAGGGCAACATTTGTTGGACAATTCCTGCTGCCTTTCACTGGAATCCATTGTAATTGATAACGATGTAATGAATGTGTTTGACACATGATCAATGGCAAGATGAATATGGACCTTCTTGAATAGGGTCCTGGTCTTACCGTAGGTGAGAGTAAATGTGAGTTTGCCGTTGGGGTCGAGAACAGTGGCTACGGCAGCTTTGTAAGACGCGGACCCGTAGCGTTGGATTGCAGCTTCTAGATTCCTGGGGAGACCACTCGGCACCTGCAACAGAACCCACCCATTATAATTAAATCATCTCGAGAAATTTATCAATATTCCGATACAAAAATCAAATGAAATATTTTTGCACATGTTCTGAGGTTTATTTTATAATAATAAATAACAACTTTATTAACAAAAAAAAAATTACGAAAAATGTTTAACAATTTCAAATACTTCGATCATGAGGCCCGAAGGTCCCACCATCGAATGTTCTTTTTTTAATTTTTTACATATTTTTAATTTTCTTGATTCTTTAATTTAGTAAGGGGAAAAATTGAGAAAAACCACTCATACTTTTTTATTTTTTTATTTAAAAAACAAAACAAAACGAAACATGATTAAGATAATATGAAGTGCACTAAACGAGTCATATCTGGTATAGTTCATTAGTTAGGGGGGTTAAGTCTTGTCATGATAGTAACATTATTTTCTAGGTTTTCAATTAGAGAGGTCATATTTAATCCAATCCTTATAATGTGGTTGTTAATTCCGGATGGAAGAATGGTAATTTCCCTTAATATTTTGGACTGGAGCCTTTCCAAATCGTTGAATCTAGTTTTGGAGTCTAAGGGAAGCCATGCAGGGGTTTATTTTATGTATTCTTTGATTTTAATGATAAAATTAAAAAATTATAAAGGGTTGGTGTTTTAACAAATGAATTCCAACCCTTTATAATTTTTAAAATATGTTTCACTATAAACCTACACCGCTTTCCCTAAATGTTAATAAGAATTAAAGGTGTTTCTAATCACTTCGCAATCGAATGCACATATCCCTCTTGAGTATTTACTCCTTAATACTTCCCTACTTCAGTATCAGTTGCCTACCCTACAGGCTGATACTTCGCCCATTTCTCTGGGCCAATCTTGAGTAGTGAATTTATTCAAAATTTTTAGAATTTTTTTTTATGTTTTAAACGGTTGGAAATATAAAGAAGAAGAATCTTAAAACATTTTTTTTTCTGTTTGTCTGTGAATACTATATCTACGATACCCAGTGAAATCAAGTTCGAGAAAATATATTTATTACTAGAGTGGGTGACCAAATTATCCCTACAGTATACTTTTTTGTTTTCTAATTTACAAGTTTAAATGAATTTTGTGAGCAAATTAATTGTTTTTAAATATTTTATTTTTTCTTTATTTTTGTTGCTGGTATCATTATTATTCGCCAGGTATGAATCACTTAGAAAACCCATGGAAGTTCACGAAACGTGAGATCGCCAAAAAAATCATCATCACCAAGGGACGCTATTGATAGAAACCCTTATCAGAGTGTGGCATCATAGCCTCATCTCCAAAACAACGCAAAATTATACATAAAAAGAATGCATCGACACCTGGAAGCCGTAATCGCAGCAAAGGATGGGCATTACAAAATATTAAGATTTTAATTAATTATTAATATTAATTTTTTTGCAACGAAATTTTCTCTGGAGAGAGACGGCTGGTATAAATTTTAATTGAATGTAATGGAAGGCAGCCCAGAGTTAATTAAGAAAAGGAGGGGAAAAAAAATTGTTTTTCTATGCCTTTGTTAAAAATGAAGAAAGTTTTTGAACACTACTGTGGAGAGAAGAAGAAAACATTTTATTTGTTTCATTCATTGGCCCTTTGAAACCCTGAAGAGGGAGGGAAAAATCCTCCGAAACGTCGGTTTGAAAGGAAAAAGGAGGAAGGATTCCAATAAATTACACCTTATTTTATATGTGTTAATTTTTTCTTTCCTCACAGCCTCTGGGCCGCCTTCCATTACATTCAATTAATATTAATATTTTTATAAAAATTAAATAAATATGAATAAGTAATTATGTGGTTTTATATTCTAAATAAAGTATTCTAATGAACAAAAATAGCTTCGAGACCTAAAATCATTTATTTTTTATCATTCAATTCATTTAAACTTGAAAATTTCTAATGTCCCTAATTAATTTGGCCACCCATGGTATATATTAGCCTATGCAATGGCGTTCATGTTAGCCTAAGCCTAATCTATGCTGTGCCTGTCTAGACTTGTCGTTTGCTTTCCTTTAATTGGGATACCCCGAAGCGCCCTAAATTAAGTCAAATTCTGGATTAATAAAAACAGATACAGTTCATTTTTCAATCACTTCCATTATAATTATATTATCAAATATCGACATAAACTTTTTTTATAAGAATAAAGTTAAAAAATGCACAAATCAGGAATATTTTGCAGATAATGTACCAAGTCTTGAAAAAGTTTACTTTTTATGAAAAGATACAATAAGATAGAATTATTATAATACTATTATACCAATATAAAGTCAAGATTTATTTTCTCAGGGCACAAGCTGTGGGAGTTCCACCATAAAAGAGATAAAATGAAAACGCTTCAACAATGAATGGGTCAAGGAATCAAGGAAGAAAAGTTCAAACTTTTCAATTCAATGGCTCGTTTTAATCAATTACATAGAGAGTGACAAGAGAATTCTTGGAGACTCATAATTATCTACAAGGACGAAACCGTGTTTGAAAATGAGTTTTCTTAACAAATGAATTCATTTTAAGAACGTAAAGATTCGTAAAAAAATATGTCTAAGCCTCATTCACATAAGCTCAAGTGGGAAGTGAAATTTTTTTAGCCGTAGATGTTATTTGTATGTATTTCTATTAAGCTTAAAAAAAATTTATGTAGAGTATTATTTTTTTGGAGGTGTTAAATTATATATTTATGTTATGTTATTTTTAAATATATTATTAATATATTTAATATTTTTTTTTTATTCAGGATTTTGGACTTAAGTAATTTTATTGTTAGTTGTTGCCTACGGCCTCCCCGATTTCAGAGTAATTCAAATACGACATCTGTTATTATGACGGCTTTAAATATGAACTGCTGTCTTTTAGATCGATCTAAATACTAACCGTCCTAAATGCTGCTTAATCTCTGATAATTCGAACTTTTCAAAGCTTAACATTTATTTAAATGAAACAAATTGAATACTCCTATAGGATAGCTTAAGCATTGCCTTTTCTGTCAATTAGGTTGCATAACTTCAAGGGTCATTCGTATTTTGCTTATTGGAATTATTAAACCTGCGAGGGAAATGAAAAATAAAATATTACAATTTTTCTTCTTCTTATAAGTCAGCGACTATAACCATATCACCGGCGTGCGGTTCACGGATGCTGTGGATGCGGTGCATCCCCAAACTTTCAAACATTTAGTGTATTTTCATACCGTGTCATAAAAAATATAATGTTAAATTGGAAAAATAACAAAAATAATGCCCTATTCGATGAAACTTTGCAAAAAAAAGCGAAAATTAAAATAAAATTTCAAAAAATGAAGTTACTTATTTCCCCTCTATTGGGTCATTTCCCCTTTATTGTAACAAAAAATTCAAACAGAACGTCGCTAAAGAAGTTTCACTTCAAAAAAATAATATTCTACCATATATAATAAGAAGCTTTATTTCAATATTTACAAAACTATAAAAGACAAATCGATATGAAACGTGTGATAGAAACAATGTTTACTTGACTTCATGCGGCGGCTTAGAACAAAAAAAAAGTAAATGAAATTCTTTCTTCTATATAATGTTTGTTTTCTTTATTTGGATATTTCCCATGTATTAGATAAGAATCGATCGTTATTTTTGATTTTAAGTCGATTCCTCCATGTCTTCAGCAATGGTTACCAATAATAATCGAAACGTCAAAAACCTAATGTAGAATTGTTATTCCTCAAGTATTAGATGAGAATCGATTGCTATTTTTGATTTTAAGTCGATACCTCTATGTCTTCAGCAATGGTTACCAATAAAAACCGAAACGTCAAAAATCCAATATAGAATGGTTATTCCTCAAGTATTTGATGAGACTCAATCGCTATTTTTGGTTTAAAGTCGATTCCTCTATGTCTTCAGAAATGGTGACCAATAAAAACCGAAACGTCAAAAATCCAAAATAGAATGGTTATTCCTCAAGTACTAGATGAGAATCAATCGCTATTTTTGGATTAAAGTCGATTCCTCTATGTCTTCAGCAATGGTTACCAATAAAAACCGAAACGTCAAAAATCCAATATAGAATGGTTATTCCTCAAGTATTTGATGAGAATCAATCGCTATTTTTGGTTTAAAGTCGATTCCTCTATGTCTTCAGCAATGGTCACCAATAAAAACCGAAACGTCAAAAATCCAATATAGAATGGTTATTCCTCAAGTATTTGATGAGAATCAATCGCTATTTTTGGTTTAAAGTCGATTCCTCTATGTCTTCTGCAAAGGTAAGGGATAAGAAAACAACGCAGTTGCGATGGTTACTTATAAAATTTCCTCCCAAATTTTTAGCATTTCACAGAGAGAAGCCTATCCATTCTTATTTAAGCAAGGCTAAATGAGCTATATTAAAAGATTCAAATGAATAAATTTTAAAGAATTTAAAAAATTAAAAAAGTACTCTCTTACTCTAGAGTAAAGTACTTTAAAATATAATTTTACTAAAAACTTTATTTATCCTTTTTTGTGGTCCCCAAGGTACTTAATTAGGATATTAAATTTCATCAAAATTGGTTAAGTCATTTTCAAGATATTTAGAAAAAACTAAAAAAGTACTGAAATAAAGTACTAATGTTTGTGGGTCGATATGTACCAAAAACTAATCAGCGCTTCATTTTGTTCAAAGAATGCTAGGTTTTCAATTTCATTTCAATCGGTGCAACGGTGTGGAAAAAATCGTGGGCCAAAAAAACGATAACATACATACATACATACATACATCCATCCATACATACATACATCCATCCGCACGCACTAAATGAAAAAATGGCACTTTTTGGCCTCTCGACGAGACCCCATGTAATTTTTGGCAAAACCGTCACGTGCTAAAATTCAACCTAATTGAATACTACAATTTGTGACTTTAATTGAGTCCATGGGTTCCGTAGTCTTTACCTGAGGACCCTTTGAAGCCACGCTTGCCCCGAGAGCGATTGCAATAGAACAAATTTTCCCTATTGATTTGAGTGCGAAAAGAATGAGTCGGTCTAGTATTTCTTCGATATCATGATATCAATGAAAACAAACTTGTCTTCATCCAATGTGGTTTTAATTAAATTATGCAAGAATAGTTGAAATGGAAACAAATATTTTCATTAAACTGAATAAAAATATTTCACAATTTAAAGAGCAATTTGTCGTCATGAATGTTGTTCTTACACAATAACAAAAACGATAAACAATTTAATTTTTATTCAAATGTAATATAATTTGGGTAGAAAATATTAGAGACACTTCATTTCGACCTCGAGGATAGAAAGTGATTTGAATGACATGACCAAAAACGATAAATTAAAGAAAATTGGGAATCAAAATGTGAAAAAGATTATTTATTCCATCATATAAAAGAAATAATATAATTTGAAAAGGGTGTTCTAGAGAAAAATACATTCTCCTTGAAATCAATAAAGCCACATAAATCAAAGACTTTGTAAAAATTCACACAAGGTGAGTCGTTCAGTTCGATTCGATATCCTTTTAAATGATCCTGAGAAACCTAAAAAAAGATTTAGAAATAGCTCAAAGTAAATCGCGTTTTTTTTAATATCTCTAAATAACAAAAATATTCAACGGCCTTCAAGAAAATATCTAGTTTTTTTTTGCTTGATGAACCGATTTCATAGTAGGAAGTAATTGGTACCAAATAGCAATTATGAATAGAATGTTGTATTCTTTTTCGTGACGTTTTGGGTTTTAATTCTGAAGACATTGGATAAAGTAAAAATAAAAATAATTTATATTAAATTTAATCAAATTGTCTAATAGCTTTGGTGAATGAATTTTAATTAAAATATAAATACCAACTCAGTTGATTGTTTGCTTTAATGATGTCTGTTCACAGATGTAGTGATCGAAAAGTCGTGTATTTTTAATTATTTTTTTTATTTACTTAGTGGAAAAATATAAAATGTGGTTTTAATTAAAATTGTTTATAATTATAACATACCGAATCAATAGAGAATATCCCCCGAGATTATGAAGTTTGCTTTTAGCTATAGCTAGGAGATGAATCGCGGGGTAAACATATAAAAGATAACCCATTCAAATATAAGCTTAGTTTAAAATAACATAAAATACAAACTTTCAACTTTTAGGATTATACAAGTTTATAAAAAAGTTTAAAATAATCAATTTCGATTAAAAAGTCCTGGCTAATAAATCTTAAAGGGAAAAAGATATAAAGATATATAGTTTCCACAAAGTTAATTTAAATCAAGTTTAAAAATTCTTACTTAATGTATTCTTAAAATTTCTATGGTTATTACTAAATATCATTTACTGAAGAGTTTTTAGTTCAAAGGATTCATATTAAAAATATTATTGGTTCAAGTGAGTCTTTTTCTATAATTCTTCTATAAAATATTTATTTTTCTAAAAAAATTTTCAATTTTAATCTACACTCGACTCAACTCTTTGGAAAAAATATTTTTAAAGAAATTCTAATTGATAAATTTTTTTTTGATTATTTATTTGATGCTGAGTTTCCACCCAGGTTCTACCGATTTATACTAACGCCATCTTTGTAAGCTCTAACTTGGCGTTTCTCAAACATTTTAGTCCCTCAGTCCCCAAAACAAAACATAAAAATAAGATAACTGAACATTTTTTCTCAATAAAAATAATAATAAATTTTATTTACTGAGAAATGGAAATTTTGGACAGTAGTTTTAAAATAAATGTGTTTTTAACAATTAATCCTAATAAATTCTTTTGATATGTTTGTTTTCTCAGAAAATCTTTTCTATATTTTAATTCCGCGATCCCCTTCATTAGACACTACGCCTCCCTGGGCGTCGCGAATACAAGTTTGAGAAATGCTTCTCTAACTAATAATATTTTGAAAAATTACTTGGTTACTACTTTTCAATTTTTTTCTTATTGGTTATGAGTGTTTAGAAATATCTAAATCGAAGAGATCATTTTTAAATATATTTTATTTTGTCTATCTGTGGATTCCGACACCCACGCAAGAATGCAAGGTTATTTATTGCTTAAGCTGCCAAAATGTTTGTATTTGCGGAATTGATTAGATTTTGAGCTTTCTAGTTTCACAACTTCAGGAAGATAAATGGAGAAAATCAGCAAAATATCGAGTCGTTAGATGGGACTGAATGTTCTTTAATAGCTAATGAGCTAGAATTTAGGTCAGAAGTTTGTATGAATGATGTTTTGGAGGTATATCAAACAGTAGACAAACTTTTGGAAATTTATCGGAAAAAGACGTGTTTAAATTTCGATCCGTTAAAAGTATGGTATTGGCCCCCGCCAAAACTACTAAGGAAAGCAACAGTAAAAGGGCAGTAATCGCGACAGTCCACACAAACAATGGTATTTACTCCAATCTAATCTTGTAGGCCGCATGTGGATAACTGGTGTAATAAAATTAATTGTCCCTAAAATAGAAGAAACCCCTGCCAGATGCAATGAAAAAATTCCTAAATCTACCAAAGCCCCAGTATACCATAGATATTGGGAATGAGTCGTTTGTGTCTCAGTCGGGTAGGTTTTGGGTTGACAAAGTGCAGTGGCTTGGGTTTAAGCCCCAATTACAAGACGTTGTCTTTCCCAAAACTAAAAAACAAAATTAATGACTAGGACAGAGGTTCCCAAACTGTGCGCCGAGGCGCCCAGAAGCTTAATAATTAATTAAAGCAAGACATTTGGCCTAACTAGACAAAAAAAAGTGAGAAGCTGCAAATTTATTTATTATTCATTTTTATCTCTTACCTACAGGTAGACATATATAAACCGAAATAATTTAACTTTGACACCCTCGAAAAAATCTGTAATATCTACAAAGGATCCCCCCTGTGGTCTGAATTTTTTTAATTTCATAGAAAAATAAACTATTAATTCCCAAGATATTTCTATCGATTCTAATACAAGATTATTTAGAGAGACCAAATACTTGTTTTGATATATTATTATATTATTATATATTATTATTGGTATTTGTTTTGATATATTATGTACTTTTACTTACAATAATAATAATGAAGTGACCTAGCATTTTCCGAAGTCACTCAATGACCCGGTCTATGAAATATTAACCTGTACCTACATATCTTTTATTTTTATTTTGTTTTTGTTTGTTTTTTATTTTTATTCATATTTTTTGTTTTTGTTCATATTTTTTTTTTTTGTTTTGTTTCTATTATTATTAAAAAAAATCCGAAATGTAACATTTCATGTAGAGAAAATTGCCATGTGCACATGACGTTTAATTAATGTAAAATCAACAAGAAGCTTACCACAAGTTGTTCGCCGACAGCGGAGGTCATGGAGCCACCCTCAGGTTTCGGCGCGTTGGGATCTTTGGGATTAGCCGCGATCTCGAGTTCGATGTCATCGTCTTCATAAAACTCGGGCAATGGGCGGCGTTTAGGCCTTTTGAGCGTGTTGAGCAATTGTTGGATTTTTGCGGATACTTTCCACCGACCCGCGGTACCTGAGGAAGTTATTAAATGCGTTCTCATTATTCACTTTAAAGACAAATACAACTACTGGGGGGGGGGGCATTCATATTGGTGATAAAAATAAAAAAATAAATAAAAATACCCATATTATCGTCCGAAGTGGATGATTGACGAGATGGGTTGTATCGGTTGACTCGATCAGCAGCTGTCAAGCGACGCGATTGCGAAGGGTTATGGGTGACGTCCGGCCCAGAATCTTAAAAAAGAAAGTTGAAAATTTATTGAAGAAGGGACAAAAACCGGATGGGGAAGTAAATAAAAAGGTTTCGATAGATTTTATTCTATAATATCTGGCTTCTGAATGTGATTTATATCTAAAGACGAAAATATTTACACTTAATAAATAAAAGGAAAGAATAGAAAAAGTGATGAATGTATCTATTCAAAGTGTAAATTTGAGTAACTCATTCAATTTTTCAAATGTATTCAAGACGCATTAATTTTAAGAAACATCTATTTATCTTTGATTTTCTAAGAGAATATATCAAAAAATTAAATATGTGAAAAATCCAAGATTGATATACATTTTATAAATAGGTAGATAGAATATTATATAAATCTAATTAAAAAAAATAGGTGAAAAAAGTGTATCAATCGCCTATCTACTTTGAAAAATTATATCATCGTAAAAAGATAAATGGAGTTGATTATATTTTAGATTTACTTTTCTCTTTTTCATTTAAAAACCGCTCCAAAGGGCTGAGCTTAATATATAGGAAAATATTTGAAAGATACTGCTTACTAAACAAGTTTAAAAAAAAGAAGCCAGAAAAAGAAAAAAACATATTTTGCATTGAATATATGTCGATATTTCACCAACTTTATTCGAGACTTCAAAATCTTTGTATAATTAGTCGCTGAGATAATATAATTATCATTTACAATATTCATTAAATAAAAAAGATTAATTGATTCGTTAATTCTTATGGCTTTTTTGAGATTAAGATTTTTAGTCTTAAGACATGCAAAATTTCAAAACTAGAATTAGTTTCTAGACTTCCCTATAACCAAACAAACATTCCTTAGGATTTTTCAATCTTTTGTCAACGCTTCAGAAGTAGAAAGAGAGACATGAAAAATCTTAGATAATTTACCAAAATCAGTGCAAACCCGAAAGAAAATCCTAGATCATATTAACTATAATGAATATTGTAAATGTTAATTACATTATACTAGAAATTTTATAATCAAAAATGCTCAAGGGAGAAGTTTTACCGTCGTTTCGGAGGATCTTCCCTTTTTCATCAGGATTTAAAAGGGTTTTAGGGAAGCCTGTAACTATTTTCTTCTTGTCTCTTTTAACAGTGCTTGTTTGGTGTTCTAATAATTTTATTTCTAATTTAAAGGTGATTTAAAATATTTTTTGAAGATAAATTTTAAGGAATTATCTGCCTTTTTTATATAAAATGATCTGGAGATCAGGTATGGGGCGGTAAAAATTCGAGACCTTTTATAAATGATTTTAAATTTGGTATGTGATAATAAAAAACATCTATAATAATTATAATTTATTTTATTTTAACTTCACTAACTTTACTGGTCTATGTAAAATAATTTTTATTTCTACCGGTAAAATAAAAGATTGAAAACGCTAGTCTAGAGATCATAGGGACAAACGATTTGTCGTAAGTTAAATTCTTATTCAATCTGACAGCTAAATAGTGTTGAGAGTTCGAAAACCGCATATTTCTTACAAAAAGTTGAAATCAATAATCCCTCTTAAAGCCCTAATTGTAATAAACATGCGGTTTTCGAAACAGCCCTTCGCCGTCAAATTGGATAAGAATCGAACCAGCGCTTATCCTTATGACCTTTAGTGAGCGAAATTCGCTTCTTGCTACCGTCTTCCCCGCGTCCTATAATCTTCAGCCGCATTCATAGATACCTTCGACTCCTACCCAGCCCATAATAATTCCTTCTTGGTGTAATTCAATATCATTAAATTAAAGGAGACAATAAAAGAGTGTGTCTTCTGCTGGAAAAATAAATTTTTTAATTTATTTATAACGAGACTATAATTTCGAGGGCTTTGCCCTCTTCATCAGTCTATTACAATTGATTCACAGGAATTGATGTGTGTAAACTATAGCCTCGTTATAAATAAATGATAAAATTTATTTTTCAAGCAGAAGACACACTGTTTTATTGTCTCCTATAATTTATAATAATTCTGCTACCCTCGGCAAAAAGAAACGTTCAATTTAATATCATTAAGGAGGTTCTTTCGCGACAATCCACACAAGTTTTAGCCTCGCAACCACTCTATAAATTTGAACGGAACTAAAATTGTAGGTTATGTTTTTTAACGTGACTGTACCACTCACACTATCTCTATATGGATACAAATATACTAGCCGGATCGTTTTCAAGCCATTGATCTTATATCCCCTCCACTAAAAATAATCGCCCAAATATGTTTGTTTTTTTGTTTTTTATCAAAACTAAGAGGTAAATAATTTAATTTTTTTTTAATTACTCCCAATATATTATTCTAACAAATATTAGTTTTTCATCAAGATGGTGAAAGTCCTTCAATGAAAAAAAAAATAAAATAATGATAATTTTTAATTGGAATTATTTCATGTTTGGTGTGGTAAATCGTCTTCAAATTTTAACAGTATGTGTATTATGCTTTTAATGACTTATATTCCAAGTTTCAAAGACTTCTTGAATTTTTGCATTTGTGAAAGAACTACCTTAAAAGTAAAGATAACAATAAGGCTTTAGGGGTGGATTATTGATTTTAACTCGTCGGTTGTGTTTGATAATTACAATTTTAAAATTAATAATTTTGTTTGATTTTTTTGAGATTGAAGTAATTCATGTTTTTTCTTTTGTATTTTTAATTTAATTTTTATTTCCATATTAATAGAAACAATAATAATATTATTACTCGTTTTTGTTTGAAAAATGTAACATAATGGTATAAAGTTGTAATTGTTCTATTTAAAGGGAAATGAATTATCGTTTGTTTTTTTGTTTTTAGCGAATAAGGGAAGGTAGAGAACGTACAGGGGCGCATGTTATGCATGACGTCGGCGAGGTCGGTGATCTCCTGCTGATGGTGTTTGGGCTGGGAGGCGGGTGGCCGTCCCGCGGGCGCTCTGCCATGTCGCGATTGCGGAGGAGGCGTCTCTCTCGCGGATCCCGTGCTACTCGTGTCCGAGTGAGCTCCTACAAGAGCGGCGTTGCCACGTGCACGTTCACGCTCAGGAGTACTCTGTACTTCGCCTCCGCCGCCGCCGCCACCCCCGGTGCCACCGCCGCCGCCCGAATCTTCGTCCGAACTCGATGCTGTAACACTTGCAACTTTAAAACACCTCGACTTTGCCCAATTACCTTCTTGTACCTTTATGCAGATTTTTTTTAAATGGATTTAAAAAATAAATTTAAATTTAAGGAATTACTTTAGGATTCAAATTGAAAATGCGCTATCGTATAACAAATTGAATATCAAGTTTGAGGTCAAAAAATACAATCAAATCTCAGGATTGGATGAAGGCAGTCCGAAAATAAACAAGAAACCACATCCAACAAATAATATTTATTGGAAATGTTTTTCCCTTATAATATTGTTTCGAAGGATCCTCCCTCCTTCCTCAGGGTTCACAAGGTTTCGTAACAATATTATAATGGAAAAATATTACTTGTCCGAAATAAACAAGAGACTATTACCAACAAATAATATTTATTGGAAATATGTTTCGTTTATAATATTGTTTCGATACAAACGTTTCGAAGGATCTTTCCTCCTTCCTCAGGGTTCAAAAGGTTTCGTAACAATATTATAATGAAAAAATATTTATAAAAAATATTATTTGACCGAAATAAACAAGAGACTACTTCCAACAAATAATATTTATTGGAAATATTTTTCCCTTATAATATTGTTTCGATACCGACGTTTCGAAAGAACTTCCCTCCTTCCTCAGGGTTCACAAGGTTTCGTAACAATATTATAATGAAAAATATTTCTAAAAATATTATTTGTTCGAAATAAACAAGAGACTACTTCCAACAAATAATATTTATTGGAAATATTTTTCGCTTATAATATTGTTTCGATACAAACGTTTCGAAGGATCTTCCTCCTTCCTCAGGGTTCAAAAGGTCTCGTAACAATATTATAAGGGAAAAATATTTCCAAAAAATGTTATTTGTTTGAAGTAATCTCTTGTTTATTTCCAGAGTGCTTTCATCCAATCCTGAGATATTATATATCAGTCCGTCTCAAAAAGAAAAAAACTTCTAACGTATACAATCAAATTTCTTATTTCGTGCGTATTCGACATAATGCACTCGCACCACACTTAGGTTAACTAAGCACGCGTACTTGAAATTTCGAAGTGCGCATGCTCCGTTCGGCCAAATACAGTGCGTGGGTGAAATTCGACAGCGAGAAATAAGGGATCATCCTTTAATTATTTTGTTGATTGAATTAATAATTTCTTAAAAATATTCTCTTCTCATAATCCAACAAGAATTCGCAATCTAACCTAATGAAAATCAGCGGTGATTAGGCTTGTTTTTTCTTACAAATACTTTCAAAAAGTGGAATTTGAAATAAATTGCATAAGTGTCAAATTAAGAATTTGGCAAGTTCTTAATTACACCTCCTATGTATATAGTAAGACTAGGAGGTATATTATGTCAAAATTGAAAACTAAATGAAGGGAGATATGTCCACTGTATAGCGAACAAAATCATAATTACGGTTATATTTAGTAAAATTGGTGGGAATATTTTGTATTTTCGAACAAAAAATTTCAAAGTGTGCTCAGTTCACCAAGTGCGGTGAGTGTGCATTAAGTTGAATACGCTATAAGACAAGTTTTTGACAAGTTTAACATCATGAACTAAATTTGTGTGTAAATTTAGTAATACATATTTAAATGTTTTGATAAATTTATTCGTATTTTAGTTTCTGTCGTCAATGAGAGATATAAGATTTTGCCAGACGATGGCTGATATATTTTGTCCCTTAATTTATACGAAATATAACCGGAGGTGAACTATAATTTTGTTGCCTTTGAAAAGTTCTTAATTCAAAGATCCAGGCATTTATTTTCAAATGTGTCTTTTTTTATAAATAATCACGAATTTTGGGCCTTTTGAGGAGGCACAATGTGCAGCAGTACAGCGCACATGCACATATCTTCCTTCATTTAGTTTTCAATTTTAAAATTCCATAATTTGCCGCCTGGTCTTATTATACATAACCGGAGGTGTAACTAAACATTTGCCAAATTCATAATTTGAAATTTTTGGAATTTATTTAAAATTCGTCTTTTTGCAAGTGTTCGCGAATTTTGAGCCTTGTGAGGAAAAACAAGCCTAATCGCAGCCGAATTCCATTTAGATAGGTAGCGCGGCATATGGTGAATTCGTGCAGAATTTTGAAAAGAGACATTTCAAAAAAATTATTTAATCAACAAAAAATTTAGAAAAATATCGCTCTCGAAATTTTGACTCCGTAAACTTGATCTTATCTTTCAAATAGGTAATCATTATCATTGCCTTATTTATTAATTTTCAAATATTTATTTAAACCGACATATTTTCCTAATAAAGTTGATAAACAAATCGAAAGCTTGAATAAAAAATTCGATATTTTTTTTACCTCAAACATATTTAATTTGTTAGATAATTATTGTAAAAAATATTCATATTAATTTTTGTATACGAATATTTCATAGTCCTCTATTTAAAAAGGAAATTCGCTAAAATGATTTATTACTATTAAAGCTTGAATTAAAATATATATGTATATTTTTTTCTAGTATAAAAACGAAAAATGTCGGAAATTTAATTAAGTCATTAAATCATTCATAAATTAGATATTTCAAATGGCACTGTAGCAGAAAATGCGCGTAAAAAGCTTAGCAAAGAAATTATTTGAATCGGATATATATAATAATAATTGAAATGAGATGATGACAAGTTGAAATAGGAATGATATGATGTAAAATGAGCGATCGGTTAGGTGTAAACAGCCCCGAGTGGGCCATGAGAGATGCCAAGAGTAATGGGATGAATTGAGCCCAGTCGGCCGTGCCACAAGCAAAAACCACAAACCGTGCCGTTGGCGAAATCAAGGGCCTCTGCACTGCCAGCCGGTTAATGAATCATTCAAAACCAAAAACAAATGACACTCGAGAAAGAAATCAAATAATCAAACCGAGTTATTGAAATTCGAATCAATCCAAGCGAATTTTCATTAAAAAACAAAATAATAGTAGATAATAAAAATGGGACAAATGACGGAATTTGAGAGGAATTCAAATGTTTTTCCAATTTATTATTTTACATAAAAGTTTCTAAAGTTTAATAAAGAAAAAAATATACTCGTATAAAGAAGAATTAAATCAGATTTGTCCAACCCGCGGGCCACATGAAGCCCAAGGCCGCTATCAATGTGACCCGACAAAAAATCGCAAGCTTTATGAAATTGCGGCTAAAAATACCAACGATATTACTAAAAATACAATAATTTTAACTTGCTAATAATTTATCAGTAATGAATCTTTGAATTTAACACGTTATTTATAGCAATGAAGTATTTATAAAATGATTCTTAAATAATTTTTATTATTCAAGCAAATACTGTTTAACTAATGGTATACATAATTAAATTTATTTGAAATGAAATCGTAGGGAGTAGGACAAAAAATCAAATTAAAAACAGAGTTTCATCATTTAATATGCCGAACGTTTCGTCAATTTATTTCTGACTTCTTCAGCGGCTCATTATACACAACTCAATTGTCTGATGCCCTTAAAACTATGAGAAAACACATTAAACTTTTCTTTGTTTTTAAAAATACACTGGAAATCGTTTAATGCGAAAACGCTTAACAAGAAAAATCGGTTAACACGAAATAATAATGCGGTCTTGACAAAATACCTACTAGGTATTTTCATATATTTTTTTCTTTTAACACGAAACAAAACTAGTTTAAGACGAAAAGATTTCGCTTCTTAGAATGAACAAAAAATCAATAAATTTTAATTTGTTTTTATGAAAAAAAATTTTAAATTACATACATATGTATATTAAGGTTTATAAAGTTTTTACTAATATTTTTATTCATTTTATTGTTTTTTATTAAATGTATACATACATTGTATGTATGAACAAAATGTATAATACATAATTTCAAATGTAGTTTATCTAATTTGATGTAAGTACTCTAATAAATGTAATTTTTGTGAGTCTACATTTTTTTTGTATGGAATGCAAAATGTTTAACACGAAGAAATATTTCGGTCCTCTCAGTTTCGTGTTAAGTGATTTTTACTGTACATTAATTGTTCACAACAAAAGATAAAATTCAAAATAAAAAATTAATCAAGACAATCCTGTCTTTTGTTCTATTAAATATATCATTCATACAATTGGGTTGTGTCATGAGCACCTGAAGAAGTCAGAAATAAATAAACGTTCGGGAGATTAAATGATAAAACTATGTTTTTAATTTGATTTTTTGTCAAACTCCCTACGATTTTATTTCAAAAAAATTTAAATAAAAACATATTTTCAAGTATGGAGCAGACAAAGAATGAAGCTAGATCCAAAATATTTAATGAGAACTCACTAAGAAATCCATTGAACCAAATATCGAAGGATTAATGTCTCAAATAAAATAATAAACATGTCACTAATTTTATGTTGTTATCTTGAATTTTACTTTATAAACTAATAAATCTTTTTTTTTTTTTTTTAAGGGAGAAGGTTTTTTCCCCCTTCCTGGCTTTTAGTCAGAACCATTTAGCCAATCACATTCTTTGTATTATTTTATAATTTTAAATATTTACACTAGCCCTTAGTACACATCTCTGAAGAGCCATCACAACTTTTTCACTGCACTAATAAATCTTAAATTACTTGAATATGTTAACTATATATTCTACGTTTTTTGCTCATCAGCACTCATTAGAGTGTATTTTATATGTGGCCCAAAACAACTAGTATTCTTCCAATGTAGACCAGGGAAGATAAAAGGTTGGACACTCCTGATTTAAATGAATATATGTTTCTTCCTAAGACAAATTTCACCAACTAAATATTTTAATAATAAATAAATTATTTAATATTTAATTTAAAGAAAAAAATTACACAATAAAAATTTGTATTCTTTGTTTTGGTTACTCTGTAAAAAAAAGATATTAATTTCAATGGTGAGTGTCCAGGTGTGTGTTAAAGTGAAAACTTTCGAAGGTTCTTTCTAAGGAAGTGGAGGAAGCAGAAGCAGAAACTCGGTGGGAACCGGTGCCGGCTGCCAACGTCCAGCAGCTCTCTCAAGATCCTCCCCTTTTGGGATACTTTCGTACGAGACGTTTTAAAATACGTGTTCGTTAAGTCTAAGCACAACTTTTTTTTTATTTATTTATTTTCTTGAACAATACTCTATATAAGCTGTTTCAATTGATCAATTATAAAAAGAATTGGTACTAGTTTTGGTTTAATAAAATTATTACAAAATCAATTAGGAAATTACAGTGAATTAATAAAGTAAAGGGTGTGTAGTTTCACAGTGAATGAAAAAAAACTCAAAGAGGTTTATACAAACTCAATATATTTCGCACTAATAATCCGAAATATATTGAGTTTGTGTAAACCTCTTTGAGTTTTATTTCATTCACTGTGAAACTACACACCCTTTACTTTATTAATTAATATCATGTTTCACCTAAAACCTATACCACTTTCTCTAAGTAAAATTACATTGAATTAAAATTGAAGATTAAGAGATTAATTTATCAGAATTATATATTATAATAAAGGTAATGTAATTATAAAGTATTTTTTTTTCTAGCTGGAAAATTCAAATTTTTCAGATTTGCTAAACTTGACTTGTTCTTCTCCTTATTGAGAAATTTGGTGAACAGGTTGATTTACTGGACAATTTTCAAATTTCAGCGGTGATGGTTGAAGCATAAAGATTTCTTATTTTTGAAATTAGGGAAGATAAGAAACTATTACTTTTTCCAATTGTATTTCAAAGTTTTTATTCAAAACGGTAGCATCAAAATAAGTTATTGCAAAATTGCGTTTTCTGAATCACAAATAGTGATTTCTCAAAATAAAATGATCAAACTAATTACCAATGAAGATTTCTTAAATAAAATTTTCGATTCTGAAATAAATATAAGAATACAATTAATTTTTTAAAGGAGGATGAATAAAATTCAATTGCTTCTTTCCAATAATTTTTTATTAATTCAAGTGGTTTATCCCCAAATATTTCGAGAGCACTACGGCATCTCTTCCTCACTTGAAAGAAGCAATTGAATTTTTCATTCATCCTCCTTTAAAAAATTAACATATCCAGTACGCACCAATCCATTTAAATTTCTTATTAATACAATTAATCCTTATTGAAAATACAATTAATACTTTCTGAAATTACAAGTGATAATTTATCAAATTACATTTGATACTTTCACTAATTTTACAATTGGTACTTCTGAAATTTTACAATTGGTACTTTCTGAAATTACAATTGATACTTTCTGTAATTTTACAATTAATACTTTCTGAAATTAGAATTGATAATTTATGAAATTACAATTGATACTTTCAGTAATTTTACAATTGATACCTTCTGAAATTTTTAATTGATACTTTCTGAAATTACAATTGATAATTTCTGAAATTACAATTGATACTTTCTGAAATTTTACAATTGATACTTTCTGTAATTTTACAATTGATACTTTCTGAAATTTCAATTGATATTTTCTGTAATTTTATAATTAATACTTTTTGAAATTACAAGTATTACTTTCTGAAATTTCAATTGATACTTTCTGTAATTTCAATTGATACTTTCTGATATTACAATTGATAATTTATTAAATTACAATTGATACTTTCTGTAATTTTACAATTGATACTTTCTGAAATTACAATTGATAATTTATCAAATTACAATTGATACTTTCCGTAATTTTACAATTTGTACTTTCTGAAATTTTACAATTGGTACTTTCTGAAATTTCACAATTGGTACTTTCTGAAATTACAATTGATACTTTCTGTAATTTTACAATTGATACTTTCTGAAATTACAATTGATACTTTTTGTAATTTTACAATTGATTCTTTCTGTAAATACAATTGATACTTTTTGAAATTAGAAGTGATACTCTCTGAAACAGTAGGTAGATACTGGAAAATGTGTAGTAAATATTTGTGAATTATGAAAATTGATCAATTAAACGGTATATTATAAAGAGCTTGTATGGAAGTAAAAACATGTTTAGACTTAAGGAACGTGTATCCTGAAAATCCTCATATGAACACAGTTAGTAATATATTCCGAGTGATAGGGGGAGATGATTGGTAATAAATTTGAATTCCTGAGTGAGTGACGAGTGTCTGGCTTTGCTATCGCCACTGTTGGCTATGTGCTTGCAACGGGTTCCCCAGTCAGGAAAGGGTGTAATTTTGGGGGGTAGCAAATGGTGAATGGGACACTTACCCGAGTCGTGTCGTTCGCGATCGGGACTCCTGGCCATGACGGATGTCCTCTTGGATGGCATCGGCATGCTGGGCTTGGGCCGCGACTGCATCGCCGCCAACGCCTGCTGCACCGCCTCCTGGCGCACCTCTGCGCCGACCCAATGCACACGTCAAGCGAGTGCCCCTTGTCCGAGCCCCGTCCCCGACAACCCACAACCCCTTTGGAAATACTCAAACAACCAACAAGAAACAGCCACGGCTGCTTCTTTCGAGAGAGTTGTCCGCGGACCCCGACCCGGCGTCGGCGAACAAATTGGAATGCAAGCCGCGCCGTCGAGAGCCTTCTTGAAATTCAGGACGAATTGTTAAACCTTTTTCAGAGGAAAAAGTTTATGGCATTTCGATTGAGATCAATTGACTGACTGCTCTTCAAAACGTTTCCTATGATAATCAATTTGTTTTGAATAAATCAATCCCTGGGGAGAATTTTTATTTCCAAATATCGATTCTTACCAAAAAATTCATTTTTATAAATAACTCAGATATAACAAAATGGAATCTCTAATCTGATTTGATTAATCATTTCATATGAAAGAACCGCAAGGGCAGTAACTGAATTATTAATAGAATATAGATCTTGTATCAGAGATAAACGAATATTAAATTGGGGATCCAAAACAAAATTTTAATCAAACTGAAATATTCAAATATTAACAGGGTAAATAATAAAAAAATGTCCATTGAACTAGAGCCGTGTCTGCGGTAGGTTCAACTATTGATGTTAAAATAATTATTTCCAATAGTTTTCAAAAAAAATTAGACTGATGCCTGATTTGAGACAGAGGAT
This sequence comes from Forficula auricularia, assembly GCA_024734495.1. Classification (NCBI taxonomy): domain Eukaryota; kingdom Metazoa; phylum Arthropoda; class Insecta; order Dermaptera; family Forficulidae; genus Forficula; species Forficula auricularia. The sequence goes on from JALMQS010000278.1 coordinate 206,056, forward strand.
TCTTAAAAACTTTTGAGCTAAACATAATAAATATATGTATTTTTTTTTTTAATTTTCTAATATCTTTAGTCTATCAAAGGTTTACATAAATTTGAATGTTTAAAATATTGAAAATCATATTATTCAAATAAAATCATTAGTAAGAATATTTTAAGAATTTTGATATTAATTTTTATGTTGGTTTTTTTTGCAATAAACAAAAACAAAAATTGTAGTCAGTTTGAAGTTGATGGTATTTAACTGTAAGACACCACCAATTTCAAACTTAATACAATTTAAAAAATGTTTCACTATCAACCAAAATAACATTACCTAAGTTTTAAAAACAAACATGTCAGTTGACAGTATTATAATAATAATCCTCCGACTTCGCTTTCGGATTATTCTGTCAAACTAACATGATGGTTTGTTATTGAGGAAGTTTGAGACGTATAACCGATTAGTATAGTACGATTGAATTCATGTTAATAAATTTCAAAAAAATACTTAAAAATTCGTTTATTTATTTATTGTATTGATTAGTGAAGTTACTCGGGTATAATTAATTCTGAGTTATCGATATCGGCCTTCTGATTGATTTCGGTATGAAATAGGTTTAACAATTCGGTATATTTTGCAATCGGATTTGTTAGGTTTATGTTGGTTCGTATTTTTTAACTTTCATTCATTTAGTATTAACTCGAAAAAAATTCCAAATTTTGAATGGTTTATTTTTAAAATTTTTTGACATAATTCAAAAAAATAATTGTTTGAACATTTCCAAAGAAATTATGTTTGTTTCTAAAGCAGCTACGAACTGTTTGGAACTATCAAGCGCATGGGTATAGTTCTTTTAAGCGTTTGATAAAAGAAACTGCGTTCGCGCTTGATAGGCCGGCCGTTCGTAATCGCTGTAGAATCAGGTCTATTATATACTTAAATATATATACTAAAACTAGACAACATAACAATTAATAAGAGGATTGCTATACAATTAAAAATTAATGAACTAAATCCTACCAAGGAAAATGTTATAAAATCCATAAGAAATTAATGTTATTAAAAATCCCAAAATATATTAGTGAATTAATTGGGTATTTATGTGTATGCATGATCAATTAATAGTTAAACATTTAAGAAAACATATATAGGTATGATACGTTTATCAAACATTGATATAAGAATATGAAAATTCGCGAGATCCACCACAAAGAAGTGTGGCAGGCGAAAAGAAACGAAGTGGGAGAAAGAGAAAAAAAGAAAGAGAGTAAAAAGAGATACATACAAAAGTGAAGAGAAGAGCTGAGTCGAACTTGAGCGATGCAATCATCACTCTTGAGGGCATGCACATTGCACATAGCACATGCATTTGAACGATCACTAAACACTCGAAAGCACCACACTCACCGACACGTCAAAATCGCCACCACCTGGCTTACCTTGACCACTAAGGAAATATGCAAATGAAAGGGAAAGAAACGAGACAGAGGGCAAAAAGAATTTCATTAATTCTAAAGGAAAAAATCTATTTCTAGAAAAATTATTAGTTTGTTTTCATATTATCATAATCGACGTTAATGGACTATTAATATTTATGTATTTGGGTTAAATATTATTTTTATAAATGGACCAATTTTAATATAAATTAGATTCATAAATTATCAAATAATTCGCGTTATTTAATTAAAAAAAAATAAAAGAAAGTATTACTAATAAAATTTATAAAATGATTTGTAGAGTTGTAGGTTTTATAGTTCATTTAAAGAAGTATCATAAAATGTGGATTTTATCGATGCTAAAAATGTACTTATAATAATCAGAAAAAGAAGAAAGTAAATTTTGTAATGGGCAATTATACTCAAGTTCATTTTTGAGAAAATTTCTTATAAGAAAGCAAAAAGTATTGATAAAATATTGTAGTATTAATACAATAATTTACTTAAAAAAGCTGTGAAAAATATTTAATGGTTATTGAATCTTGCCATATTTTAATTTCTAATTAAAATTATTTCTGATAGCGTAAACTGCTAATGGCCATTCAATCAAAGAGAATTTAAAAAAAAGTAACATTTCACCAATCCTTTAGTTCATGAAGAAAAATCAATGCAATTATCATTTCATTGATGCAAATAATCATATATAATTAATAGTTAATAAAAAAAATAGAACTTGTGATCAAAAGTAAAATTTCAAGGTAGCTTTCAAAAAAATAAAATAAATATATGTTTTGAGTTTTTTTTTGTTTTTTTTTTTTTTTGTGAAACTTACCTCGAAATTTTATTTACTTTTTATTATTAAAATTTTTCACCTTGAACCGACACCTAACTATTCCAAATTTCAGTGATAAAGGGAGAATTTATTCCAAAACGTTTGAACATCAAATAAGATTGTTTTATAAAAAAATTGCTATTTATTTTTTACATTTACGTATTATATATAACAATTATTCTGTATTTTTCGAACCATAAGTCGTATCGGACGATAAAACGCACCTCAAATTTATGGTATGATTTTTAGAAAATTATATTATTATAATGTTACTTTAAGACGTTCTCCAATTTTAAGTCGATTTTTTCTTGTAAAAAGGTGCGCCTTATGGTCCGTGATATACGGTAAATATATTATAATTTTATCAGTTGGTTGACGGTTGGTAACTTTTCAATCAGGGGATGCTGTCCAAAGAAGTACCCTTCATTTTTTGAAATTTTATTTTAATTTTCGCTTTTTTTTTAATTTCATCGAATACAGCATAATTTTCATTATTTTTCAAATTTAACATTAGATTTTTTTAATATATTTTGGGACCTTCGCCCCAAACGGATACTGCTTTATCTGAATGATAGGATAGGATACAGAAATTAAATCTTTCGACTTAAACTCAACAGTCCCTGAGATAAAAATCGACCATCTTTCACAATGAATCAGCCTGTCCTATAAGAAACGCTTAAATTTTTTCTAATTCTATTGCTATAAGAAAGCTATGACTTGTCTATAGGACTCTTAGTTATGTCCGATCTTATATATTAAGAGTTTTTAGAAATTAATTAGTCCAAAGATTCTCGAATGATCTTTATTTATTCCTTTTTTGTATTATTACTATTTTAATAGCTCCTAAGCGAGAATAATTTATATTCGATTAAAACTTGTCTGGACGTGTCTTTGACAAGCTTGAACTAGAAGATATACCAGGCAGGGACTTGATACCTTCTATACGCATCCTTTACAGAAAAATCATTCATTTTAATTTACCCCTTGAAACTACGCAACAATTTTATTTCATTTCGAGAACCAATATAATTTTCAAAAGAAAAAAAATGTTTTCTATATACAAATATTTGAAATAACGTATAATAATTTGAAAATTTAAAGATCCTCCTAAAATTTTGAATTCGACCTTATATATTTATGAAAATACTCGAAATTTTTGAAATTCTAGGGATGCGCCGCATCCATTGCATCCATGCATTTATATATATTTGCATCAAATGAGAACAGATAACCTCAATGATTTCTCTTCATGAATCTACAATTCAGCCATATCGGCAAAGAAAATATTTTCAATTAAATACTTTGACTCTTTATCAGTTACTGGCAGCGAGTAATTCATATCAATTAGTCTTACGATTTTGACGTTAGTGGGCTCTGTAAAACTACAAAAAGAAAAAAAATGAATTTTTACTTAATCACGCTGATCTCAATCATATATTAACATTATAATTGCCCATTTAACGAATAAAGGAAAAATGACAAATTATTCTATGTTGTAGGTTTTACTTTCTTTTAGTTTCGAGCTGTCAGATAACCGAAACACAAAATAGAATTTTGTAAAAAAGATCATTAATTTAGAAAATCATTTGAAATTAGTCAAACTATAAAAATACTTTAGTGATGGGAGTGGTGTGTATTTATTAGGTCAATTAGTTGAAAAAGCTAAAAAGCATAGAATGTTTTTTAGGAGAGCTTTGTCGAGTTTCGGTACCAATTAAAACTTGATAAATGATAAAAAATTAAAAGTTGGATTTTGAAATAATAAATATATATGACAATACAAAGCACACTTTCCATAGACATTTTGTCTTAATTACTGCGGCTTTCAAGTTTTTTTTTCGAAAGGAAAAATAGTAGGGTAGTGTAGGCCCCTCTCTTCTACATATCAGGTTTTTATTATTAGTTACTATGGTATTGATGTTGCTGCTGCCCAGCTTCAATTTGATTAGCGTTCATTCATTTAATGACAACGATGGTAACGAATGTTTCAGTCAGGATTTGATCTAACCACGATTTGGATATCTTAGAGCAGTGTTTCTCAAACTTTTTCGAATGCGGAACCCTTTTCCGTTTGGAATGTAATCGTGGAACCCGACAATCTTGTGATTTGAGTTAAAACTTTGTTTTGGGTTGGGATTCACACAACTAATCCAAAACTGCACCTTCTTTTTGAACGCTAGAATTTTTTCACATGCCGTGAATTTTTTTGCGGAAACCTTGTAGAGTTTTCATGGAACCCCAGGGTTCCGTGGAACACACTTTGAGAAACACTGTCTTAGAGTGCTTTCTAGTATACTAGCAGTCGAGGGGTGAACCGCGATTGGAATTAGGTGTACACCGTCTTTGGAATTATTTGGAATTACTTTGGAATTCATTAGATAATCTATTGTTATCTATTGTCTTCTACTTCGAAATGACAGTGGAAGTGGAAGTAGGTACGATTTTAGGTCGCGGTTCACCCCTCGCTAGCAGTTAACCTTCTCATTCAAATGTATTATATTTGCTTAATGATAGGTTATTTTTTTTTGTTGGGGGGGGGGGGGAATCTCACATAAAATTTGACTCTCCTCAAAATTTTAATACAATGCGGAAAATAAATTCATATAACTGTAAGTTTCAAGTTTTTACCCTATTTAGTTTTCGAGCAACAATGTTCTGACCGAGAGAGAGACATTTTAGCGATCTTACTACCTAGAGTAGGTTGATGAAAAAAATATAATGGTGAATCGATGAAAAGATAAAAAATAAATAAATAATTAAAATAAAATAATAATAAAGTGGGAACAGTTTGTTTTTAAGAGGATTGCAATGAACCCATTGAGAGAGGATTTGATGTCGCTGTTGAAGACGTTTTCGTTCTAAGAAAATATAAAAAAAATAGCGAGTCAGGATGGCATTTCCGTATGGTGGACATGTGGCGTGTTGTAAGAGATTTCTCTTAATAGGAACAGTTCGTAGATGGGATGTTGGCCCTTAAGCTCTGGGTTTATCGTCACGTGTTCGGCCAATGAGGCGACCGAACTGTCCCATTAACCAGAGGATTAGAGGGCACAAGTGTATTTGGCGACCCAGAGCTGCTATGACTCTGAAGATAACTTGGCTCAATTTACGACACGAGACATGATTGCTGAATCAAACACGTAGAGTAGAAGAAAATATATAAAAAAATCGAGGCATCGTTCAATTACAAATAAGAGAAATGAACGAAACAAACCTGAACGAATAACTAACGAAAAATAAACTATTAGTTCCATTCAAATGATTTTAAATAAATTAAATAAATTTTCGAGAACATAATTTTTATCAAATGATTAACATATAAAATAGTAAGAAGTAATTCAAGCCAAAATTCAAACAAAAAAGAAAAAAACTGATCGAGAATCGTAAATGAACTTTTCGAATAATGGAAAGAGGCATTACATTATTAGAACAGGTAAAACTTGTTCATTATTCTGTTTTTTTTCACAATAAAACTTCATTATTTTTAAATAAATACTTCGCCAGTTAATCTTTTACAAACTTGATGAATGAAATCCAAGTTTTAATTGCTAAGCAAATTCATTAGCAGAAGGTATTCTCATCCAGATATCAAATTATTTGCTAAATAATTAATTTTAACCGAGATAAATTAAAATCTTTATTTTTCAGTTAAATACATATTTTATTTTCAATTTAAAAACTTTTGAATTTGCATAATTGGGTATGTATATTACAGTATCGAAAAACAAAAACAAGGCGTCCTGATTACAAAATCATTTAATACTCATTTTAGCAAACGAGAATGTAATGGAACGATAAGAAAATTGAATCAATATTAACACAAAAATAATACATTTATTCAAAGCTATTTAATTAAATTTGAATTTAACCATTTATTTGCCTATTAAATAAAATTGAATATATTGAACAAATTTTCATTAAGAAAATATTGATTTTGAATTTGATTCCACGATATCAACCCAATTTTTGCTGGAGTATAGAAAGACCAGACGTTTTAAAGTCTTTTTAGAGGGATGCAAGTGAGACACATCTCAGCTAAATTCCATGTTGCTGTTAAAAATTAATCTCATTAAAATAACAGAAGGATGAAGGTGAGACTTTTTATCAAACAGTTTAAAAACACATTTTATAAAAATCCCTGGGGATCCTTTTGATTATAAAGTGGTTAGCACACATCCGCTGAAACTGTTGGATATTTTTAACAGCCTGCTAAAAATATCTATATAATCAATTAACTAAGGGCCAAAATGGTGAAAAACCCAAGCTAATTTGACTCTGATATGACTGATAAGTTGATCTCCAGTCAAATTTATAACCGTAAGTGGACAAACCGGCTCTAGAACGGTCCTAATAGTTGAGAGAATACATTAATCTTATATATAATAAAAATAAGTTGGTTCTATTTACTATTTCATGTTTTTTCTGAGAGTATTAAATTATGAGAAAATCTAATAAAAATCTTGAAAGGTCACTCTCATTTCATTTCGATAAACATTAAATTCCGGAAAGTGAAGTCGAAAAATCTTATAAAAAATCCAAATAATTTTCTATCTAAAGTGTTAATTTATATTTTTTCTAAATAAATTTAATCAAATATTGTTTGAAATGCTTATTAAGTAAGTCGTTATCAAATGTGCAATAGAGAAATTTAATTATCATTTAATCGAGAAATAAAGTGATTTCATATATGTATATAATATGAAAAAGATTAAAAACAATTTATGCTGTTCGCCTTAGTAATTTCCCTTAAATAGTGTAGATCATTGCGACATCTGAACGCCCGGTCGCAGTTGATACTCATCAATTAAATGGTAATTTCAAAGTAATGAGAATTCTCATTAGCATAATAGATCCTGAATATAAAATTGAATTTCAATTCCACAGTTAGTTCACATCCAATGACTGTGAATCGAAATCAATCAGTCCACGTTCAGCATGACTTAATAGACAAACCACCCTAAACAAATTTTATAAGTTGTAAATATTCCTAATTAGGAAAATCACAAAAAATCTGTTTATTTCAAAAAATAGACTGATAAATAAATATATAATAGCCCAGTCGCTAAGGGGGCCAGAATCCCCAAATTTGTAAGATTTAGTTAAAATTTAAAGTCATTTCAGAAGATTTGTCTATTTATGAGTGGTTTAGAAGTTCAGCCCACTTTTGGAAAATTTATATTCTAAATTTTCGTAAATTCTTTACCAATAAATTAAGTTTATTATTTTTGTACAAAACTCCTGGTTCTGGTTTTCATCAGTAGAGCCTTCTTTTTATTTTTTCTGAAATTGTTTTCTAATGAATTTGGGATTTAAAAAACATAATTTTTTTGGTTTATAGAGTTAATTGGATTGGCCTCTGAACGGCTCACTCATACATAGACGTATAGATATATTATACTTACTTATATATACTTAAATTTGTATAAGTTATTCCTAAGCAATATTTGAAAACATTTAGATGATTCCTAAATAAAAATTCTAGCCTTGTACACTCCATACGCCTGAATATAGGCAATCAATACGTCATCTATTCTTCAAGGTTGCGTAAAATTTAGGCTCTGCCGTAAATTACTTGAGAAAGTTTATCCTAAGAAATCAACAAAACAGGTCTCTTTGTAGATTATTTAATTTATAATGATTATGTTATTCAGCTGTATCATCAATAATATATTATTATGTACGGTACCCTCGGCATGCGACTCGAGCCGACTTGTCCGTTTTTTTACTTTCCCTCAACTATCTATGGAAGATACCCTCGGCGTGTGTGGGTATGTGTGTGTATTTAATACGAAATATTGTTAATTTTAATACTTGTAAATTGAAAATTGATTTGTTATTTAATTGTTAAGTGCTTGTATGATGCTATAGAAGAAAAAAATAAAAAAATATGTGAATGAATTAATTTGAAAAAGGAAAATTGGTAAAATGACTTCAGATAAGACGAGGTTGTAAGCGAAAGTCATGTGGTGCATACACCAGATTTTTTTTAGCTTTGCCATTACGTAAATGTAAATAATAAACAAACGGTTGACCTAATTCATGAACAAACACACTTCGCAGTAAAATGATTTTTTTTATAATAATTCTGCTGAGAAATTTATATATGAAATTTAGTCATGATTTTATGAGATAAATTTCTTATCAATAACAAAATTTAGTGAAATCAAGTCTTATTTTAAATGTAAGCCGTTCGATTTGTGTTGAGCGAACATGATCAATTACTAGCAACGGCGTGTACAGAATAACAAACACTATTGAACTTAAAGAAACAAGTTAAAGTTTTGTATCGATTAGATCAAGTATCAGGAAATTAGAAAATGATTCAGATTTTTGCCCAATTCAATTTTCAAAATGATTTCATCCTGGCAGGCTGACTTCCCTTGCCTCTTGGGAGAAAAATTATTCTCTACACTAATTTGAATTTTGCTATTTAGGGGCTCCAATCTCTAGAAAAACACCAGGGACAGTTGGCCGATAAAGAAACTTTAAGCGTTTTCAAATGGAAAACAAAGAAATCCTTCAAGGATACAAGATTTTTTTTAAATAGAAAGTAGATTATAATTGTTATCTCTTTAATGATATATTAAATTTATGGTCTTCATAATTCGTCTTAATTAAAACTACTAAAAATAAAGATATGGAAAAACTTAAATACCTAAATTGTGGGCGGATCCTACAATAGTATTCATTGCCTTAAGGAAAACAGTTAACACTATGTAGATTATTTCCGAAAATAATGGAAGTTAAAGAAGCCTAATGAACCCCTTTGTCCTCAGGAAGGAATGTAATGACCTGAATCGAATTAGACAAACTTATGTATATATTTAAATACATCAATTTGTATAAGGGAATTCATGAATTATGGGAGTTTATTAATGAAGGTTTAATTTTCTTAAGCGAAACCGAACGTTTCGCTATTTCTTAACACTTCCCGACAGCAGAATATTTTAATTCTTAATGTAATTAAATGTGAATAAATGAAGGAGAAATTCAATTTGTTTTTAGAGGTCATTTCGGTCAAGGTAGCTGACAGCATCTTAAAACGAAAGTTGTCTGAGAATAAAAAAAAATCATAAATAAATAAAAATTACTAGAGTAATTCTCATGTCATTTCATAAGAATATATTTAATTCAAAATGTTGATTCATCCTGTGTTTTACAATAAATATTACCTATTATTAAAAATATGAAATGGTATTTATACAACAGAAAAAAAATAAAAAGAGAATTATTTAAATTTGATAATCAATTTAAATCAATATTTTTTTTTATTATATAAAAGATAAAACATATCTACTAAAATATTTGAAAAATGACCTAAATTCATGTTTGATAAAAATATATTTAGAAGAAATTTTCTTTTCGGACGGACTGGTAGAAGTTTTAATTGTTAAGAGATGGAAAGGCAACCCAAAGATAGTGAAAAAAATTCTCTCGAATAAAGTAGATTTATTCAAGAGAGAATTTTTTTCACTGTCCTTGGGGTGCCTTTTCATTATTTAATATTTATACCAAATTCACCATTTCATTAATCTACTCTTATTAAACGAGCAAAAATTGTATATATATATATATTTGTATCTTGGTTCTATTTTGAAAACGGCCCTACCAATTTTGATGAAACAAAATCTATTAACAAGTTTTTTTAATTTTATGTTTTTATTTCAGATCCTATACGATTATTATTTTTATTATTATTATTTTCCTATTTATTTTTTATAATGTTTATCAATATGAACGAATGGGGGCAAATTGGTGTACGAGTAAACAAATATACGCATAATATGTGGACCACTAGAAAGATAGAAATGCAAAAACTGGGTGGGGGTGGGGATGGATGTGGGGGTGCAGGAGGTGGGGTGCAGTTGTGGGGGATCCGGGGTGGGAGGGGTGGTTGGGGTGAGGCGGAGTAGGGGTCCAGTGTTGGGGGCGAGGTGTGTGGTTTCGGGGGGTCAGGGGTTACCGTGCATCGCTCGGTGCCTCCAGGTACTATAATATTAATATAACAATTAGCCAACAATCGGCAATGTCATATAACTACAAAAGATTTTTTAAAGTACTTTTTCTTGCAATACAAATGGCCCAAAAGACATTCTACAAAAACAGAATCTTTTATTAAATGCATGTAACTAATGTACTTTTTGTGAAATTGTTTTTTTTTGTTTTAATAAAATCTATCGAGAAATAATCAAAGAATAAATTCTCTTTTAAAAGATAATCATTTTCAACTTAAGGGATGTTTCTCTTGGCAAAACAAACGGATCATTAACCGACCCTTTCTTTATTAAAAAGAAAAACAAAAGAAAGAAAATTTACTAACCATTTATTAGATATATAATTTCAGTAATGGATCAAATAAAAAGTAACGCAATTTTGATTGGCTAATTAGATTCCCATTAGGATGAGAAGAGGGGGTGGCTATGGGCAAAAAATTAATCGTAGCAAATGTCTAAGTTGTGGCTCATGACAAAACTTATCATTTGGGACACGAGGCACGCACGGCTGCTGTTGGACCATCAGCATCCGAGTCGCCAATTGAATTTGTGCCCAAGTTTCGTCACGGAGCTACCATGGCCTGGCTGGTCGCGTTGCAACTTTTATTAATTCAATTAAATTCATCCGACCAGGACCGACATCTGTAAATATCCGAGTGGTTGGGTGGAATGAAGGCTACCCTTAGCAAAGAGATGGATTTAAATGCGAACCGGGGAAAGAGAAGAAAAGACTGGAATGAATTTCTAGCGAACAGGAGTTAATTTTAGATTATGATATTTGTTTTCTCAAAAGAAAAAAAGAAAAAATAGATTTCAAAATCAATGGTATCTTTGGGAAGGGAGATAGCGATATCAGCTAAATTCAAGAAAATGGAAGAATATTCCTTCAAATGTCTCTATATTTAACAATAATAATATAATTACTGTTTGAAATGGCAATTAATATGTATAAACTTCCAAAATGAGGTAGTTGAAGCCCAAGAGACAGATGTGAAACTCGCGAAATAAAATTCTTCTTAATTGGAAAAACTTCCCTTTTATTAGATAGGGGTTGTCCAACCAGTGGCCCGTGGGCCGCATGCGGCCCAGCGCCGCAATGAGTGTGGCCCAACATAAAATCATGAAGTTCCTTAAAACATTGATATTTATATGTAGAGATATATTTATACCCTTTTTCGAAATATGAATGGACATTTGTACAATACGTGAGCTTTTTTCAATAATAAAATTCACTAAAAGCAAAATTATAAGCTCAACTCTAAAGATAAAACAATAAAAATAATAATTAATTTTCGAATATTTAAAAATTCTTCTTCTTCTCATATTTTCATTTACTAAAATATTTATTATTTCAGTAATTTATATGATACGACACTAACCTAGTGTATAGTTATTATTCTAGCACAAGGAGACAATAAGGAATTGTGGTGTTATTTAAGTCTATTTAATTACGAAAAAGCAGAAAAGCCGGTGACTCTTATCTAAATTTGCTTGAATAGGATCCTCTAAGTACTCACTCTATACTCTAGGTGCTAAGAAAATTCAAAAATTAATAACATTCTAGTTTGTCTGGCTCCTTTATTCCCCTGGATAACACTGCTCGACAAAAATTAAACAAAAATTTCACAACATAAACCTAACAATGGATTCCGTAGTAGAGTTTTCTACGCTAATTATCATGCAATTTCCCGATTTTTTACAACACGTCAGAGTTTTGAGATATCGATCAAAATGACGAAAAAGGCCATTTTGACCTATTTTCGAGTCCCATTAAATATTAGACAGCAGTATTTGAAATCAAAATATTTTGTTGCCGTAATAGAAAAAAGCTTCCTCTTTGATTTTAAAATTACCACTTGTTTTTAGCTCAATCAGAACTCGATTTATAGCTAAAAGACTAGAAACTTATGTTTTTATGTATGTTTATTATCCCTTAAAATCATGTATTTTTAGTTTTTTTAGATATAACTCGAGTTATAATTGAGCTAAAAACAAATAGTAATTTGAAAATCAAAGAGGAAGCTGTTTTTTATTAAGTCAACAAAATATTTTGATTTCAAAAATCGCTGTTTAATATTTAATGGGACTCGAAAATAGGTCAAAATGGCCTTCTTCGTCATTTCGATCGATAATATCTCAAAACTCTGACGTTTGTAAAAAATCGGGAAATTGCATGATAATTAGCGTAGAAAACTCTACCGGAATCCATTGTTAGATTTACGGGGAGAAATTTTGTCGAACAGTGTAATCGGAGAAAAGTTTCCGCACTTTATAGATTCTTTAGAATTAAGTACTTACCTAAATGTTTCAATAATATGAAATTAATCATTCATCCCCTCCCTCATCCTACCCAATACTTATTTTTTCATTTTCCTGAAGTACGTAAAGTAGTATAAAATAGCTCCTGTCTATTTTAATTACGAAAAAAGGAGTATTTCATACTACTTTACGTACTTCAAGCGAATGAAGAAATAAGTATTGGGAGGATAGGATGGGGAGGGGGGATTATTAATTTCAATTTATTGAATCATTTAGGTAAGTAAGTCCTTACTTCTAAAGAATCTAAGAAAAAATTTCTCCTATTATCCAAGGGAATAAAGGAGCCAGACAATGTAGAATGTTATTAATTTTTTGAACCCTCTTAGCATCCAGAGTCTAGAGAGAGTGCTTAGAGGATCCTATTCAAGCAAATTTAGACAAGAGTCACTTTGAACCGATTGAACGTGATTGAGACTTAGGTAAAGGTCAAGAGTATCGGAATTTTGGCGATGTGATTCATGAGTAGAACTCTTGAGAATATGATGCTAATATTACAAGGCAAAACTTGAGATTAATCGGAGAAAATTAAATCAATTTTCTAATTTATTGATCCTTGCCTATTCATCAGCAAAAGGTACCAAATTTACAGATAAAACAGTATGTTGTTAATTCATAAATATTACTCTTAAAACAAATTGAAAAACATTTTTAATGATTTCAAAGAAGTTTAGATAATAAATGTTTGGATGCTTATGTGGGAAATATGGATATTTGCACAATCATTAAAATTACAAGAGTTATTAAAATAATACTTTAATTAATGATCTGATGCTGAAATGTATGCAACTCACTTTGACAAAACATGTAATACGATATATAATTAATATTATTCATTTCTCTTGTTTTGTTATTTATTAGTCTGCAATTGCGCTTTGTAATTATGAAATATATTCAATTTCATAACTTCATCATGGTATTCATAACATGGTGCAGAACATGTGTTACTAATAATAAGATAGAAATCGGATATTGGTGAAAATAATTACTCTAATTACTCGCTATTTACTTTTTAATTTTTTTATATCTATAATCAATCATTCGCGGAATCCGATTACTCAATCATCGCAATTTTTTTCTAAGATAGATTTTCTGTGGTCACTGTTAAATAAGATTACGTAATTGATATTTGAGGTGGATATTTATTTTCACTAACTTCTTGTTTTTGACAGAGATGTGGATTACAATATTTTTAATCAAAATTCATACGTAATAGTTATTAAAATATTAAGACATATTGAGATTGTTGTATCGCCTGTCTTCTGGGATTAACTTGTTACCAGGATTAAACTTTGGTCTCACTTAGTGGTAATTCAGTATGAATAGTTCTGGCTTATAAAAAGGAAGAACACTAGAATTGTTGTACTGAAGCTTTGGTGGTAAGGATGATGAACCGGAAAATTACTTCGGGTTGGACCACTAAAGTAGAAATTAGAAAATTGGTCAAACCAATCGAAATCAACACCAGACTCGTATAGTCTAAGAGCTAGTGAACATTTTGGACGATTATTTCAGAATGCAAATAACATATTCCATACTGTGGTGTGATCAGCACACACTCCGAAAGTGAAAAGCGACGAATCCAGTCGTTTTTTAGGGGTAAATGACCAGTGAAGATGTCAAAAATATTGTAAAATCAAGTCATTTCAAAATAGTTAAATTCGATTTCAGGACATTCCAGTTACTAATTTATATGAAAGGCAGAACAATGGTCCAGTCGCTAAGGGGCGCCAGAACCCCCCTCCCCCAATGTGTCATATTTAGTTTAAATTTCAAGTCATCTCAGAAGTTCTGCCTTTTTAACAGCTAGCCATGTACGTGCGCCTGAATATAGGCAATCGATTGGTCACCTATTCTTAAAAGCTGCGTAAGATTTAGGCTCTACTACTGTAAGGTATTCGAGTTTTAGAGTTAGTTCATCGATAGAAGTCAACAAACTAGCCTGCCTGCCTGGATAACCAAAGTATTTAATTCATTAATAGTACTATTTAATTATTTATTTATTTATTATAAAGAAATTCAATGTAAAAAATCATTTGACAATAGATTTTTCCATATTAATTTTAAAATAACATGTAAATCCAAAAGATGTCCAAAATTAAAATCTTTATGAAATTTATTAATACGTTCTTGTAGTATAGAGAAAATAGAAGACCTAAAAATTTAAAAATTACACAAAACTGAATTCATTTCAAGAGTAAGAATTTCATTTTCGGGGTGTGTGCTGATCACACCACAGTATGGGATATGTTATTTGCATTCTGAAAATATCGTCCAAAATGTTCACTAGCTCTAGGTCTAGTATATAGCAAATAAACATTGATGTGATTCTTGATTAAATACAAAATATTTATATATAAATATATATTAACTATGAATGACTGATAATAACCGGAAGAGAGCTAATTGACCATCTAAATTTTCAATCAAAGAAATTTGCTGAATTTGTGAATTGCTTTAAAATAAAGTCATTTAATCAAATTACACATATATTAAAGAGGATTTATTTTGTAATTAAAATAAGTAAAGGTTCAAATAGTAGATTTTATTTATATTATTCAATCTTTTCAGTTTGATAAATAACATAACGTGCAATTAACTCTAGATTGCTCGCAGTTAATTGATGGACGATGTTGAGCTTCAGGCATTCACTCACTCCCTCACGCACCCTAGAGCCCTTTTTCCCTTTGAAATATATACAGTGAGAGAAAAGGACCAATTGGTCAATGTCTATATAAAGGCTTTAATTAAAATGTAGCTTTTCCGTGGATAAAATGTTTGCAATTATTTTACCTTTAATCTATAGCGATCAGTGACCTACTAGAATGGATTTTACATAAATATTTATAAATTGGTGTATTTTGATTTGAAATTTGATCTCATAGAAAAAATTTAAATAAATGATTGGACCTAGACCATCATACAATAATTGTATCATTTAAAAATCACTATTTGAATCAGTTAAATTATTACAAATGTTTTTTGTGAAGATTATATTAATACAATTTGAGATAGGAATAATAGAAATTCATATTTGTATCTATAATAGTAATACTCTCTTCCTCTTTCGTTCGAGAATTGCAACAGGGCAAAACAAAAAGGGGGCGGTTTTAATTAATAGATTAAGAAGAATGGGAATGACATATGTTCAAATGAATAGATTAAACAATGTAAATAGGATAGTGAAACAAATAACATTGCTAATCAAAATCAAAATCATGTGGTTCTAGGTGGGAATAAATATTTTCGATTAGTCAAGTTAGTTGCAAGAGAGTATTGTTTAATGGGCATTAAAGCCTATTGAATCAATCCTGCCTGAGCTTGGATTTTAGAATTGGAAATAGCATTCAATACAATAAATACATTGCGTAGCAATGAAACGGAAGGGTCTATTCTGTTTGCGGAATTGAACAGCATTAAAAAAAAAGGGGGGGGGGGGTGAATCGAAATAAGGTCGAGTTTGTCCTCCTCCGGACAAATCGGGGGGCTAAATCAACACCCATAAAATGTTCAATCGCTTATAGTTTAAAGGCCCAAAAAGTCTGCAATCTGAGGCCAATTTTGACTTTAAGGTTGTGCTGATTTCCAGTCAAGTTAACGGAGGGTGAACATATCGCCCTTAAATCATTTAAAAATGACGCTGGGTTTAAGGGAACGAACCCAAATTACGTGACACGTTCAGGGGGGGGGGTCTTCAAAATACCGCGCTTGGTCACAGGGGCGGGGCTTAGGTCTTCGCCACGTAGTCAATATCCTGTAGGGAAATCTCGCGCTTTTTTGAGCTATATTCAAATTACTCTTGGTGTCACGCGGCAAGCGCTGTATTAATAAAGACACATATGAGCCAAATTATTTTTTTTAACTTTCTGTTTGCAATAAATGATTTAAAACCATATTTATAAATTACTACGGGAAAACTAGAAGGGAGGGGGGTCTTGGCATATACGACGGGTGGTCACCGAGGAGGGGGGACGGGGTAAAAATTGTAAAAATGGGTCACGTAGTATGGGTACGTTCCCTAAGAAAGAAATAAGAATGAAGATTATATAAAATAGATCTAGGAATGGGGAATAAATTTATAGAGATAGAAATATTCAAAAAGAATAGAATAGCTTATCCAAGACAAAGAGTTCTTGTTGACGATGTGCATTATCTATCCAGATGTCAGATAAGAGTAAAAAAACAAAAAAAAATCAATGATTTAGTTATGAGTTTAGGACTTAAGACTTGAAATAAAACAATTTTAAGGAAGTATATATTTTTATACAGAAGAAAACGGAAGGGTAGTGTTAATTTTGGCTTTATATATGTTTCTAATTATAATTGCACTGGCTCAATCAGATTTGAGTTGATTTCGAAATTTGGTACGACTTTTACTTCCTCTAAATGATCAAGTTTGGTCATCTTTCTAGTAGTATCGCCAGCATTATGAATAACGGTATCGCGCACCAGTCCGAATGCCTCACTAAATCATTCAATCGGTAGTAGCGATTGTTTTTTTTTTCAAATAATATCAGGAAAGAAGATGTTACACACTAACAATTTTTTATTTGATCTCATCAGAATAAAAATTAAAGCATGCCTATTTTTGACCAATGTTTTTTCTTGACGAGTGTGTGATTTGCGTGTGTAGGCAAGGTCTTATTTAGTTCGTGCCGAGGGGTGAACCGTGACCTAATATCGTATACACCTACTTCCACTTCCACTTTCATTTCCAAGTAGAAGACACTAGATGAAGGGCATTATCTAATGAATTCCAAAATAATTCCAAAGACGTGTACACCTAATTCCAATCGCGGTTCACCCCTCGATTCTGATTGTGTGTAGCCACTGGAAATCATAAGTAAATATACTCAGCTATGATAGTCTATTAAATTATTAATCAATTTCGTGAATGATTAATTAGGATATTATATGACTGTTTTACATCTTTTAATTTAATATGTAATGAATATAGGCACTAAAGGTTTGATCACTTATTTTGTTTTTTCTGAGTAAATATTTTATTAACAAATTATCTGTTTCACTTACTGATGAGTTTTAATTTATATTTGGGTGGAATTGTTTAGAAAACATTTTTTAATAATTGCCTGAAAAATTTCTCCTTCTTTTTGTGAGGGTCTCTTTAATTTTTTATTATTGGCAACTTTAGATTTCCGTAAATATCTTTCCAATGCATTTATATTAAGAGCTTTGGAAGGTGTCCAATGTTTCCGAGTTCGCTCGCGCTGGGTAAATAAATACTAGGGCCGAATCCACAAGGAAATCCTTACAGCAGGGGATTGTCCTCTAGCTTGTTAAAACTAGTTTGAACATTTCTTGGAGGACCATTATGTATATCCTCTTGATTAAATTTCAATTTGTTGTAAGCCGAGAAATTGAAGCTATAATTCTTTTAAATCCGTTGACCTGGATAAAATAGTCATAAAATACATTTGCATACAAGCGAATTCGAACCTTTTGAATCTAAATGTTTAATTTAATTAATATTAAATGTATCAATTATTTTATCAACAGAGATTATAAAAAATGTCATTCTAGGTAGAACAAATATTACTTTGGATTTAACAGGTAAGAGTTTTTTGATACTCTTTAAGAGCTGGAAAACATTTGTATGTAGGTAGGTACTATAGATAATTTCCTCTATTCACTCAATAGTTTTTTTATTATTAGTCGATGAACTGAAAACACATTGAATTTTCTTTAAGTTACTCAATATTCACTTCTAGCTACTTTATTTTTGATTTACTCAGAATATTTTTCGATCAAGTTAAAAGTACAGTTTGGTATATAAAATGTTACTCTTATACCAAATTTCCCCAACTAAGGTAGGATTTAAATGAAGCTTAAACAAAATTTTATGGTGAATTGTATTTAACCAACGATACTTAGATGAAATACAATTTACCTTATAAATTAGTTTAAGGTTAATTTAAATGATACCTTAGTTTAAATTTGGTCGGTGAAATCCAGTGTTGTAAAAGAACACATCAACAGCTCTGCTCTGCTACTGCTCTCTGCAAGAAAATGGTTAAATTTTAAAGTTTAATTTAAAAATGCCTGAAGTAAAGGGTTTGATTCGGTTAGGTCATATAAACTAAAATTTTTCTATGATTTCTCGAGCCGTTAAGTTAATTTTTTAAATTTCATTTCCTTAATTTCCAAGCGTTTGACTGATCCTGATAAGAAACATTGAGAGATTATGACTTTTTGGATTCTTTGGGTTCTAGGACCACAAATAAGCATTTGAAAATTCGCACTTTAACTATAAAAGCTATCGTAAACATCCAATAGTATTTACAAAAGGCCAAATTGATTTAATTGAAATTAGAAGACTTCAAAAAAATGAATTTTTGGAGATTTCTTTCCAATATTTACTTATAATAAGTGAAAGTATAAGATTAAATTAGTCGTTTCAACACGATCGTGATAAATTATTCGGAATTTATCGCGCATAATTCGAGCACAGTAGTATGTCTGTAATAACCTCTAGTTCTAAAAGATTGTGGTCTTTATAGTGAAGAGGTCAAAGTTTTCAATACAACTCTGGTGAATCATAGAAATTATGATCAAGAACATGGATGGTCAAATTATGAATATAAGCATGTAACAGGATTTACTGTACTATATAGTATATAGAAATATGAATAAAGCAAACATGCACGACTAATTTTTGTCTTATTTTCACTTTATCTAAATGTTTTTCAGAAAAGAAAAAAGGAATTTATAATTTATTTATTTTCGTAGCTGCTAATATAAATCCGTCCCTGTGACAAGGTCCATCTTGTCTTAACTAAAATAGACCTTTAATAGAGGCCGCAATATTTACAAATCGAAAGGTAAATAAGAATCAGGAAATATAGTCTTGTTTATTTGTTCTAAAATTTAAAACTTTTATAACATAGAATAAAGTTTGTTCTGGTTCGCCAGATTATCGAACTAAGTAATTGTCTGTTAGAGAAAAAAAAGAACGGGAGCCAAGCTCAATTTAGAAACAGAGGAAAGGGAAGAATAAAGGGGGAGATGAGATGGTCTTGAAAATGGCTTCGATTGAAAACATTGCAAAATTTGAGATGAATAAAAAGAAATTTCATATTTTGTAATTTTCTGTTGACAATGGTGAAAATTCAAGCTTATTATTATTTTTAATGGAAGAGCGGACCTGTCAACGACACACTCGAAACAGCCCTCGTATAAATTCGCTACGGGATGTTTCATATTTGAGTTGACTTTCGAATGCAACTTGAATTGAACATTAAAGACAGACAGGATCTCGTTTTGGCCTGGTTGCCATTTGAAGGCGGGCTCTTTCCAAACAGCCATTTGCCAAGCGAAGTAACAACATCCACATGAATTATAATCATAATTCTTGAAATGCATTAAGTTATATCCGTTGGTGACAAACTTATGTACTAGTCGTTTTATTTACACCTTGGTATACTTGTTCTTAAACGATTATGTCAAATTATATTTAAATTATTTGATGTTGCGTGCAGTGTTTTACTACTTTGGCTAGGATCAGCAGGCTTTAAAAGATCCACATTCTCCATCAAGATAATGGTGGTTCAATTGTGAAGACATAAATTGACAATAGCGCCTTTGAAAGAAAATCTTTATTTTAATTCACCTGCAGGCGACTGCCTTTTATAAAAAGGATACCCTTTCTTGTTGAAAGAGAGGCACGGTGAAAGTAAGACTTTAATATCTACAAGCCAGAGATACAAGATCCATTTTCAAAGTGCCTTCCATAACAAAGAATATTTCTTATTTTAATATAAATATATGGAATATTATAATTTTATCATTTTTTTTTTTTAAATTAAATGAATAACAAAGAAAACTGTATCTATTATCATTAAAGACATTCTTCTTCTGAAATGAAGTTTGAAACTAATCTCAAAACAGAATTTATATTTTGACAACGCAGCGAATTTTAAAATTTGCACTCTGGGCGTTTGGCCAACCCTTCATTAAGTGGTGCTTGCAACGTTTCTAATACCAAATGAATTGTTTGATAACAAACTTTTAATGCAATGTATATAATAAATTGGCGAATATAATTATAAATACCAATAATAAAGCTTAAAAAGTTTTTATAAAATTAAATCGAGCAACTTTTAAATAGAATAGGCGAACTTTATGAGTTCAATATAATATAGAAGTTATTTTTAATAATTACAAAAGTATAATTAATTAGAAAACAGAGCCATAGGATTGGCTTCTTCTGAAAAAAAAATGATCGCTAGACCATTAACTAGATTCCAATATCTTGGTATACTCATGAGGAGGACATGAGTTAGAAAATAAAAAAATAAAATAAAATAAAAAATGATTCTATCAGGAGAACATTCAAAATTTAAATCGAGCTTAAAATGGAGTTAAGATGTTAAGAAAAAAAGGGGTTTCTCAAATTTCAAAAACTTCATAATTTTTCGATGGCATTTCTTTCGAATTTCAAAACAATCAGTGCAGCCGAACTTTACAGTTTAATTAAAAGGAATACAAAATGGCAGTATCAAAGAACTAATCCTAATTGAAGGTCTTATGATTGCATGAATAATGGGCCAACGAGCCCGAGTGCCAGAATCGTTTGAAGGAGAGAGACTGAATCTATGAGACAAACTCTCTCAACATGTAAACTAGAGAATTTAAACTCAAGACAAAAAGGCCACTCGTTTAGAAAATTATATGAAAGACTAAATAAAAAATGTAAAGATTTGTAGTATTATGAATTTTGATTCACTCTTTCAGAGAATTTTTAAAGAGTGACTTTTTATCTTGAGTGTATAAATTCTCAATTTCAAATATTCATAATAAAGTTGTCTTGTTGAGCCTCTTGTCCGGCACTTGGATGGGATTATGGAAAAGTCGAAGGCTCCTTTCATCATGTAATCAAACACATTGAATCAGATATTTAATAGTGTCTTTTTAATTTTCTCTTCATTAAAATGAAGGAAAGCCTATTACAGAAGAAACCTGAAAAGTTGACTGTAATCTGAGAGAGAAAATGCCGAAATAGTCGATGTAGAGGTAGATCTGGCTGATGAAAGGAAAGGAAGAAAAATGCAAGTGAATGAAGAGTCAATGGTGGAAACCAAAGACCTCTCTATGTTGTAAGTAATATCGGATGCTTAAGGATTCTAAAATGATCAATTTCGAATTTAAACATTGAATTACAATTCTCTTTTCATTATTTGGGAAATTGATTTAATAACATATCCGCTATTCAATTGTAAGCGGGAAATCAATGGGAAATGGCACGAATAAAAACGCAAATTAACAATTGACCAATAACAAAAGAGAATAATAAAAAAATTATATACTTTTTATTATGCAAGAAAGGGCGCACTAGGAATATGTAGCTAGCGCTTGTTCATGAAGGATTGAAAATTCGATAGTCGGGAATGAGTAAGGCAGGTTTTTTTATGCCAATGCATGAAGAGACGTACCAATAAAATGCAGTCCCTATGGATCTCTGTATTACCGAAGCAAATGAGATATTGGTCAAACAAAAGGGTGGTGACATAGGTGTCTGTGAACCCGGGTTTTGAAGATTAAGAGTGTCGGAAAAGATGGAGGCTGAGAGAGAGTTCCAGTTCCTTGAAGTCATGGGGACAAACTTATTTGTGAATGATGTGGTCCAGCACTTATCCAACAAAGCGATGTTGGGAGTCGGCGAATCATCTGCAGACTTTGGGGGGAAATTATCGACTTCAACTCATCAGCGCAGATGCGTACATAGTATCTATAAAATAGAAAAAGCGCGGAAACGTTTCTTCGATGGGTCAGCGAATTGAGGGAGGCAGTAACGGTAGGATCGTGTATTAGTTTGATAGCTCGATTCTGAATTGAATCCATGGTGGCAAGAGAATACTTGGAGGCCTCTCTTAACAAATGTGAGCCATTTTTTGGGACAGGGGTGGATTTTGGTCTTGGAGAGGGTGAGAAGTTGCAGGACCATGAATAATCGCCACCTGAATAAGAAGCCAATTCTTTGATACAGATTTCGCCACAGAGGAAGTGTGTTCATTACAAGAGAGGTTAATTGCGACTTAGACGCTCATATGATAAGTAAATTGTTTGCTAGTCTTGGAAAAACCTCCCAAGTGCTATTTTTTTAAAAAATGGTTCTCCTTGAAAAACTTTTAAATTTAATGTTTAACATAAAATAGTATTTACTCTATTTTGAAGACGTTTAAAAATAGGCTATACCTACATGACATTAAAAATAATAAATAGTATGTAATTGACTTGAATGTAATTAATGGCAGGCTCTTAGAAATATCTAATGAGCAAAAGATGCAATTATAAAATTCAACCACAATAGAAAAAATGTATAAAAAATAAATAAAATAAAAATAATAATTTAACAAGCAAAAAAAGAAAATATATTAATATTCCTCCTTTTTTTCTTCCCATTCTGGTTTCTAACGCGAAAATAATTAAAGGCGAGTAAAGTTTAGACGTAGGTATATATTATTCTTTTAGTATTCTTCTTGAAAATAAACGTTTGCATTATCTTTTTTTTTTTTTTTTATTATTATTATTTTGATGACACACCCCTGAATATGCAAATATGATAGTTTAGCTTATTTGGAGTAGGATTTAAATTTTTTTAAGCTTTACTTAAAGAATAATCGTTCCAATTATATTTTCAATTAAGATTAGTGTCTTTAAATAATAATGAAAAAATTATAAATCGATTCTATATGAAATTTTTTTCTTTATTTATTATTATTGATTGTATTAATTTAAATTAAACATTAGAAGTTTTTCTTTAATCATCCGAAACTTCTTCTCAGAGAAGTATCAGTTAAAAAAAATTATTAATGTCAAGATATGTAAAAGTGTAGTGTTCTTGTTTTCCTTTTTTTTCTCTTAATTTATAGCCATTCTTATTTTGTAAATTCATATCCATTTTACCATTAATTCTTCAAGATGTGTTTTTTTTTCAAAATTTTCCCACAATTATAAATTAAAAAAAAAATGATTGAAATAATTAAAAAGACATTGATGTAAATATGCACTTGCACATGACTAGGGTTATTGTAATAATAATAAATATATAAGTAAATTTTTTAAATTTGGAAAACACATTTTGTAACAAAAAATAATAATAAATGATAATAAAAGAGTATTTAACCACTAATTTGATTAAATTATTATTTATTCTTGGAAAATCTTTCAAAAACAGATTGGAAATAATAAACGATCAATAATGTTGTTTATTGACCAAAAAACTTATCCATGATAACTTAAAAATAATTACTTGCATTTCTAGTGCTGTGAGTTTACAATGACAAAATTTTTTATATTTTTGGAATTATTGGGTTAATAAATATTGATTCTAGACATCTAGGCCCTCTGGACCCCTCTCTAGCTATGTATTTTATAGAAACCTTTCCTATTTCTTTAAAATATCTGAACAGAGAAAATGAGTCGAGGCATACTACTTGAAACGCAAATACAGAGGGCTTATTATCGATCTGTCGCGATTTTCAATATCAATGGTAATCAATGAGTTATATTCTTTATAATTTTCTATATATTTTCGTTTTCGATTTAAGTTGTTCATATAGATGCTCAGAGATATTTTGAGAAGAATTCTTTTCTAGGGCTTATTTGATATAAAATAGCTCCCAAGACTGAGGTCCTGTTGATACCCAGGGATATTACAATAAAATGTCGCATTAGCAGTGCACGCTACACTGCGCAAAGACATCTCATGGTATAAATTCAAGGAGCGGAGATCTGGGAGTTCCGGGATAAGAAGGGTTGTGGCGAGGGGTAGTTACCCCTAGTGCTAGGGTGCGTCTGTTCGACACAAATACAATTTTCCACTCGGCTTGCAGAGTGGTTTCCAATGGAAGCCGAGCTAATAGGCTCAGAGCTCATTATCCCGGGAAATAGTTGGTCGATGGATGGCGACAGGGAAAATCTGCTAAAGAATCTTCCAAGTCTTTTTCTCTTTTCCTCCTAATCATCATCATGATCATCATATATCTGCATTGAAATCGAGCAACTTGCCCATTCACCTTATGAATAAATCATAACAAACGCTTGAATATTGAGGTATTAATGAATTTGAAATAAAAATAAAATGATATTGATATCGAAAATGTCACTCAAGAGACATCGCACAATTATAAAAAAAAAATTAAATAGAAAGCCTTTAAAGTTTTATTTATTTTTTATATCATCCCTCTCAGGAGAAATGTTGGCTGACATGATCAGACATCTTGATAGTTGAACGAAAAGAAATATGTCTTGAAATTGAAAATGTCTAAACGATCCAAACTGCCAAATGCCAAAATAAAATAGATATTACAATGAAATGTATCTCTATGCTCGGTAGAGTTATATAATTTAGAAATTATAAAATGATAACATCTTAATTTTAGATATTTTTAAGACGTAAATTAGATTTGTATCTTAGTTTTATAATTTTATAGAAAAACATAAAAGTCAAAGTTATGTAAGTTGAAAACATTCCGGATTAGAAAGAATATAATTAACTTTATTAGGTATTTAGAAGGGATATTAATATGGGTTTTGAAGTGTGGAAAAAACCTCAAGTTTATACCTTAATATATTTAAAAAGTTAAATGTAAGTAAATTTTAAAACAAAAAAATAAATCATGGCATTAAAAAAATAAATAGGGGCCATCACTTTAAGAGAACTTATCTTGATGACAAGATCATAATTAAATTAAGAGGTTGTTCCATTTGTGCATTTTTTTAATATATAGCTGTTTCTGTTTACTATAGTTTTTTTTTGGCTTTTCGCCCCTTCTAGCAATCAGTCAATTTACGATACTATGATTAAATTATGACTTCTATGTAGGGATCAGAGTTTTAGCCGGTTGCCTCGAGTCGGATTCGAACCCGGGTCCACTTGATTAGCAGGCTTGTACGCTAACCGCTGGCTTAACCAGGCCCCTGTTTACTATAATTGTTATAAATAAATAATCGGCAGTCTTGATTATTCAAAATTTTAATTATTATAATCTATTGTAATAGATGGAATTAATAGGATTATTTATAAGCTTACAATTCTTGACTTATGCAAATAATTTAAATCCCACGAATCACGTCCGTATTTGTATCAAAATGAATGAAATATTTGTATTTTTATAATCATACAGGTTTAATAATTTTATGATTAAATTCAAGTGACTTTTTGAATTTTTTTCAAAATTTTAACTTAACTGTTTTCGCTAAAAATAACACGAATATTTACTTTGCAAGGAATTTAAAGATGTTATTATATCGTATGTTTTATTGTATTTTAGATGAATACACCCTCTGCGGAGTCGAACCCAAGTGCTAAATTTGAATTTCAGGAAGTTGGCTTAACTCTAGAGACGACAATTTAAGCTACTAATGCTCAAGTAAAAATTTTTATTTAAGTTATAGTCAATTTGGATGCAAAATTCCGTGGCGACTAAATGAAATTTTCAGTAAAAGGTCGTAATGTACATTATATTATGATTAAAAGAGAGTTTTTGAGTTAAAAATAAAATGTGTTTTTTCGATATATTAACACTTAGAGCAGAGGCTATGTTTTCGTCAAAATATTAACTTTATTTTATGAAGAATTTTATTTGATAACTACTAATCAAACAAGGTGAAAAGATGAATAAATCCAAAAATTTGGTCTGCTTGTCAAACAGCGATAGATTTTACATTAATAATAATTCTCTATTGATATTTAATATTTTCTATGTTTGATATTCATTTGAATATTTAATTTATAGTCCTAAGTTTGGACGTGGATTTCTAATTTTACTGAGTGGACATGAAAGAATAGAAAAGAGTGTAAGCTGAGTAAAAAAAGGCCAAGGGGGACAAGAGATTGTTCTTTTCTGTTCAGATACGAAACAAGGAACAACACTCCGATATCACTTGAGAGGAAGGGTGATGAAGGGTCCTATAAAAGCCACTCAGACTCAGTTATCTCTTGCAATTTGGTCCAATGAAGTTCTATTATTCACAAAGTTGAAACATTTAAATATAATTTACTTGAAATGGAGGGAAATTATCTTGTGGTAAATTAATCATTTTTTTAAAGTAAGAGAAGATTTATGCGCTTATATAAAAGCAGCAACTAAAAATAATTACGTTTATTGGCTTCCTAGAATTGAAAAATCGTATTATGGACGAAAATCTATTTTGAACAAGCTAATTAATCTTTAAGTTCAAATATTAAGGTAGTTGTATCACCAAATACATTTTCTTAGGATTTTTTGAAATTTAGATAGATTATTATTTAAATAATTCTGCATCGACTGGTGGCAAAACGAAATTTATGAACAATAACGGAGATATTAAATTCCAAAGATAAGTTTTTCAGATTCTTATACATTGCACTACTATACGGAATATGGGAAAGTTTACATACATATATAATTATAATTAAGAAAGTCTTCTTACGATTGTTATAAAATACCAAACCAACATTAAACAATAACTAATAAATTTTTTAAGAATAGTTACAACACAGTTTCAGAGATAATAATAAATAATGAAAAATTTACACTAAAAACAAACTGGATACAAAGCATTTATTTAAACTAAAAAGTGGGTTAACTTTAGTACTTTTTTGAATTTTTTTCGCTTCAGCCATTGTCCCAACAGCTTTCAATCCCTTATTAAGAACTTTTTGTTTTATAAATCTTCCTTTATAATGTACGTTATCTGACATTTCTATGATAAAATAAATACAAGCTCGGACAGTGTTGCCAGATTTGTCAAACGAGCATAGGATTGGCTAGTAGTGGTACATAAACAGCAAAAAGTTTTGGGCTTATGAATTATGAATCCTTATTGTCTGTACTAAATACTCTAGCATTAACTTTTTGCTACTATTGTCGCGATACAACTACCTTAGAGCCGGTTGTATGTCGCAAAGTAAATGCTTTTTATAGTATCACTAACCAAGCGTAGATGGTAAATGGAGAGACTGGGATGGCCAATCAGATGACAGGCACTGAAAGTTCCTGTCATCTGATTGGCCATCCCAGCCCCTCCATTTACCGTCTACCCTTGGTTAGTGGTAAAAAGCATTTACTTTGCGACATACAACCGGCCCTTGATGTATTTTTCAGCCCTATATCTTTTTAGTACACAATTCTTGTTCTTCTTCTTGTACCATACTACAATATTCCAAGCTCCAGTGATTGCTATGTGAGTATCCACTCCATAATAATACCCGAATTGTTTACAAGGGTAGTTCCCTGTTACCTTTCTTTGAATTTGGTGAGGTTGGGTGGTTATAAGCCCTCGGCTCCTAGGCTGCTTTTAGAATGTAGTATATAGTGGGTATGTGCGTCTATTTGGTAAAGCGCCAAGAATTTTTGTCGGATATAAAGGTTTGAAGTTAAATTCTCTGGTTCTTCAGTATCAAAAATATTTTTTTTTTATATTGTTTTTTCAACTAAATAATAGAGGTGAATAATCGAGATATCTCTATGAAACTTTTTGCGTCAAGTGTATAAAATAAATAAATAAATGTGTTTGCTGGGAAAGCTCATCGAGGCTGTGGTTTATTAATCAGATTCTAGTATTTTTTTTAATGGATTTCATCTCTATTTTTGGATTACATTGATTAATTTAACCTTTTATGTTTTCCGCATGAAAACCATTTATAGAGAGCCTCTTGAAAATGAACATCCGTATATATATATATATATATATATATATATATATATATATATATATATATATATATATATATATATATATATATATATATATATATATATATATATATATATAGCTATATATTATAATTAATATTAAGTGATTTCGCATTATCAATGTTTTTATCTAAGAGGAATTCTAATCTTCTTACATCATTTAGAATTTGAATGAATTGGATTTAAAAAAGTACCTATCGAGCTGTTTTCTAAGGCGGGTCGAGCGTGTGTCGGACAACCAGGGGGTAAAGCGCGCTGGAAATTTTAACTAGGGTGTGCCATATACGACTTTCACTTACTCTCTACTTTAATAACAAATTATCTTTTAAGGTTAAAAATTGTATAAAATAATTGTTTATAGTATTTTGGATTTAAACATTAATACTAAGAAATAATGCGAAATATTTTAATTATAAAAAGTGAATTGCTTTATTAGGGTACCGTCTAAACAGTAAAATCTGACCCAATAAGGGCCGGTTGTATGTCGCAAAGTAAATGCTTTTTACAACTAACAAAGGATAGATGGTAAATGGAGGGACTGTTATGGTCAATCAGATGACAGGCACTTTCAGTGTCATCTGATTGGCCATCCCAGTCCCTCCATTTACCATCTATCCCTTGTTAGTTGCAAAAAGCATTTATTTTGCGACATACAACTGGCCCTTAGTGTCTCTACAATGTCCATCTGTCCGTCAGTTCGTTGTAGCTTGTAAACTAAATAGAATAAAAATTTGACATTTAGAAGTTATAGGTAGGTATGTAATTATTTTCACCCGTAATTCAAAAATGGTATTAAAATTTTAATCGATAATTAATAGTTTGGGAAGAGAAGAATTTTATGTAGGGTCATAAATTAATATGAATAAAGTAAAAAAAAAATTTATCATATAATGTGAGGCATCTCTGTAAAGATCTCTTTAAGAAGAATTGGGTTTAATTAATTTTTTTGAAATTTATTTTGATATAAAATGACTGTGCGAGAGAGAGAGAGAGAGAGAGAGAGCTCCAAAGTATACAGCTATAAAACTATTTGTTTAGGTTTAAAATAAGAAGTGCAGCTTCAATTTTTTTCTTTTTATTTATTTCTCAATTCCCACTAACGTTTCGGCCATAGGTTATGGCCATCTTCAGAGCTAAATAAAAGAACAATATTAATGACAACAAATCAGTCTCACCCGAGCACATAATCAATTACAATTTTATTTTTATTTTTCTGCTTACCGGGAATTAGTCAATATTTATATAAAAAAAATTTTTTGATACACTTGTCATTAGTTAAAATTATATACAAGAAACATAAATAAATAGGATATATACAAAACTTTTTACAGGGTTCGCCAGAAGGTCGAAAGATATAATCTTCTCAATTGTCTTTTTTCTTTCAAGACGAAATGTCGATTGCGAAATGGCTTCAAGAGTAAATCAATATAATTATTTTTCATTAACTAGTCATCATGACAAATTACATATAATGAGAACAATCGAAAACTTGCACTAAAATTAGTATTGTAAAAGCCCCCGGTCTCTTAATAATCAGTAAAGTTAACTTTCACTTAGGGCCAGTTGTATGTCAGTTTGTAAAGTCCTTGTTAAAGTAAACAAAGGGTAAAACCTTATAATTCACCTTGTGCCCGGCGGGATGGCCATTGTCATTTGATTGGTCGTTCGGCCGGGCACAAGGTGGATTCAAAGGTTACACCCTTTGTTAACTTTAACAAAAACTTTACAAACCGACATACAACTGGCCCTAAGAGAGGTTAATTCTTGGTTAAGTCCTGCATGGTGAATGATTAAATACATCCGTGATGCTTTTGCTTTCCTTGTAGAATTGATAAAAAACTAAAGGAGTAGGACTCTTTATTTAATCTAGAAATGCAAGTTATGCGCTTGCCAATATAGAGTAGTTAGGCAGTAAAATGTATAGCTTAGAGAAATTATAATAGGTGAAGTTTCTCAACATTTATAAAATTAAAATTTTTCTATCAAAGTAAAAGGTTTGAGAAATAAATTAATTCTAAAAAAAAAGTTAATATCTGTTGCTATACAATGTCAAAAGTATACCATTTAATATGAGTTTAAAAGTAAATGTTTATGGTAAATTTTCGTCAACTTTTTTATGTTTAATCAATATTAAAGTAAGTAAATAATTATAACTCGAATAATAAAAAAATGATTTACTTTTTATCCAGAAAGAAAGTTTTGTACTATAAATCAAAAATAATAATAAAAATAAAAAAATAAAAAAATAAAAATTAGAGTTCGAGTAGGAATTATTATTTTATTTTATAGCAAAAAGAAGCTACACATTTTGTTTCATATGAAAGATGACCTTTCTTCTTGAACTAAGATTTATAGAAGAAGAATTCTTATTTATGATAAAAGACAAAATAAATTAATAAGAACCCTCGTAACCACCTGAATAAATAGACAAAATAACCGAAAAGATAAAGAAAGCGTCGTAATAAATGAAATGTGAAGAATGGAATGAATTGGTTTATATTTTTTTTTTTTCGTAATTGCCTTCTTGGTCCTCTTGAATCAGCTTTTGAATAGAATAATAAGAAACCAAACAAAAAAGAGAAGATTATATTTTATGAAAGAATCCACTAAAGATTCGCGGTGATGTGCATCCTTTGTGATTAGTCATGCAGAATGTCTGATGGTCTTGGGGGCAGGCTTGAGACATGACTATTGATTGCTTTGGTTAAGCACAACACCCTGAGAATTGATCTTGTAAGTCACCCTACCTACGTTCCTCTAATATCTAACTACCTAGAGGGCTCATGATTCTCGATTTCCTCACCCCCTATTAAATATTCTGGGGAATTTTTGTTTTTGTAAATGAACAATTTATATTTAAGTTTATTAATAATTATAAGGGCAGCTCTAGTGTCTAGAGTCTTGAAAAAGTTTTCACTTTTTTATTATTTAATGTGCGGGTGAGCGATGCTTTCAATAGAATCTGATCGATGAAAATGATTACAAAGAGCGTTGATAGAATGATCTCTCTTTCTATAGAGCTAAGGGGTATTGCAAGGATGCCTGAAACAAGCCTGGACTTGTAAGTGGGATCCACTTACAAGTCGAGACCTGTTTCAGACTATTAGAAATTAATTTCTTAATTTCTATTATTCTAGCAATGGCCTTTTGCACTCGGACCAAAAAATACTCGTTATAGAGAGAGAGAGAGAGAATATTCAATTTATGGGACTAGATTAAAATTCAGATAAAAATGTACAAAAAAAAATTTCTTGCGGCTTTAACTAAGCTTATCGCGCTTTGAAAAAGTTTTTACTTTTTCTTTTATTTCTTTGTATTTTTAATCGCGTCGAGAAATTCACTAAAATTTGGTTCATAATTAAACTTTGCCGAGGCAACACTTAATTTTTTCTAAATAACTAGTACAAAATGACAAACTGACCGGGACACCTGAACCATACTGGGTCAGTCCCGGTCAAACCGAGACTTATGGTAAGCCTATATATAAGTAAACTAGTATTTTAAATAATCTAATACTCTTTGCTGGTTTCCCCACGTGAAATTCAAATTTCATAGACTGCTGGAATGTATTTATGAATTAAAAAAAAGGCTTTATTTAAAAATGTTCTAAACATTAGAAAATAAATATTTGCACTAAAATATTTTCATACTCACATGATTAAAAATAAAAGCGTCGACATTTTTAAATAAGAAATTTAATGAAAAAAGTGCTCTGTGTTTTCAGCTTAAGTCAAAAATAAAATTTCTCATAAATCTTAGGAAAACATTTATTTTTATTTGACTTTTTGTTAATAGAATGTTTGTTGTGTAAAATTTCAATCATTTTCGAAATTAATCTTTCGGTAACATTGAAAAAACATAATTAAAAAATTTATAAAAGATTTAATCCTTTTTATCTAGAATAATTTGCTCAGATCGGGTAAGTTTGATATTCGGGGATAAAAGCCTTAATCAATTTTTAACTAGTTCCATTAACTGCGTTAGAGATTTCTGAATTTCGAGCAAAGCAAACCGGCTGCTGTCTGGTGTCAATATTGAACAAAATTTGCATATTAAGGTATGAAATAAAATCAATATTAGCTTTAATTTTCTCTAATTCCATCAAAATGAAAGAGAGCCAAGTTGTAGTAGTCGAAGTTAATCTGATTATGGTTCAATTGGCGTGAAAGTCAATGTCGTCTCTTTTATTCCATGCATTTATTACAAATGAGAACAATAGTTGGCAGCACAGTGAAAAGTTAAGCTTGAAGAAAACAACGGTGGGAGGAAAAGGTCGCAGAGGTCTTCTCTGGAGCACTTCCGGACCCCCGACAAACAGGAAGTAAGGTCAATCAGCCTAGGTCTTAAGTCTCCTGGCATACTGTTTTACTGTTCAATGATCCGACAATTCCACGGGTTAGGCTATCGATCAATTCACTCATTTACAACGATTCCCTTTCAACTGCATTCCAAGCAATGCTCCGCTACAATCAGATAAAAGATCATTTGAAGAGATAAGCAAAAGAGTTGCTCTCTGCCTTCTTATTAATTAACATATTTCAAATATAAAAGGAAGTCATATATGGCATCAAAAAGCAAGATATATTTCATTGTTTTAATTATTCTAGCTTAAAAAAAAACATCGTAAATAGAATGAACACGTGCTGCGAATGGGTGATGAGAGGCTTGCAAAACAGACTTTTATTGTTTGAACTTTTCATGAAAAATCCATTGGGGGTCTTTCGGAAAGATGAATGGATTAGGTGACATCCCAAGAGGCTTGTGGAAGCAATCAGGACCAAGTCCTAAGTAAGGAGAAAAGAAGAGTGATGTCTACTTGGAATAATAGTAGAAGTATTAATGATCTAACAAAAAATAAATGTTTGTTTCTTGATACCAAGATCAATTCAAAATATTGTTAATTAAAAATTGGGCTAAGATTATCCAAAATATGTATAGGTATAATCATTTTTTATATCATCATTATCATTCAGTACACAGCCTATATTCAAATATTTTTTAAAAATATCGAAACATGTTATTAATCTGCTTGTATTGGCATTGGCGATCAGGTTGATGAAGTGTGGACATTTTCGGATTTGATCACCAATTGTGAAATTACAATTTTTTTTTTATAATCATGACGTCCCGGCTTCTAATTGTTAAGTCGTTTTAAAGTGATTATATGTAGATATAAATCGAGGGAACTAAGCCATATAGATCTAAAGATCTGCTAAAATCGAAGAGACTTAATTGATTCAATCCCTATTGAAAATGGCTACGAAATTATATCTACTAAAGTCAAAACACCGTGAATTAAACTAGAAAATCTTCAGCTTTTTTTTATCAAAACAGCGCCGATTGTACAATAGAAAAAAAGGCGAAATACAAATGTTTCTTAAATGATTCTAACCTAGCATTAAGTTGTAATCCTGGTTGCCGACGTCGAAGGCAAACAAAGAATTCCCTTTGGAAATAAACGACTGTAGAAGTAGTGAGTCACGAATATATTAAATTTCAATGTATTTTATTTTTTGATTATTTTTTAACTATTGTGGCAAATTTTAGTATCTTCAGCACTTAAAAATAAACAACAATTGTTTACATGACAAAGGAATTTGGCAATGACATTAAGAATTTAACAATAGAAATCAAGTATGACGCCATAAAATATTTTAATGTCACTGCCAAATTATATTGTCATAAATCCAAATGCCGTTTTCTTCTAAGTACTGGAGATGAAAAAATTCAATTTACAATAAGAAAATAAAATGTAATTTATAAATTAATACAAAGTAGTAATCCATTGTATATTAACTCTTTTGGAATATTCACTCTAAGTTAATACAGTCATTTCATTATTTTTTAAATAATTACTACCTATAGGTATAGTTAATAAATTAAAGCCAGTACCTTTTTACCAATTTTTAAGGGAATCATTAAACACAAATAATAAAAATATTTTATAATAAAGTAGCAAATATCTTTCAAAAGATAATTAAGTTATAATTTTGAGTTGTTTTTTTTAACCATGGAGGGTAAGATATGAAATCCCCCTCCCCTCCTGCCACAGGCTATGAATAAATGAAATATTGATATATTTTTGTAAAATACATTTTGGATCAAAGAAATCATTGACGATTAAATTGAATTTAAAGTAGTGTTTTTTGTTTTGTGAAATGATTTGAAAAAAAAAAAAACAGAAAAAATATTTTAAAGAAATTAAGAATTCATATACCTTTGATTCAAACTCAAAATATTCTTGATTGTTCAAATTCTTCAATACAATTTCTTTATTCTTGTATTATCCAAAAAAAGAAAGAAAAATCTTAGCAATTTTTAAACAAATTTATTATAATTAATACATGTTTCGGGCCTAGTCGAACCCATCTTCAGTTAACACAATACTTTTGCCTTTAGACAATTTTTATATCCCACTTTGTACAAACCTATCAAAACAAAAGTACAAAAATGAAATGAAATAGAAAACAAAACCCAAGTATCAAAACTTAAATGTAACATTTTGTCATTTTAATTATAATAAATTTTTTAAAAATTGAGAATTTTCTTTCTCTTTTGGATAATGTAAGATTGAAAAGAAGACTATAGAAATTGTATATTATATAGGTTTCCTTTATTACATTAAAATATTTAATGAATGAAAATAATAAATGTTTTATTTAATTAGAGGATTTATATGTTTATAATAAAATTTTTGTTATTGTATTTTTATTATTATTAATATATTTTTTGATGGATGAGCTTGAACAATTTCTTTCAATTTTCCAAATGAATTGGTGATTAATTCCATTTGCATTCAGGAGTATTGGAGTCAAGTTTAATGGCAATTCGATGTTTTTCTACGAAGCAAGGGACATGTCTCTCGATTTTCCCAAATGATACCCTTTTATACGATGGTTTGGATTTTATTTAATCTATAACTTTTTTGCTGTTGTATCTTGTAGGAAATGAGGTCAATCGCATATTGTTCGCAACATTTGCTCTGTACAATGATTAATTTTAATTAATTTCAAGTGGAAACGCCTTAATATTTCTGTTTATTTTTATAACCCTCCAAATAGGCGTGTCTGCTGTTTAAAATCTGATAAAGTAATTTAACGCCTATTAAACAATCGTGTCTGTTTGGAAAGTTTGTAATCGAAGATTCATAACTTTTCAGAAAGATACGTTTTGAAACAGGGAGTTTTGAAATTCAATAACGAAAATCTCAGCAGTACCAAGTAGACATGTCAACGCTGTTAATATATTTCTTAAAATATAGATCAATGTGAGTATTTTAAGAAAACGTAATCGATTTAAGTTAATTGATAATTGAATTGAAAAACTCATCTTTGATAGGCAAAATATTATACGGTAACCTACCGTATTTCACCACCATTGGTCCTAAAGGAAAATGCTAGATATTATTTTCGGGTTTTTAAATTCCCCCAAATTTTGGTTCTCAAGTTATACTTATATGTTGACCAAATTTTGCTTATCCTGGCAATAGAGAAGTAAGAGGGTCGCAACCCCCATTGTCTACCTTAAAGCCTTGCAAGTCTGTAAAAAGACGATCAGCCCGAGAAGGGTCACCGACTGCGTTTCTTAGTAAAGCTCGTTGAAAAAGGTTCTTAAATTAGAACCCCCAAAATGACAAATTCTACTCGTTCGTATTGCGGTTTTGGGGCAAGTGATTGTTTGTTAAGCAAAAGATTTTAACTCTTTTTGATAGTTTTAGTTTTTGATGACAAAACAGATTCAAAAACCCTGAAGCGAGGTTAGTTTGACAAAATAGAAATTTTCAGAGAAACAAATGCTCTAACTTAAAAGCAAATTTGGTGACCCTAATTTTTTATTTAATGAAATTATGTTTTTGGAAAAAAAAATCGTCACGTTTAAATTTTACATTAAGATATATTTATTTGTTTGTTAACAATTTTCATGGATGACCTATTTTTTCATTTTTTTTTTTTTATTTAATTAATTTTTCTCTTCAGATGATCAAGAAAGTTAAAATTTTAGTTACAGGTAGCATTAATTAATAAAATAATTGAGACCATTTTCTTTTAAGTGTTCAGATATAAATGGGAAGAGGTTTGGAAAAAGTGAAATTTTCAAATCTCATTCCCCAAAATAGCTAAAAAGGGTAGAGAACAAATTTAAATCGGCTCCAAAATAGCCTAATTTAATCAATACAACATATAAGATAATTCAGAAATTCTGCCTGGTCCAGAAAGCTGACTAGAGAGACCCTCGAGAGTTGTTATTAATTACTAAATCAATTGTAGTCTACATCTACAAGATTGAGTGAAATGGCACTAATCAGGATTCCATTAAATTAATTAGATCTAAACTTTATCAATGAGATAGGACTTTCTATTATTATCAGAATTCTATTTAGAGTAATGCCTAATAATTTTCCATTTGATTTTCATATTAGTTTAATATTATAATCTTCACTTCTAATATAATTCCTTCTTCCATTAATATCAAGGGTGGTATTTACATAATTATAATTTTTTTTTTAATTAGTTAATAATCGAACTCGGATTCACACAGTTGGTAGTGTAGTAGTTATTTGTCTACTCTATAGATTGCCGACGGAGTTTTTTTAAAACAGGTTTATTAAATATAATCTTAATTATAAAAAAATATGCAGTATTATATTTAGTTATAAAACATCTGCAAATTAAATGATTGAGTAGTGATGTATAAAGAAAGTAATTTATTATTCGAAACTTTACACAGACAAAATTAATGATGATGAAATCAAATGATCTTCGTTGTAAAAAAAATGGTTTTTCCATATAAGAGAGTGCGACGATTACAGAAGCACATTATTGCCTGTCACTTTGTCAGTAATAAATAAATATTGTGGCATTCTGGGACATTGTGATAGCAATGGATATTAAAAGGAATTCTTTTAGAAATTCAATTTTAATAAAAATAAATATATAGAAATGAGTGGGATTATGATAAAAACATAAAGTATAGTTACAAAAAAGTAATAAGCAAGGCCGTGATAATAAAAGTAGGTAAAAGGTTTTTACTAAAAAAGGACTTTACTAGAAACCAACTTTTCCATTAAAGGGCAAATATGGTCCAGCCGGGATTGGGCTTTAAAAAACAAATCTGAAAACTGACAGGCCCTTTTGATTAGAGTAATAAAACAAAAGAATGCGGGATACAAAAAGCGTATTGCGATTCTTTTGAGAAGAGACAACATAGGCATGTGAGGACAATTAGAATTTAGCCTGCGAAAAAAAGTGATTCAAATTTTAGAGATTAGTTAATTTAAATATATATTAAACTTTGAAAACTATGAAGAAGGATACCATTGATTTTCCAAAAAGTAACTAAATAAATATATTACAACGGGATTTTGGCCACAATTTTATTTTCTATAAATAATTTAATAATTAAGTTTTTTTTTAAATCTATACTTAATAATAATCGGCTTACGGTGGCGTGATCTCTCTGATTAACTAAAGAGATCGAATGGAGGTCAGTGATTGGCCGTGTTTAAGCGATGCGTTAAATAAATAAGGCGAGTTTAAAAACAATTTAAAATCTAAAATTTTCAAACCCGGCCTCCAGCCACTAAGATGCCCTGGAATACATATACTGTATTAGTCTGGGAATTCGACCTGTCTTCCGGAAACTTATGCAAGGATTAATATACTATACT
Source organism: Forficula auricularia (assembly GCA_024734495.1). Lineage (NCBI taxonomy): Eukaryota > Metazoa > Arthropoda > Insecta > Dermaptera > Forficulidae > Forficula > Forficula auricularia. The sequence goes on from JALMQS010000278.1 coordinate 243,978, forward strand.
ATACTATAGTACCTACCTACTTACAAAAGTGAATTCGATAAAAGAAATAGGCTGGTAATTTGAAACTATTTACGAGTGTTGTAAATTCAGGAATGTTATCAAATTAATTTAACCATCTTAAAATTATTATTATACAATACTTTTTTAATGAATTTATTTTTAACAAGTTATTTTTAGAAAACTTGGTAGAGAAAGGGGGGTGTTTCTATTGAAATCTAATCCGTAATGTGAAACTGGAGTAGAAAAATTCATTTAGATCTCGCGTGCCCATAATCTTTTTATAGGATCGAACACAGGCAAGGTGAAATATTTGCAAAACTGGTGGGCGTTATTAAAGAATGAAAGAAAAAAGTTTTCAAGTAGGATGCAATGAGTGAGTGAGTAAATGCCTATTTAAGAAAGGTAGTTGTCTCTAAGTGAACGGGAATTTGCAAGCCAGATGCAATCTTGCTTAATTGCTAGATCAATCTCAATGCTGCCCACGCCTGACTACAAATTGCCCTTTGAAGCAATGGATGCTTATCAGGATAACTATTATTAATAATAAGATAATAAATTGCTATTCAATTCCAATTGACCTCTTCTTTGATTAGGAGGAGAAGAGATCATCTTCGACGTTAATTAGGCTTGTCTGAAGCTGATACTACCTGCTCAAAGTAATAGCAATAACATTTCAACAAATAGCTATGCTAATTACGAGATAGGCAAAAATTAAACAAGCTTTTAGTGTGAGTTTTATACGGATGAACAAGCTTCCTGGAATGAAGGAATACTTGCTGGTAATGAATTATCTTCAAGTAAAACAAGATTAGAAACCAAGAGCGGCGTTTGGCCTATACTGCAGGCATTTCAATAAAGCGTTAGTTATCTACCATTCGGACATATACTATATTTAAAAATCTCCACTTTATCTGGAATCTGAAAGATGACAACCTCTCAATAATATAGTAATAGATATGATGAATGGGAACTAAGTTTGGTGCATAGAACATTCTAATAAGCTCAATAAGTTTTACCCTGATGGAATTTCCCCTCAAAGAAAATCTGAGATCTTTTCAGGAAATGCGAATAGAACAGCGGAGTTTAAGACTCGGTCAGATATCCAATAACTAGAGCCTAACAGCGCTTCAAACTAGAGGGAGGGTCTCCGGCCTGCCTATTGGTAGACTGGAGGAGAAAGACACTCCCTAAACAAGGGCTTAGCATGGTAGACGAAGTACTACAAGTGGCGCATAAAAATATAGTCCATGTTGATATCCAGATTAATAAAGAAACAAATAATACACATGATAGAACAAGCTGGGCAAGTGCAAGTGGGACTCGTATACCAAAATTTCTGTAACTATTTTATATACATATATATATATATATATTTATTTATTTCTAGTTGAATGATCCGTCGCTTCCACAAAGTTATCAGAGGGGGTGTGGCTTAGGGTTTGTAGGCGCAGGAGTGTAGCAGGTGATGGAAGGAGGGTTCAGCCATGCGAATGCGTTGTTTTTTGGTAGATTGAAAATAAATATACGTATCTCTTTTTTTTGTAATAATGTTTTAACTAAAAAATCGTGATTTTAAAATGATTGGAATCGGAAGTAAATAAAGAAAATTATAATTTTTATTAATTTATTTTAGCTAAAAATCGCCTTGAAAGTGGTTCGTTAAAAGTGACGTAAAGATAGTTTAATAATTATTCAGTACCATGGTAAGGTACCTGGAGCCGGAGTGCTGTATTCAATAAATAATTTAAATTTGTTTATTGCTTATTTGAAATGTCTGAAACGTGAAGAAAAACATATTTTAGAACAAATTTTAATAAAAAGATCTGTATTAATTAATTAAGCTTTTTTCTTCAAAATAGCTTAAATTAATATGTGACTGGGTTGACCGAAGTGTATTTTTATTGCGACTATTTCGGTTCAGGTCCTAGTTAAAACGACCAAGTTGGAACAGAAAATAAGAAAACTTTTTTTTTCTTATTTTTTTGGCTTTTTCTAGAACATAAGCCAACTTACGATACTGGTTATTATTATTATTTTTTAATTTATCTCTACCCCGGGTCAGATTTTATCTGGATGCCTCGAGTCGGATTCGAGCCTGGGTCCACTTGGTTAGCAGGCTGACACGCTACCCCTAGCCTAACCCGACCCCCATAAGAAAACTTATATTTTAAAATATATTATTGATTGTTTTATTGTATATAAATGAATATAATTTTTGAATAACATTCATATAATCGTCTATTAATATTTCTGAAAAAAAGGCGAATTTCATCTGAAACATAAAATCTATTACTAAAACATTTTTGTGATTGCTATTAAAAATTGTCAGCCCAAGAATAGTGAAAAAATTCTCTCAAATAAAATAGATTTATTAGTCATTTTTTCTTCACTCAAAAACCAACTTTTCGGAGTATTTTCCCTCCTTCTTCAGGGTTTAAAATGGGTCATTGGAAAAATACAAGATATCCCCCTCTTCTTTCTTTCAGAAGTGCTGATACATCACTTCTCAGTTAAAATTTCTACCAGTCCCTCTCTCTCCGAAGAGAAAATTCTTCTAATATTATATTATCTAATCTATTTAACGATAAGAAAAGTGTCACCAAATTAAAAAGTATTGAAAATTGGAAATCGGTATGCCATCTTTCTCGATGAAGACTTTACTCTGAAAATATAAAAGAGAAAAGTAAGCGAGCTAGTAAAGGATTAACAAAGCCGTCAAAGATGATAAGAAAAATTCGAATGGGGGAGGTAATCGCGAAAAAAGCAGCCGAAGATAAGGGCGATGAAGAATGACCATCAGAAAGAACGACTAGATGGTGTGGCATTGCGTGTCGCAGCAGAAAGCAAGCGACGTCAGCTCACGCGCAAGATGTTCTGATAAGGTCGTTCTCTTGATAAATGGCCACAGCAGAGCCACGAAATGTCCCTCCCAATCATAAACAAAAACAATACAGAAATGATTTTTCAACTATACCTTCAATTTACGCGAAATATTTGTTTGTATAGAAAGAACGAAAATAGGTCAAAAACTGAAAAACAAATCCACTCTATATCCATTTAAGTACATAGATAGTAATTTGTTTGGAAAAGATTTAAAAACAGTCCATGATATTCTGTTTGGAATTTGAAATGATTGATTTGCATTTTAATATAGGAATTCTAGAGTAGATTTCATTTGTTTATTTTTATTTTCTCCATAAATCTATTAATTCTATTGAAGTAAACAAATCTAGAATAGAATAATAAAATAAAAAACAATTTCAATCGAATATATTGGTAAATGAACTTATCTATTTGGTTCCGTAAGAAACCCTTTCCTAGTTTATAGCTATTATCATAATTAAATCGCCACACACTCGCTCATCATTCCAAAATTGACAAGATGCCTTTTAGAATGCATCATTTTTTTAAATAGACTATTAGGCTATTTTTGAATCAAAATATTTACAAACTTATATAAATATTAGCAACACTTTATTTTCGATTAGGTAACTGAATCGATCCGTTTCATTCTTGAGGAAAAATAAAAAAGAGATAGAAAAAATAGGGTTAGAAATAGTTTTTTCTTTATATTATATTTATAAATAAATATAATATAGCTTGGTAATATAGTATTTATTATATTTACTTAGCTATAAAAATTAATCTATTTTAAATTGTATTCAATTTTACAAGGATTCTTAAGAAAAAAGAATAGATACGCCTGAATGTAGGCAATCTATTCGTCACCTCTTCTTTATAGTTGCGTAAAATTTAGGCTTTGCCGTAAAGTAATCATTCGGCAATAGATTTTTCCTTATTAATTTTAAAATACAAAAGACTCCTATAATTAAAATCTCTATGAAATTTATTAATACGTTCCTGTAGTTTAGGAAAATAGAAGAATTAAAAACTCAAAAAACTGGTTTCATTTCAAGATATCGAATTTCTCCGCAATTACCGGAGCTAATTAATGCTTGAAATTTAATATGAGGCTACTTTAAAGCAGTGGTCGCTAAACTTTTTTGACCTTTGAGCCCTTCAAGAGTTTCTTGAAATTTTATCAAATCCCTCTATTTTACTCTTTATGTATTCATTAAAGATCCAGTATACAGATGAGTAGTAAAAAATATCGTTATTTATATAGAAACTATGGGACTAATTAAATAGTGTACAAATATTAATACAATGATGTTTTATATTATTATATTGACCCGAAATCGACCTTTATTTGATGCAATTTTTAATTCTGTATATTGATATAGAATATAGTTTCACAAAGGTGCATAAAACAATCTGTTAAAAAGGCAGATCTTGTGAAATGACTTAAAATTCGAACTAATAAATTATTTACATTCTGGAATAATCGACCAAAATGTTCACTAGCTCTTTGACTATTATGTTTATGTGATTTCAAAATGGAAGGTTTTTATTAATATTTTGATGTTTATTTTAATATCCCTGTTATCATCTGGTCCACTCTTCTATTTTTTTTTGTAAAAATTGAGATAAATCCAATCCTCTCTTAAAGTCAAATTATTAATTTTTTAATGCATATTAATTACTGCATTTTTTCGGCTTTTTCTGCATATGTGGGGCATTTTTGTTGAATAAATATCCGGTACCAAACAGAGAACAACGTCATTGATTATGTCTTCTTAATAATATTATTATGCAGAAATCATAATCAATTCAATCTACCATATTCCTTATACTTATATAATACGATAGTTATTAAATATTCAAATTGAATCATCGACCTCGGCATTGTAGATTTGATATTTAGATGATGGTTGAGTTGTTTATGAAATGAGAAAACAACCTAGAATAGACATTTTAATAAGGTATTCTCATTATAATATTTTCAACGCTACAACATTTAATTCTGGAATCGTTTTTCAAATACATGTGAAGTCATTCCAAGGGATAGACTGAGGGTGTATTGGCATAATGAAAAGCAACCGATTTCATACTTCTTAAAAGTTAAGCAGCATGTGACGTGGTTATTTCTTAAATGAATGTTGGTCTGATAAAGTGTGCGCAGTTGGCTTACAAATAAAGCTGCCTGAATCTCAGTTGTTCTGCTTGAATTCCAGGGATTCGCTCATTCTAGAAATGTTGTGACTTTATCCCCGTAAGAATCCCATCGACTATTACGTGGAACGAAATAGACATGACAGATAAAAGCAAATGTTGACTAATAAATTGTATCATTCTAATTTAACATGTTGCATTAAGAAAACTATTATTTCATCTTCTTATAAAGTTCTAGTAAAAATATTGCTAATTCTCTAATCCTGTTCAATCTGTTCTACCTTTTTCATGACGCGACCACCTTAGTATCAAAAAAATTTCGGGATCCCGTACCCCCGCTGTTTGAGCCTGTATTTTATTATGATACAAATATCAAATCCGTATAACATTTTTATTAATTTGTATAATTTAGTATCGGCTAAATACACAATTAAGTACCTATACAGACATATTTTTACATCGATTACATCGCCAAACGCCCTCATGAAAAAGCGATAAGACAATAGTAGATTAATAATAATCTGTGTTAACCTACAAATGTCCTTTACTTAACATTTTCTTAATAAAAATATTATATATTTAAACTTTTTTTTTTTTACTGAGGCTTCGCGACCCCCCAGGGAGTCGCGACACCCAAGTTGAAAAACACTGCTCTAATCTATCTGATACTTTAGTTTAATTAAATCCAATTAGAAAAACTTATTTCAAAATTTTATCACACTTTATGAGAAATATTTGAATAAAATAAAATTTCATAAAGGATATTTGATCATTCAAATTATTAAAGACGTGGTTTGATTTGAATAAAGCATTTTTATTTTTTTCCACCCCCCCCCCCCCTCCCTCTAAGTCGTCCCTTTGCATGTGTACTTTGTGGGGGTTTGTCGGTCTCGGACTCACCCTCTTGAGTCAAGACCAGTGATTTATGTGGGCTGCAGGCGCCAAGTCAAGAGCACCTCCACTAGGCCCATAATTCATCGAGGACGGACACCGTGCAGGAGGAGAGTATGCAAAAATTCTCTGCATTTGATACCCGCCACGTTCTCATGTCCATTTTGTTCTTTATTTTATTTATCTTCAAGAGAAAAAAATATAATAAACTATTTGCGTGTTTCTTGTATAAATAAATAAAAAGAACCAGTGAAATACATCCCAGGAAAATTTTAATAGAAAAAATAAATCGTATAAAAGTATGTACTCACGAACATTAATTAAGTCTGAAATAAAGTTTATATAGATCTCGAGATACAATTGATGAAAAAGACGAACATAGTATGAATAGAATAGGTAATACGAAATTTGTATTGTTTATAAATCATTAGTATGAGCTTGACTGTAAGTATCTTTTATCTATCTGGGTCAAGAAGAAAAAATTTCTTAAGATAATTATCAAAAAATAACAATTAATTATTAATAAAAAAGAAATGTTTGATATATGCGATTAATTAATTCTGGAATGTCAGCATGTTAATCAAATCGGTGCTGGAAATGCAGAAAGTTAATGGAACACTCACACTTGTTTGTTTAAATGTAATTCACAAGATGACTCTATATAGAGTTTAACTGCTTTAATCAAAACCCAAAAATGATGTCATAGATAGATCGTCGACATTCGTTTGCTTTAGCAACATTTCAGCATTTTATGGGTTAGTTTACGCCCAGGTCTCAATCCAGATCTGTTCTGAAGCGAGTTGGAGAATATTTTTACTGAAATTATCTGACTTCTCTTAAAAGATAGATGTCAGATTTTGCTGAGTTTAAACATAACAATTATATTTGACATAGTGAACATTTTTATAATTTTGCTATTTAGTGAAAAAATATTTTTTGATTTCTTTAATTTACTCTAAGTTGCTAAGTTCATTTTGATTTGAATGGTGATCTCCATCCTCCATTCTAAACGCTTAAAAACACTGGGGAAAAGAATTGAGACGAGATGTGTTAACACCAAAGAAACCACATTCCGCTAAGGGGGAAAATCGGCTTTGGACCATTGAAAAAACTAGGGTTGAATATTTGATCAGGGCTTGCTCATACATTAGAGCAAACTTGACAAGAGAAAATCGAAATTAGATGACTGAGAGTAAACTAGGGATGATTACTATTGATTAGTGTTTTTCATGTATTAAAGCAAACTTAACTGTCTATATAATAATAGGTGATGTTTTCAACTTGGAAATGCTTAAGAAGTGCAGATTTACCGTCCTCTGGTCAGAATACTGGATATCTATAATTGCTAATTAGATATGTGCCAGTTGTGTGGAATCACCTAAAGTTATATAGGTAAAAATTACCAAATTCTGACAGATAATCTGACTAAAAGCTAAGATGACCGTCAACATTAGCTCCGGTTAAAAAGTAGGGACGAATAGTTTAAGAAAGATTGATGAAATTATATTTGCACACAATGTAGATGAAATTGCTTAACACAGAGATTCCCAAACCGTGCTTCATAATTGTGACAAAAAACACCGCCTTCGGCGGCCCTCTTGCTAGCCAGGAGGCACGCCCCCTGGACCCCCAGCCCTCGAACTCCACCCACTCCCACCCCCGAAACCCACCCATCACCCCCGCACCATGCCCAACCCCGCCTCCACACCACCACCCTAACCCACTACGCCCACCCCTAAATCCCCCTCCAGCACCCCCACTCCGCACCCAATCCCAACCCCCGCCCCCACACAACAACCCGCACCCCATGCCCTCCAACCCTGCGCACCACACCCCCACCTAGCCCCCTGGACTCCACCCCGCGCCACCCCCTTCACCCCACACTCCACTCCCTGCACACCACCCCCATTCCACCCCCGCACCCAGTTTTTGCATTTCTAGCCTTCTGGCGGCCCACAGATTATGTATACAAAATTTGGTTGAGTTTGGCCTAAGAGAAAGAATTTTCATTTTTTTGACCCCCCCCCACACACACACACATATTTTGGGTGGTTAGTTTTGCATTTCTAGCTCTCTAAAGGCCCAGAGATTATGTATACAAAATTTGGTTGAGTTTGCTCCAAGGGCAAGAATTTATATTTTTTCACCCCCCCCCCCCCCTTTTTTTGGGGAAATTTTTTAAACAAAAGTTGTCAGAAATCACATCCCCTACAACTTTGCTCATTGTAAAATTTGCAGTAGAGTTATTTGATAATTTTCATTCGTGCACCCCCCAAACCCCCTTTTGGGGTCAAAATATCAAAACGTTATATAGCTAAAAACGTAAGTTAGAAGACATCTGATGTAAATATGAAATTTCATAATAATCACTTCAGCCGTTTTTACGTGAATCGTGAGCAACTTTTCGGAAACGACGGAAACAGACATACATACTTACAGAAATTTTGTTGAGGGTGTTTTCGTTCATAGCTTTGATTGAAACGTGTGCAACCAAAATTTGGCGTGATTTGGAGCAATGTATAGACAAAACCTTAATTTTATATATATATAGATTTATTTTTATCTCTTTCTTACAATTAGACATACTTTTAATTTGAGAAGGGCGCCATGGAAAAATTTGAATTGAAAAAAGGCGACTCGGAAAAGTTTGGGAACCCCTGTGGTTAAATATAATTCTATGATATTAGATATAAAACATAATTCAAAAAAAAGAACGAAAATTCTCTTGGCACTAGGGATTTTGGGGCTCCAGACAAAAACAAAAAAAAAAACACGAATTGCATTTCTTTTATCCCATACTCCCGCTCAAAGAACAATTCCTTTCTTTCTCATTTCAATCGTTGTGTTCAACAAGCATCGAAGCATTTCGCAAACACATTTTTCACTAGTTCAACAAAATCTTCGACTATATTTTTCGTTATAGTCATTAAATATTTAGTACTATTGCGTTACTAAATAAAAGCAAAAATCTCTATAATTAAAATTATAGAGATAAAGTTGAACTAAGTGTCATATCATTAAAAGTGGCCTTAAGGTTAGTAAACCCGTTCTCTCTTTGTAGTGCTAATATATATTAAAGGTCTCGAATTAATAATAATCAATTTGTATTTGTTTCTTATTATTACTTAAGGTTCTTACATTTACTGTAAGTGTGTACATCCAAGGTACACTCAAAAGCGATTTTCATCATTGATTCTGAAACAAAAGAACACATATTCATCTCTCCAAGCGCAGATAATTCAGAGGATGTCCTTTACCACGTCTGAAACCATTCATTTTTAATTAGACATATAATAATATAAATTATATGTCTAAAAGTTTAAGTATCTATTTATAAAGTGTATATATATATATATATATATATCTACGTATATATACAATTTAAGTTACTTTCAAATTTCATTTTCTCTTTGTTTTATTTTATCTTTGATTTTATTATAATTTCATTATTTTACATAAAATATATATTTTTGTTAAAGAAAATTTATTATCTTTCATTTCTCCCTTAGATATCCATCCTAAGAGATACTAATTGTGGGCTTAAGAGTTCGAACAGTTATATATATATATATGTTAAAGAACTTAGTGTCCTTATCGAAGTTATATTTAATATTGATTGTTTAGTGGAATAGACACAATTTTATTCGCGGCGAGACTTACAACCTCGTTGTTAAGCTAAACAATTGATAAAGCGTGGTCCTTCGTTTTTCTCTATATCTTTCTCAAATTTGGAGAAAGCATATAAAAATAAATTAAAGTAAATTTAAACCCCCCATTTAACCATTTTTGCTAATACTTTAATTAAAGACCATACTATAATCACCCTGGCTTCACATTTTAAGCAGGTTATTAAATTTAAATATTTTTTTTTATAATTGTAGATAAACTCAGAATTATAATTAGAGATTATTAATTAACATTCTATTAATATGTTCATGATGACATTGATTGGTGGGGGACAAAATTAATATTGGATGATTTATATGATCATTACATGTTTCTCGAATAAATTCATTTATTATAGTTTCTTTTGTCAAGGGGTTGAGCTTTAATTTTGTTCGCGTTTCAATTACTTTCCCGTAAAAGTAGAACGGTGAAAAAATTGACTGCATGGGTAATCAGTCATGTAGCAGATGGAAACTTATTAACAAACAAGGGTTTTTTTTCATATCCTAAGCTCCATCATCAAATGTTAGGCATAAATATTAAATATTTTGACATACAATATCGAGATAGTCATCTCTTATGATAGATACCGTTTAAAAGATGTAATTTTGTTTTTCCACTCACGAAAAATGTCATTGCTGTTCCAAAATTCAATAAATAGTGGATGAAACAATGCGTTGGCTGGACCAGAACACCGGCTGCTCCTTTCCGACCAAACACAGAACCAACGTCATATGAAATTTACATGTGGCTAAATAATTACAATTTAATTCAATAAGCTGCATTCTATATAATAAAATTTCGAATGATAAATTTCTCTCGAACAAATAGATAATAGAATGGGATAGATAAACTTTTATACGACTTTTATTAAATCCTCGTTATCGCATCATAGTTGATAATTGTATTTAATTAAGTAGTTATTATCAGATCAATTATAGAGAATCAAAAAATTGTTTCATGGTTTTTATGAGAGAAAAAACGGAAGCCACCATCGGAATAAAACAAAAAATATATATCTAAAAGGAAATTAAATAGCTCAATTTCCTTTTAATGGCAAAATAACAATTCCCAAATTGTATGTATATGGTTGTAAATCCAATTATAGTAATGGATATTTTGGTTTGATGGTTTTACTGTTTAAACGAATCATTGTGTAAAGGAAATTACTTGAATTTTTCCAACTAGAAAAGATATTTCGCTAAAAAAATTGATATTGCAAATAGGTACCATACATTTTTGAAATTTCGAAATGATTCAAAAGGAGAAGAGAATAGTAACGCCTAAGAACATATAGAGGTCGAAACGGGGAGTTTATATAAAATATTCAAAAAAAAATCTTATGATTGTATTATATATAGATTTTATCTTTAGCCAGTTACTGGAAATGTACTTATACCCTTAATCGGTATAGTCTTTGGTTATTGTTAAGATAAACTGTTTCAATTTCAATTATAACTCTGAAGTTCCCCATCATCAGGTTCATTGAGATGCAAGCAACATGACTGGAATTGGGTTGGCCGAAAATGTGCCGTGACCAATTTCCACGGCTGAGACTTAGGTTTAAGTCTCATGCGAACTAATTGCAAATTAAGCCGGCTATAATCAGGGTAATACAATTATTTATATACTTTAGCAAAAAAATAAATAAATAGGTACTGATTAAAATAGACAAAAAACTGAAAGCCTAAGAGTCTTAGAGTTCAATATACACTGTCTTAGGTCATTCATTGATATAAAAACTAACCTACAGGTTTCTTAATTTCAGGTAATCATAAGAGAATCAATGCTTTCAACATGTTAACACCTTTGGCATAGATATGATCCTATTAATCAATTTCTAATTGTGAGATTGAATGGGAGCAGAGTAGTAAATGTCGCAACTAATGTAGAAGCTCTCACGACCATTAATTACTTCTGTACAAAGATATTCCTAGAAAAATGAGAAAATAATGATCGGAATATTAACATTTGTAATTAACTTGATGTGTATTGATAGAAAATAGAGTTTTATTAAACAAATAAATTGTTTGATTGATTTTGAATCAAATCAGTTTAAGGTGTACGTGTCCTTAAATGAGGCCGTCCATAAATTACGTCAAACAGTAAGGGGGGAGGGGGCATCTATTATTCGTTACAAAATGTGACAGGGGGGCCCGGGGATCTTAAAAATTATGATGTCACAAAAATCAAATTAAAATTTTTTCAAATATAATATTAAATTATAGGGTATAAAAGTGATAGCGTTACGTCACAATACAGGGAGGCTCAAAGAAATTGTGACTGACAAAATGTGACACTGGGGGGTCTAAAAATCTTGAAATTCGTGTGACGTGATTTATGGACGGCTCCTATATCCAGATACTAAAATGGATAGTAACAATTTTTCACATTTCTAATCTAAAATTTAAATTCAATTATCCATATATTTTATGAAATAATTATAAGAATATAATATATTTTTAGTATTCAAATAATAATAAATCCTAAAAGTAGTTGGATATTTCAATTAAAAAATAATATAATTTATTGTTTATCTGACAGTATTTTTGAAAAAGTGATATATTTATAATAATATAAGAAAAAAAAATTGTTTTAAATAAATTCTTTGCAAGAGTTTGGGGGGTAATGTATTAAATGGGATAAAACAGGTATTTGTGATTTGCCTTTATTTAGATATGTTTCCAAATCAGTCTAGAAAATCAGAGAGATGTATCTCTAGTAAATAAATTTATTAAGGGAGAATATTAATTAAAATCCTAGATCATAAAAGAAGAATGTACGTTTTAATTAGAGTATTATCCCATTTGCTAGCATGAAACTTGTTATTAGATGAAGTCCCGGAATGATAGGAAACTCCTCGATCGAATTAGGATTAGCACGAAAGTCTATAAACTAATTAAATTTCTGAGAAAGAAATACCTATCCAACTTTTGCTTACTCTCTACTAAATTCATCATTAAAAATTGTTTTTTGCCCTAATCTAAATAAAGATTATTTTTATTTTGTCGATCAATAATGATTTAATAATAATAATTATAATATTAGAACAAATGATTAGGCAAACGATGCTTAGAAAGTTGTTTGACCTGAACGAACGGCAAGATGGAAATAAATTGTAAATATAAGCGATAAAAGTCCAATTTTTTTTATAACAAATTAATAGAAGACAAGAGATTGACAAGGAGATTGGAACAATTCCAATAATTTAGATTTCAAAAACAATTTAAAAATTTAGAACAAACCAAGTATTGATGTGTGTGAACTTATCAAACCATTACATGCACTCATTTCAAAACTTGGTTCAACATCTGTTCATTTATTGACATAGAAAATTTTAAAACTTGTAAAGTATCATATGGAATTTAATTTAAAAAAATATCTTAGTATACAAGAGAAAAGAAAAAATTATTTATGTAACTAATTTCCTGATTATAATATTAATTTTTCTGTTAAAGACATTTGGCAAAATATGTCAAATAACTGTGCCATCATACAAAGCATTCAATGGCCTGAAACTACATCCCTAAAACAAATTTAACTCACAAAGAGAAACAAAGAGATTGTCCTCTGCTTGATGCAAATAAACATACACACATATACATCGAAATGATATATCTGTATATATATATATACAGATATATCATTTCGATGTATATATGTATGTTTATTTGCATCAAGCAGAGACAACCTCTTTGTTTCTCTTTGTGAATCAACAAATCTGCTACTCTCGGCAAAACAAAAATTTTCCAACAAATTTAACTCTTTACAGAAATCCACTATTTAGGGGGTCCCTTTGAGAATTTTGGATCAAAAATGGATTCAAGAAAAATTTTAAGTTCTCTAAATAAATAAATATCTTTGGGCCTGATATCTAAATACCTTACATTTACACTCTCTTAGCTTTCCCTTTTATAAAAATTTTTAAAACTCTTGCATATTTTTGGCTTAGACGCTATCTCTGTGCAAAATTTCATTTTTCTGGCTATTCAGAAGTTTAAGATTTTTTTTTTTTTTTTTTTTATAATGATATTGATACAAGAAGAAGTTGCACCAAGAAGGTACAACCTCTGAAGTCCGTGGTGGACCCTTGTAACGTGAAGATAAGGGGAGATTTAGGGATTGGGTAGAGGTCGAAGGTATCTGTGGATGTTGGTCTTGAAAGTTTGAAGGTTATAAGTAGCTGGAAAGACGGTCGGGGGAAGAGAATTCCAGTCTCTAGATGTCATAGGGATAAATGAATTGGCGAATGCGTTTGTTCGATTAGTATCTAGTTTAAGCGCGTAGGGGTGTTGAATTTTAGAAAATCGTGTATTTCGGGCAAATGAGGCCTTTGGTGGGATTATCGATTTTATTTCGTCAGAACAAAAGCCATGGTAATATCTATAAAAAAGGGATAGGGCGGAGACAGATCTACGATGGGCTAGGGAGTCGAGAGTGTCAGTTAATGTAGGATCGCCTATCAGTCTGATAGCTCGCCTCTGAATTGCATCTAAGGTATTAAGAGAATACTTGGAGGCTCCTCTCCACAAATGCGAGCAATATTCAAGACAGGGGCGAATTTGAGCCTTGTATAATATAAGGAGTTGAGTGGGGGTGAAAAATCGTTTGGTTCGGAAAAGAAAGCCAAGCTTACATGCTGCAGCTTTTGCTACTGAGATAATATGGTCATTCCAAGAGAGGTCAGAACCTAAGGTGACACCTAACATTGATATTTTATTACGGAATTCCAATGAGCTCGAATCAAAGGAAATGTCCGGAAGGTTCCTATCTGCGCGCCTAGAAATTGGGCAGCACTGTGTTTTGCCAGCATTAAAGTTTACCAAATTGTGAGATCCCCATTTTTTAAGCATGCTTAAATCTGAATTTATTGAGGAGGCTATGTTTGCGCGATTGTCTAGTAAGGATTGAGCGTTGTGGAGGGTGCTATCGTCAGCGTAACAATGTATTGGATTGGAGGGCAGATTTAATAGGTCATTAATATAGATAATAAAGAGTGTGGGAAGATGACTGAGCCCTGAGGAACTCCAGCATTAGTATTAAGAGGACGAGGATGATATTCCGAAAGATATTAGGAATCGGAGAAATTTTATAAAACGATAAATAAATAATTATAACTAAATTAGATAATAAAGAAAAGATTTTATTATAGACGAAAGGATCAAAGAGGGCTCGAGTCCCGGATCTGTAATTGTGTTCCAGGGCAAAGAGAAAATTAATTGGGAGGTGTCTAAATAGTTTAATAATCATAATAATTTATTAAAGAGTTTGGATGGACTATTTGAGAACTGTATGTTATGAAAATAATAAATTATTGATTTATCGTCGCTGTTACCTATATCAAAATGTCGTATGTAAAAACCAATACTTTTCATTAGCTAAAAAAACTTGTTTTCATTTATATTAACCATAAATACTCTGTTTTGTTTTTAATCTGTAACTTGAGTTCTATCACCTGATAACATAGGTACAACAATTGGAGAGCAGATGTAGCTAACAAATACAAGTGTTTTTCTTCAATAAAATTGTTTTGTAATTTTGACATGCGTTATTTTGATATAACAGAGACAATAGGTGATATGAAATTAAAAAAAAAACTCGCCCTTTTATTTGAAATTCTTCCAATATTTCAGTTAGTAGTTTAAGGGGTTCATAATTCAGTAAAGAGAGGAAAATCAAGCAAGAGACCTATTTATTTCATTATGATGAAAAAAAAATAATAATAAACAAATGAAAAAATATCTTTTATTTAACGATGATGCCTCTATATATCAACCGGTAGGTGTCAATGATAAAACGGAATTGGATATATTCTTCTGATTAACAAAAACCATCTATCCGCTGATGCAATTACCTCCCTCCCTATGCAACCCGTTTGAATTCTATGTAGACAATTGTTTAGTTTCGTGTGGAACAAATCGCTTGTGTAATTAAAGGGAACACGTGCAAGCGAGGTGACGCCTGTTAATTCTGTACGTTTTGCGTAACATACAGAACCTTTTGTCAATGCCCAGGAAAAAGCAGTTCTCATATTTTTCAAACCGCACCTCACACTTTCACACACCCACACAAACTCATTCGATGGATGTCGTTCAAGAACATGGTTAATGTCCTGGTGATATTCTCAAAATTAAAAATAAAAAATTATCTTTACCTGGTGAACTCCACCCAAAGTTTAGGCATGTTTCCATGGTTTATTTTATCTATAATTTTGTCGATCTTTTGACCCGGGCTTTCAAGTTATCACTCAGTTTGAAATACGACTCGATTTTCAAAAGACAGGACGATTAAGATAATTCGCGTATTGTAAGTGAAAGAAATCAATGGTGTTGTTCCTTTGAAGAGAAAGAACGCCCTGAGGAAGAATTTCCAAATCCTTTAGTCGCTTTTTGTTAAAAAAAAAAAATTATTGCTTTATAAAAAAGAAAGGCTATTGAATCTATAGGAAAATTTATTAGAAATATTCAAAGTTAAGTTGTTTAATTTGATAATTCATGAAAAAATAATAAGACTGGAGAGCAAACGAAATTTTTCGGAGATTATTATAGATTCTAAGTGAAGAGTGGAAAATGCAATTTATAGTATTTAAATAATAATGGAAATAAAGAGATTAAGCTAATAATTTGGCAAATTCAAAGATAATTCCTCAGACTACGATCGTTCTAGAGAATGAGTGATAACTTGATAACGAACCTTGAGAGGTGGATGAAATTAAGATGGGATAGAATGTGATGACCAATTGCTGTTGCTTCTACAATTTCTTTGTCAATTTTACTGAAAATTTAATTTATTTCAAGTAAATGGCGTTTATGAAGGAAAAAGAAAAATTAGCCAATCTTTCAGCGAATAAATTAAATCAAAATTTCGAATCAATAATGGGGTAATTTTTTTCAAGATAGGGGTTTGTAAATATAAATAAAAAATTCAATTAATATTTTGTCAAAAACCTAGCACTCAATTTCAATACACTCATTTACTTTCAAATTTATATATTAAGCAGTGGCGGTTAGTGACTTTTCAACCAGGGGATGCTGTCCAAAAAAGTACCCTTCATTTTTTGAAATTTTATTTTAATCTTCCCTTTTTTTTGCAAATTTCATCCATTACGGCATTATTTTCGATATTTTTCAAATTTAACATTAGATTTTTTTTAATATATTTTGGACCTTCGCCCCAAACGGATACTGCTTTGTGTGAGTGAGGGTAGGAGTCAGAAATTAAATCTTATGATTTAAACTCCACAGTCCCTGAGATGGAAATCGACCATCTTCCGATCCACAATGAATCAGCATGTCCTATAAGAAAATCTTAAATTTCTGCTAATTCTATTGCTAACTTACAGCACTCTTAATTATTTCCAATCTTATATATTGAGTTTTTAGAAATGGATTAGTCCAAAGATTTTCGAATCACCTTTATTTATTCCTTTTTTGTATTATTACTATTTTAATAGTTCCTCAGGGAGAAGAATTTTTATTCTACTAAAACTCGTCTGGACTTGTTTTTGACATGCTTGAACTGGATGATATATCTACCAGGCAGGGACTTGAAAACCTTCTATCCGCACCCTTTTCGAAAAAATCATTCATTTTAATTGCCCCTTGAAACTATGCATCAATTTTATTTCATTTCGAGAATCAATATACTTTTCAAAACAAAAAATGTTTTTTATTGAAATATTTATTTGAAATAACGGATAATCATTTGAAAATCAAAAGATCCTCCTGAAATTTTGAAGTCGACCTTATATATTTATGAAAATACTCTAAATGTTTGAAATTTTAGGGTGAACCGCGGGCATTTTATTTATTTATTCCGTTTTTGTTGTTTTGAATATTTGTAAAAACAATTTAAAAAAGATACCCTTTGAAGGATTAATAAATAAATAAATACAAATGAAATCTGAAAAACTTAAATGTAAAATATATATCTTAAATCTAAGTCCGAGTTAACGTACACTCACATGTTATATTTTATTCTTTTTTGAGGATTCAAGTATTTTCTCAACTCAAATTTCTTGTGGGTGGTTTATACATTCTCAGATATATTTCATTAGCGTGACGTCGGCTCTGTTTGAGGGTATGTTTGGTGTTTAAAATCGAAACAAATGGTAGTATATTTATTTGATTGATTGAACATTTTGTATTTATAAGTAAATTTGAAGCTATAATAAAGGTAAAATTGTTTAGTTTACACAGGTCTATGGTATGTTAATTTAATATAAATTAATCACTATTATTATTTGAAATATATCCCGAAAGTGGATGAAATGTATTCCATAAATTTATGTTTTATTTATAATTACATAAATATTGCTGGGACAATAAATTTATTTAAAATATACAGTATAGAGTTGGAGTAATGATTGCTCATCATCATTTGTTTTGTATTTGATTTAGAATAATAAATAACTCATTTTGTTTCATTTTAAATCGAATAATAAATGTTTTTTGTATGGCAATTAATAACATTTTTTAATGGGTGCATTGAGTATATTTTTAACAAAATATAATATACATCTCATGGAATATTAATTTAAAGTTATATAATCAAAGTCTAGAAGGGTAGAGAAAGATTGATTTCACATCCTATTCGGAAATTGCTAATTATTTCTTAGTTACGCAATAAATTCATCAAATTTAACAAATTATTTTATTAACTGTTTTAAACATAGGCGAATAATTAGATTTTTTATTTATCAATTAGTTGATAAATTTTTCAATAAGTTTTATGGCCTTATAAAACTCAAAATTTAAATAGATTGAGCTCATTTATTTTCTAATAAATAATGTACCAAAATTACATAAACCGTTTGGAACTTACAATCTAAACGCGAATAATCGAATGGAAATTCTCAATTTCCTCAAAATTTTATAGTAGAATTTCACTTTAATTTAACAGGGAATTGGATTATCTCTATGTTCAGAATGTATATAAATATATATATATATATTCAGATAATAATCAAATTAGTGCATCACTCATCTAAACTAAATTAAATTTCCGAAATTTATAATAAAATATAAAATTATTTTTTTATCAAATGGAGTGTCTAATACAAAATACGTATAAAATAGGGAGAATGACAGATAAAGAGAAATAGAGGTATTTTGAAATTAAAAATAAAAATAAATCATCCGACATTTGCAAATCGAATATCATTGATGAATTACTTACAAAAATGGTGATGAAGTTTTTTTATTGAACCGTCGTGAAATTTACGTATGGGTAGATTGGTGATTAATGTTCACAGATTAGTTAAAGACAGAGATCTTTAGTTATTTATTTTTTTTTTATTTTTTAATGGCGCAACAAATTTTAGAAATCACTATCAGATCCCAATTCGGATGAGACAAGGCTACACTAAAGAGCGTACGCAGTACCAAATTTCTCCCAAATATGGAATTCATAAAGATGAATAATTGTGCAACTCATAAAAGCTTCCGGAGAATTAAATACATATACGGTAAAAACCTAAAATTAAATACATAATTTATATATTATATTATTTTTCTATTAATATTTATAATTTTTTTTATAAATGTAGTCTATTGACATTTCTTGAATTTGATCAAAAACAAATTTTGATAATTTGATAACAGTGTTCGACAAAAAATTTCTCCCCGTTAAATCTAATAATGGATTCCGGTAGAGTTCTATATGCTGATTATCATGCAATTTCCCAATTTTTTAAAACACGTCAGAGTTTTGAGATATTATCGATCAGAATGACGATAAAGGCCATTTTAACCTATTTTCGAGTCCCATTAAATATTAAACAGCAATATTTGAAATCAAAATATATTGTTGACGTAATAGAAAACAGCTTCCTCTTTGATTTTCAAATTACCACTTGTTTTGAGCTCAATTAGAACTCGAGTTATAACTAAAAAACTAAAACTACGTGATTTTAAAGGATAATAAACATAGATAAAAACATAAGTTTTTAAAACTGAAGGTTTTCTACATTTTATTCGATAGCGACTCTAATGTAGGGAATTTTTGTCAAATATTGAGTGAAAATAATATTTGAACTTATATATTTTCTAACTTGAAATAATGATATTAAATTAATTTTAATTTTCTCATTAATATATCAAAGAATAATTGATACGTCAACAAGAATTATTTTGACCGCGCTGATTTGAAAAAGATATTTTTATCTCGCGAGACTACTGCGGATTACGCTATTGGAGTCTGCGGAGTATTAATTCTGGACCAAGAGAGAAAAAGATGTAATCCACTTAGCTACAATCCAACGTCATTTCGCGTATAGCCCGCTAGACATTCGGATGGATCACCGAGTGAATTTGAAATCTCAGATGTTATATACTCGATCTCCCAGTCCAGAGCGCTGGATCTATTAGCATGTATGTTAGATGCCTGCCATTAATTAACTGAAGGTTTTCTACATTTTATTCGATAGCGACTCTAATGTAGGGAATTTTGTCTCTTGGTCAAATTAATACTCCACAGACTCCAATAGCGTAATCCGCAGTAGTCTCGCGAGATAAAAATATCTTTTTTCAAATCAGCGCTTGATCGACAATTCTTGTTGACGTATCAATCATTCTTTGATATATTAATGAGAAAATTAAAATTTACATAAGTTTTTAGTCTTTTACCCATAACTCGAGTTCTAATTGAGCTAAAAACAAGTGGTAATTTGAAAATCAAAGAGGACGCTGTTTTCTATTACGGCACCAAAATATTTTGATTTCAAATATTGCTGTTTAATTTCCAATGGGACTCGAAAATAGGTTAAAATGGCCTTTCTCGTCATTCTGACAGATAATATCTCAAAACTCTGACGTGTTGTAAAAAATTGGGAAATTGCATGATAATCAGCATATAAAACTCTACCGGAATCCATTGTTAGATTTTCGGGAATAATTTTTGTTTAATTTTTGTCGAATTGTGTAATTGATAAATGTTTGAGTTTGTGGAGTGACCATAAAAGCTATTATGGTCCTGAAGATGACCAAATAAAAGATCGAGAGCTCGGAAATAAACAATCAATGTGTTATTTATTTTTGAGTCAAAACTTGATACTTCCTCAACATCTCCATTGATAAAAAGTCTTGAAAATATACACCTATTTTATCACATCGGATTTCTCAGATATCCTGACATCAGGTAAAATCGAAAAAAAAAATATTCACCAAAGATGCTTCGTCTATTTTATTGGGACTTTTGTCATTTATCGAATTGGTTGTTTAATTTGTTGTATCAAACAAGATGTCATTTAGAGAGGAGAAAAAAAACATATAGGTATATAAGAGTGTAAATTAATTGAGTGATTTTTAGGAAAAATTAAATTCAAGTTTCGTCAACACAATTGCTTTGTTGAGTTGTGAAGTGGATCGAACAATATGTTTATCGTCTATAAATTCTTTAATTCTCAGTGTTCAAAACTATTTTTGCTGTCCTAAGCATTCGTTTCACTAACATCAAATGTGCATGTTTATGCGTCTTAACTTCTATTGAATAAGTAAAGTAACAGACGTCGAAAATTCTCTTTTGAATGTTTCATTTCAATGCTTTTAAAAATGCAATATTTACGCGTCTTTTACTGGTAACACACTAGATATCAAACATACTCGTAAATGTTTAGACATTTACATACTATAGATTAGTTCGCTGAAATCTTTAACTTGGATCCTCTTTTGAAAGCACTTAAAATTAATTGACACTCAAAATTTTTGGAAAATTCTTAACATTGGATAATTCAGATTTTAATCTTTAAATCGAATTTGACATGGATCATTTCATCCATCTTCATTAAATAAAAAAAAATAATACTTAATGCGAAAGAGGATTCCTCCTGCGTATGCCTCCTTATAGAACAGTTTTATATATTATAATATTCAATGAAAAGCATTCGCTGGCTCTCAACAGGCCTCAATAAGATGTTTCATCAAACATTTATACAATTATATACAAAGAATAGGTCGATTAAATATAAGTAGAGATGGAACATCGAGACAATGAGACTTGCAAATTGGGAAAATTTCTTGTTCGTAATAGAGATCCAGATGTTGCAGGAGGGCAGATTGTATGAATCTTTTGTTGGAGTAACATTTACCAATTGGGTAATTTCTCGGTTATTCATATTTTAAAAGAATTCGAATGAACCGTGAAATATAATGATTCGAAAAGAAGCATGAGAATAATTCGATAATACTTTAACATTCCATCGATTTTGATGAGACAGTCCAAGGTTCAAAAAAGAGAGATAATAACTATATTTTTTATTCAAAGCCGACGTTTCGGAGGTTTATTCCTTCCTTCTTCAGGGAATAAACCTCCGAAACGTCGGCTTTGATAAAAAAAGATAGTTATAATTTTTTCTTTTTCTGCTCTATTCATCTGGTTTGTAGATTTTAGGGGTGCCTAGCTAGGCTGCTTTTATTATTTTTTGTAGGTGTTTACACTTATGTGTTATGTTATGTTTCCGGTTTATTTATGCCTACCTAGAGCAGCTCTAGCAAGTCTACAGGTGTACAGGGACCTTAATGAGTCAACCCTGAATTATTTATATAGTAGGTATCGCACCTTCCTACATTTATATATAGGTATAAATAAAAAAAGTTTATATTGCAGATAGTAAAAAGGCATAACGAGGATTGGATACTGAAAGATGCGATACGTTATCTCCAGTAGAAATGCAGCCTCTTAAGGTTAGCATATTGCGTGTAATGGCAGAAGTTGGGCAATATATAAAATCTCAAGTATTTTTTGCTTCGAATATACATTTTCAAAATATCGGTTATAAGGAAAATTTGATGGTACATCTTTATCATGAATAAAAAATTGCTCCAAGTAATGATAGGTGATATATATATATATCACTGATGAAGTAATACTCCAAAAGCCAATATGTATAACATAAACATTTTCAAATAGAGATAATATAGTACTAATAAGAGAGGAGTACAACATGCTAAGTATATATTTTTAAGAAAGAACGGAAAAGAAAAGAGAAACAAGTATAGTAGAGTATTTCTATCATTTAAGGTGAGTGAAGATTAGTTACAGCTTTAACTCTTGTAGAGTTGACCGCTTACCTGAATGATAGCGGCTCTCGTTGCGGGTGAGATGGCGACTTCCGCGCCCCCGCGGGTTCGAAGCATGGACCCCCCGAGTCGCTAAATATAAATAGCAGCATTGGCATACGAAATCGCTTTTGCACCATAAATTATACTCTAAACCATATTAAGGTAATTTCGGGAACGATAAAAAACCCTGAGCTTTTTGATATTGAAATTTATTTAGATTAAAATCTTCCTTCCATAAGCATCGATGTATATGTGGAAGATAAAATTGCGATTGCTTGGGCCGCTATATAAATCTTGAAACCTTTTTATCGATATTCGGTAAATATATACAATCTTAATAATAATAATACTTGATGGAGAAGAGAGTGATTTGGTTGGTGGCGTGTGTTGGGCCACCTGAATTATTGCCTTCGATATTCAAAAAGGCGGAGTGGGAGTCAAGTTTGAGAAACTCGATCCCGTTGGACGTCGCCTCGGGTTTTAGCTTTGCATTGAATTTCATGTTGATCGAAACTCGATGGCTCTCCCAAAAGAAAAAAAGAAAGAGATGGGAAGAGAGTGATCTTGAAAACAAACTGTTATTGAATAAAGAGGATATAGAAATAGATATCCATAGATAAAAAAAAACAAAAAACAAAAAAAAAGGAGCACACAGTACACAAATCATCCGCTCACTTCAAACACACACATTAGTCACTTTTTTACACCAAATAAAAAAAATAAAAAAATTATAAGAATAAATGAAAGGGCGTCTTTTTAATGTAAATAATCATACACACATATTTGTATATTTAAACATACAATATAGGTAAATGATAATTTGCCTGAATTTATTAGACAAATAGTTTCATGAATTATTTAATTTAATAATTTACTAGGCTAATAGCATTTAATGGATAACAAATTTAAAAAACATTCAAATAGAATAAATCTATATATTAACTTCACATCACCAGTAAAATTTATTTATTTAAAGTGTTTTCGCTGATATTCCGTTCGGGGTTCCATTGGGGTAGGTTTAATTTGGATCCACACAAGCCCAAAAGTGGCTAGAGCTATCAAAACAAAAATGTTGAGAAAAAAATGAGTCAGATATAAGTATCTCTTTATTTTTGAAAAAATAAAAGTTATTTAAAAAAAAATGATTGGCTTGCCAAAAAATTTGAAAAAAAAGATGAGGAAGGGAAGCTACATTCGATAGATAGTAAAATCTAGTCTAATCAAAAATTCAAAAGTCACTATGAGTGGATTTGGCACAGAATGCGCCCATAAAATGTATGTATATTTATTTTCATCAAAATCAGGACATTCTTCGATTTAGTCTTATAAATTTAGCAACTCTGCTACTTTCGGCAAAAAAACCTCTTAAATTAAAAAATGCATTTTAATAAGGATTCCCATTAACAATGATTCATTCCAGCAGCATCTTTCACCAGCAACATGCATTTGATTAAAGAACTTGCGATTCAGCAAAATCCCCATGCAACCATTCCAATTCATCAGCGAAAAGGGTGTCCGTTTGATGAAATAAGTGAACGAGTGACATAATGGATGAGAACGATGTATGAATGGGGATAATGAAATAATCTGGCAAGGTGTCGTCGCGGCTTGATTTACAAGTGGATGATGGGGCTCTGATAGGAGTCTAATAAAATCCTCAAAAGGATCGGTGATGATAAAATGGAGCTGGAGATTAATGAATATGGCTCGATGGCGGGGTTTAATGGATTTTGTAATTACTTGTCATTTGGGAGTGCAGAAAAAAATGAAAAAACAGAATAAAAAAATATAAAAAGCTGACAAGCTCAGTGAACAAATAACTGATTAGAAAAATGAATTGAATTTAATTTTAAATCCCCTTCTCATTTGGATTATTCATCAAGAAATAAATATGAATGGAAATTTAATATTTTTTAATAAGTATTACGACTTATATCTATCTATACCTTGAACTCTCATATTATATCATATTTTGTTATTAATAATTCACATTTGTTAATTCTACATAACTTCAAGGACGTGCCCAGCTATGGACAGGGGGAGGGGGCAACTGCACCCCCACACCCTAGAAAAATAAATAAAGTCTAGTATGGTGGCAACTAAAAAATAGAACATATGAAAATATTTCTCCTAAAATTTATAGCGGCATTTTTTTAAAAAAAATTTATAATATTAAACTTTTAAACTAAATATTTATTTCTATTTTATTAATTTATTTCGAACTAGCACCCCCTCTCACTCGAAACTAATATAAGCTGCCCCCCACCCCCCCTCTAGCTCAAATCCTGGGCTGCACGCCCTTGCATAACTTGAAATAGTAAATTCGTACTACTATTTTGTACGCAAGGCAGAAAGATAAATCAGTCGCAAAGGGGTGGTAGAATATTTTATAAGATCAGTTTGAGTTATGGGTGTTTAATATATTTTATGTTAGGGGGGTAGCGACTAGAATTTCATTCCGCCTTTTCGAATATAGTTACACAAAGGTGTAAGAAACAATCTGTGACAATGGCAGATTTTCTAAAATGATTTGAAATTATCATATATACTGGGGTGGTTCTGCCACCCCTTTGCAACTGAGCCATTGTTCTGCCTTTTGTACAAAATAATAATAATTGACATCAAGACTGTCCTGCAATTAAATTTTACCATTTTGGAATTACTTTATTTTACAGTATTTTTGACACCGTTAAGGGATGATAAAAACGGCTGGAGTTGGCAAACCAGATCAAGGACCATTGGTGTAATTTAATTTTTCTTTAAATTATATAAAATTAACTATTAGAATTATTATTAAATAAAAATATGATGTTGGAGCTCAAGATGTAATTTTTTTCAAAAAAAGAAAAACAAATGTGAATTAAGTACATTTTATTTCAATTTTCGCCCCCCCCCCAAAAAAAAAAAATCTAAACTCTCGACTGTACATAATTAATTATTAAATAAATACAATTTTCTTTATGGAAATAATCACTTAAAAAATGAAATATTAAGTTGTTTAACAAAAAACGGATAGTATATTTCTAATTAAAAAGACTGATGATGAAGGTGAAACCTTTAAAGCTATAGTCTTTAACAAATTATATATTCAAATAATACTTCTAACATAAAAAATAAAAACTTTCCCAAAATGTTTAGAAGTTGATTAAGGGGGTCCTTTCGCAGCCAATGTTAAATAAAAAATATTAGATTATAACTATAATTTAATTTTATTATAATAGTTTTAGTCTCTATCTATGCTTTGGTGAAGTTTGAATCACACATTAGCGAGCAAATTTTTGAAAATAAAATTTTTTAAAATGTAAACATTTTCTTAGAGTCTTATGGAAAATTAAGACCTTGACACTTTCTCTTGAATTATACTACTATTAGTTGAATAGATAAAGTTGAAAAAAAAACAAACTAAAAATTAGCTTTTTGAAACATGCCGGTATCTTTTTTTTTGCAATAAAATATTTATGATTGATCGACGAATTTACTTAGATTTTTACTTTAAAAAATCACATAAATGCTATGATTGGATGTAAACATAAGCAGTATTAATACAACGCATTGCCAAATCATAAAAGACTGATTATCAGTTGATTTGAATAAATCAAACTAACTTTTGTATTTAATTTTTTTTATAATTGTTTTTATTTCGAACATTTACGGCTTTCAAACTATTTATTTTTTAATTCTATTATTTTTCATTTGTATTTTAACTTATTTTATTAAATATTAGATACTAGCTGACGACCGGGCGTTCATTTATTTAACACTGACTAAGCACGATCACTATCTGACCAATCAGAATCGTTCTAATAATTTAACACTTGGCCATTGGCTATGCAGTGGCCAATCAGATTGTTTGGATCATACAAACATATATAAATACTTTTCCATTTTATATATATAGATTACACTTTTTTTGACTCAACTGGAGTGAAAGGACCTCCTTATTATTATTATTACTTACAATTGATTTTTTTTCAAGAAAATTGTATTTACATGCATAAATTAATCTTTCTAATATTTTCATTGTTGAATGCTGAAAGTAATTATATACTTAAAAAGAAAGTTAGCTAGGGAATGAATTTGTCTATATATGCAAAAGAGAAGTTGAAATGGAAGTATGCAGATTTCTGTGTGGAGAATTCGGTTATTTCTGCACGGAGAGCGAAGGTCACGACTGCCAAAACATAGATTGGACGGGTGGAGCGGGATTTAAAGTTAAAAGTGAAGTGGGGTAAGTGGCGGAGAGCACATCAGAGAGGACGTGTGGTGGATAGAGGAGCGATTGCGACGAGCTGATGTGAGGGATGCGAGGGTTGAAGTTTAAGGGATGGTTAAGGGTTGAGGGTTGAGGGGTGGTGGTGGTGTGTACCTGAGTGGTACCGCTTCTCGCTGTGCGTGACGCGGCGCTGCGTGCGTCTGGCACGGGGCTGCTGCGCTGCCTGCTGCTGCGCCGTCCGCCCCGCAGCCCCCTGGCCTGTGGCCAAACAACTGTCTCAGCACCCGACCTTAGCAACATCTTAACACCCGACCACCCCAAAACAAACAAGAGACAAACCTCCCACAACACAGTGATTCTTAACCAGGAAAACAATTACAAGAAATCAAATCAAAAAAAAAAATTATTTAAAATTTGATTGAATAAAATTGATTTAACATAAAAATTAAAAAGGGTAAACTACTAGATGATGTTTCACAAATTAAAAAACAAATACTCGTATTATTTTGAGAATAAACTCGATAAATTTGTATTTATGTAGTATATCAGAGGCGGTGGGTGGGGATGCTGTCCAAAAAAGTACCCTTCATTTTTTGAAATTTTATTTTAATTTTTGCTTTTTTTTTTTTTGCAAAATTCATCAAATACGGCATCATTGTCGTTATTTTTCAAATTTAACATTAGATTTTTTAAAAATATATTTAGGGACCTTCGCCCCAAACGGAATTGCTTTGTGTGAGTAAGGGTAGGAGTCAGAAATTAATTCTTGTGACTTAAACTCCACAGTCCTTGAGATGAAAATTCACCATCTTCCACAATGAATATGCCTTTCCTATATGAGAAAATCTTAAATTTCTCCTAATTCTGCTTGTAAGCAAGCTATGACTTGTCTATAGTTATTTCCGATCTTATATATTGAGAGGTCTTTGAAATGGATTATTCCAAAGATTCTCAAATCATCTTTATTTATTCCTTTTTTTTCTATTATATTATTTCTATTTTAATAGTTCCTCAGCGAGAACAATTTTTATTCGACTAAAACTCGTCTGAATTTGTCTTTGACATGCTTAAACTGGAAGATTTATCTACCAGACAGGGACTTCAAACCTTCTATCGGCACCCTTTTCTAAAAAAATCATTCATTTTAATTGCCCCTTGAAACTATGAAACAATTTTATTTCATTTCGAGAACCAATATACTTTTCAAAACAACAAATGTTTTTTATAGAAATATTTCAAATAACGGATAATAATTTAATTATTTGAAGATGCTCATGAAATTTTAAAGTCGATAATTAAAAAATACTCTAAATGTTTGAAATTTTAGCCATCCACAGCATTCATAGAACGCACGCCACTGATTTATATCTGTATTTATTTGCAACAACAATTTTCTCTTTAAAGTTAATATACTCAATATATAAAATATACTATATATTAAGGTATTTATTTTTGGTATTTTCACATTTTGACAAGCGCCCCCCTCCCCTTTATTTTGTTTCAAATACCACAAAAATAAGGAGCGAAAATTTTTAGATCAATATTTTAATATTAATCCGGCGATTTAAATTTTAAATAGAATGTAAATAGGAGGTACATATTTATTTTTTTACTAAAAAAATTAAATTTTTTTTAAACATTTAAAACATATTTAATCGAGAGTTTAGGTTCAATGTTTTCCAAGTACATTTATTACACTTATAAATGAGTAAAAAGTAAATTTGAAACTAGGCAAAATTTCTGAAAATGTTCTTAATAGAAGGATAACTTCAAGACGATATAATTTTTACTTTCACATATATATTCTATATCAAGAAATGAAATAGGGTATAATGTGAAGTATTGCGACCGCTTGCCACGGGGTCCTGACAATTTGAGAGCTTCTATTTCCAAGGTTAACAAAGTTAATTTCACTTTCTGACTCCATCATCAGTCTTTTTAATTAGAAATATTCTGTTATTTCTCATGGGGTCAATTATCCGATTGGATATAAAAAATTAGTTTTGTTGCAAACGAGAAAAGAAAATTAGTTTTGTCGCAAACGAGATGTATTATGTTTATTCGCATAAAAAGGAGAATCTCATTGATTTCTATTTATAAAAAAGACACATGTAGAAATATTTACTCAGATTTAAATTTAAATTTTAGGGGAGGTATTGTGGATCCAATATTCGAAAAGTAAAAGTTATATTAATCTATTGTTTTTTTTTTTTAAAGAAAGTTAGGGAAAGGAAGAGATGAAAATATATATATATATATGCATGAGATTTATTTTCTAAAATAATGCAGAGAGATAAAATTGAAAATTTTTTGATAATAGGAGATCAATTATAATGTTCTTTTTTTATTTCAAGTCGATTGTTAAGTAAATTTGTTATCGTCTGAAAGGGATTGTACCTCCATGAAGATAGGTTAAAAATTCGATATATATATTTATATATCGAGTTTATTTCTAAAACAATATTTTTTTTTTTTTTTTTTTTTGTGAAACAACAATATTTGTTTTTATATTTGTGAAACACCACCTAGCATTTTAATCTCTTTAATTTTTATATTAAATCATTTTATTCAATATGTTTCACCCTAGAAACGACACAATGCTCCTTAGAAATTTAAAAAAAAAAAAAAAAAAAATACTTGATAAGCATAAAGGTAGAAGAATATTATTCCCTTATTCTGAAAAAAAAATTGCATACCACCAAAATTTTGTTTTTTAAGATGTTACGTTCTCAAAAGCAGCAGTTCTCAACATTTTTCGTTCGCGGACCGCCCAACAAATGTACATTATTTCGCGATATACATCAGCCCCATTTTTTAAAAAATCTATATCCTTTATTTAGAGCCCCCCAACCCTTACTTTCATCTTCTTGTAAGTGTACTTACTAGTCGATTCCTGTCAATTCATTCAAGTATGCTGATGTCTAAAACAATCTTTGTCGAGTTGGTTTGAACGATATACCCCTCTTCTAGAGCGTCGGCTCCTTTGATATCTACATGACTTGTTATATATAGTTCTACCTCTAAGCTAAGCTTTACCTAAAATTCTGAAGATGGGAGTATAGCCCGAAATATATAGGGGAGAGCTGGGCAAATTGGGCATGGAGGGCAAAGTGATCACAGGGGCTAAGGGGGCCTCTGAGGGCCGTATCGAACGGGGTACGTCCCAACTTGTTCCACTCAATGCTATCAGTCACTTTGAGAAGGCTGATCTGGTTAATGTGTCGTCTCTCGAAGTTATTACAATTTTTGGGGTTTTTGACCATCCTGATGTAAGGGAAGTTTATTAGTATCGAGTTTTTCAAACTTATGTTTATTATTTATTGTGAAACATCACAAAAGCATTTAACTTTAATTGAATATGTTTCACTACAAATCAACACCGCTTAGTTTAATTAAAAAAATGTTACACCTATTAGTTAGTATTAAGATACAGGATAATTCGTGTCCATGATTTATAAATTTAATTGAGGATTTGTAGAAGTGTAGACATTTTTTTTAAGACAACTTCGTGAGCAGCTTATCTTGATTGTTTTTAATGTCATGAATGAATCCATTCAATAAATTAGAGAAACCATAATTAGACATAAAGAGAAATCAATGAGGTTGTCCTCTGTTTGATACAAATTCCCACAATTTCTTCACGAGTTGTCCAGTCCTCCTCATTGATCTCTCTTTAGGAATTAACAACTCTGCTACTCTAGGTAAAACAATTTTTTTTCATAACTAGACAATTAATAATTATTTATTATAATCTATATTTATAACTCATCTTTTACATTGTCAATCATTTTCAATAAAATTATTTTATTGATAATATCCCTACGAATCCTCAATTTAAAAAAGCATTGATATTGAAAAATATATTCAAGAAATTCAATCAGGTATATTACTTTAACGATTAATAACTCTTTGAGAATATGTGTTTACTTGGAAAACACCTATTCTATCACATTTTATAACTATTTTAAGAGTGTTTTTGAAAGGGGTGAGGAGGGAGGAAGCTGAAATCCAAATGGAAAAGGGCCGAGAATAGAAAAAGTTGAGAACCCCTACTTAAGAGTAAAATTTCGATTCAATCAAATATAAGCAACACGCTGACTTAATTTTTTTAAGGTATGAAATATGTGAATATGTTAAATTAATTTTGAACAAAAATACCAGTAATAATAATATTTTAACTTTAGAAACATAAAATATTATGAAAGAAGAAACAAAAGAATTGATTGAAATGATTGTTTAAATTTTATTTTTAAAATATCAAGGCGCATGGCATATTCTTTGAGATTAACTGATCATCGAGTGAGTGGCATTTCCTTGTGAATTTCTGAAGTTTCTAAATATAAGTACATTATATATAATTTCAAATAGCTTTACTGGTAAAAAAATCTTTGCTATTTTGGTGGTTAAATAAAAAAATTGAATTTTTTTTTATTAATACCAATAAGAAAAGCATAGAAGCTTATCTTTCAGTATCGACCCAGAATCTGAGTATACGTATTTAGATTTTTCGGGTGTCTATTTTAATACATAAAATTTCAGATAAAATAAGATTTTTTTGTTTTACAATCTAAACTATATGACACTTTTTTTAATACATATTCCCTAAAAACCTTCTAATTTAATTTTTTGTTTGAGCCATTTACCAAATATGGCATATAAATAATAGAAGTAAATATTGTGGCATGCTGTTAATTTGTTAAATCATGTAAATTATAGTGATGAGTGATATTTATTATGTACGCATGCTTTTGCTTTGTAGATTTTGCTGAAACAGCCTAAATGTAAGCCATTAATATATAAATCTAAGCCCTTAGACAAACTAAGGACAATTTTATTGCGGGGAAACAAGAGAAATTAAATTCTATTGTTAAATACCAAGATTAGTTAGACAAGAATTTTAATGCAAATTAATATTTTTGATTTACCTTCTATTTTATGTGAAAAATAAATATAATATGAAAAAGAAGGATCATCTCAATTTTCTAAATAAGTTACTCTCTTTGAATGTATAACTTATTTAATTATTGAATCAAGATGGTTCGAGTTTTATTTGACAAAAAATCATTATTTTCAGCAACATTTCTGATCAGAATGTTGAGATTTCAGTTTTGATAGACAATGCTAAAAGATTTTTGTTTTAATTTCAAAGATACTATAAGCCATAGTGATTTATCTGCAAGTTGTTAGTGGCTTTAGAAAGAGGCACCGAAACATTGCTGAAAATATAAATTTTGGCCTGACCAGGAGTGTGGTGTGAATAAAAATAAAAAAAAATATAAATAACTTAAACGAATAATTATATTATATTTGTATAAAAAGCAAGAAATTTTTAAACAGTAATTAATTTTCCTAAAGGGAGAGTATTTTAAAGAAGAAATTTAAATGAAAATTAATTTCAATAATTTAAATTATTAGTATAATAAAAATTGTATATTTCTAGGTATAAAATATCTATTCCCGTATTTCATTCTTTTCACAAATTGTTTTTTCACCCTTTATACAATAATAATTCAAAAGAGATTTGGAAGATGAAATTTATTTAATATTATTACAAACCATACATCCCTAGTCAGTTATGCCCACAAATAATTTTTTATAGGGGGGAGGACGGGCAAAAATTGAACAAAATCATTATTATTTCTATAAGCAGTTCTATACAGTTTTTTTGAATAATAATAAATTAAATACTATATCAATATATATTAGATCGGCATATCAATAATAACTGTAAACATGTACAGTGATTAATATAATTGATATAATGAAATTACAAATACTAAATAGATAACTAAAGAAAATCAGGAGAGAATGTCAACTACTGAATGTGTTAGGGATGATTTTAGGATGATTTTTAATGTTCGAAAATCACATTGGCATTTCTTTAGAATAGAAATATTTTTTTGGCACTGAAATAACATTTTGATAGAGGTCAGTTTAGATAATTAACAACTTTAGGCATTTTTGGATTGTTGAATTCACATACTTTGGCTTAATTTGACTTGATTATTTTTGAAGAAATAACATTTGTAGGTGTTAATTAATGTAAGAATATTTGTGTCGTAATCAATTCAATTATTATTTTACTGTGAAATATTTTATTTTTATTTTTGAATTTTGTTAAGTGAATAATTTTGATTTCAAAAATTTAATTATCATTTTAAAAGAACAAAAAACAGCCTGGTAAGAAGCACTGTGTCGGACCAAAAAGAGAGGGTGATATGTCGGGTGTTAATTAATGTAGTTTCTAATAAAAACAAAATTGGGAGAAATTTCCAATAAAAAAATTAATTTATTCTTCACATATATGCTAATGATGTTATATCACGTTTTACAAATAAGTAAATAGCTGTTTACAAATCTGACAATCCTTTTTGGGTGACAAACAAAAAAAATAAATAAATAAAGTATTTTCTCATTCATTCACCTATTATAGCTTTTCAATATTCAAATAAATCAATTTAAATAATTTATGGTCATTTATTAAGCTTGTTCTCTCCTTATTTTGCATTTTTAAGTGTATTTCGAAATGAAAATTATATTTTAAAATACTACAAGGCCAATTAAATCTTTAAATTTTTAAAATTTGAATAGTTGATTACTAGTAAGTAAGTCATTTTTAATAATTGGCTCTCGTTTTAGTGTAAAATGAAAATATTTTGATTTTTTAACTTTTATATTTACTTAATATTGTTTCAATACAATAAATACATAATTCCAATTTCAAAATTTGTCTCGTTTCAATTTAAGCGTGAAAAAATTGAATTTTATCTTGATCTTATTAATTTGCTTGTAATAAATGTTTTTATTATTTATCTTTGATCTACATAGTTATCCTTATTTAGAAAAAGAGATTGACAAATGAGACAGTTCATTTGCATGAATATTCCGCCAACGCGAAAGATGCTAATTGCCCGGATCTTTGAGACTCTTTTAAAGGAGAGCTCGTTTATTTAAACTTATTATCTAATTTAGACGAGCTATTTAAAAAATACCAAATTTTTATTTAAAAATTATATTTCATTAATTTGAAAATCTTCAAATTCTAACAAATTCAATTTTTACGGATGATTGAACTCGAACCCACCAGATAATAAATTTATATTCCTATCTAAGCCTTCAAAAAAAATTGAAAAACATTAAAATAAATAAACAAAATATTTTTCTCGTAATATTATATTTTGTACCAATATAACAAATAAATGAAAATACAGCGGGAAAGACAATACCCCCCCCCCCCGGGCAGACTTTAAAAATTACAATATTTATAGTATATAGAAATAATAAATAAAAACTTTGGTTAAAATCAATAAAGTAATCTAAAAGTAGAATTATTATACATTTTTAGATGGCTCACCTTGGATTACAAAATAAATTTTTGAGTTTCAAGTGGTTTATTTAAATTTTTTTACAAATTATTTAAGGTTGTAAAAAAAAAATCCAAGTTTATTTTTCTTTTAGAAATTTTTTAGGAAACTTAATACAAAATGGTAGATAAAAATGCATAAGAAGAGAACTAGGGTGGAATTTTAATTGTGCGTCTAAGTTTATATTATTTTCCTCAATAAATACTTTATTAGATGATTGTAAGTAAACAGAAGTAATTTGATTTGGGTTAGTTGATTTTTTGAAAAATTGGATGGAAAGAATGGAGAGGGAATTTCTAACTATATAGAGGCAATGCGATGAAGAATTTCCAACTGGAAAGTAAATAGAACGAAATGCGAAGGGAATATTTGTTAGGAAGCGTTAAATGAGATTGAGCGAGAGCCATCGGCGGCATTCAAAACAATGGTATCATTTCGGTAACCATATGTTAGGCAATTTTGATTTAAAAAAAAAATACCCAATAATATAATAAGAAAATTTAAATTATAAATTGAAATGATTTATTTAAAAGATATTCATATTTATTTTATTAATGAAATTTTAAGAATAGGGAGATGCATACCTTGTGTTTGTTTGGGTGCATAGGGGCCCAAAAGTCGACTCCGCTTCTTTTCATAGCCTTTCTGGGTGATGTCACCTGAAACAAGAAAGAAACAGCGTGGTTAAATATTGAACATCAACACCTTAATGGGTCTGACATGAGTTCTTCAAGGGCACCCAATTGCCAATGAATAAACCATGTCCGCAGTTGAAGAATAAGGAATTATAATGCCTTGGCTTCTTTGATTAGTCATCGATCATAGAAAAATATATTCATTGAAGTCATCCGAGAGAATTTTGAATTATTAATTATTGACATTTTCTTGAGCAGAGTTCTTTCTTATTCTTGAACAAGAAAGAAGTCAGCTATCAAAGGAAAAAAAAGAGAAGCTCGAAAGCTTTCGACGGTGTGGCCTCTGATCGCCCTTTCGCCCCTGTCTGCACACACGTCAACAATTCATTAAAACATGAAAGAAAAAAAGACCGTGGCACAACTTTAGAGATTTATTTCAGTTGTTGTTTGCGCGATGACGCAATTAGGAGTGCTGGCGGCAGCTGAGAAACCTCTAGTCGTTTATCATGGCCGAAGGTGGAAATCGAAAATTTGGAACAAACGAAAAATGCTTTTCATTACTATTTAAACAAACAAAAAATATTGATGTGATTTTCAAGAAATGACTTTGACCTTATTGTCAGATTAAAATTTGAAAAGACGCGAGTAAAAAATATTCCCCATCATTCATTATTTTTGACACAGACATATGATCATATATGACATATCTGAAATAAACTGATGAGGCCACCCACATGACTTTACCATACACCTGGCCCCTCTCATATTATATTTAATAAATGATATATAATTATTTACGAAAGAACCCCCGCCCCTCTTAATTTTGGGTGCATTCGCAAATTTTTTTATTTTTTTATTTAAAGCATTCGTAATTAATAATATCTCGTTTCAATTATGAGACTATTTTATTAGAAAAATCAGCTTTCTTCAATTTTTGTTTGAAAATATTTTTGGACCCCCTCCCCCCCCCTCGACTTTTTTTTGTCTTATGGCCCCCGATAAAAATAGATAGTAACTCTTTTTTTTATGCTCATTTTACAGTAAATTTCACTTTGTGCTTGTTTTTTAGTTCTACTGTATACGATTGCCTAAAGGGTATATAAATGATACGTCGCTGAGACTTTATGGTTGCATAACTTTAGGGCGAATACCGAATAATTTACATTGTGGTTAAGTATAAAAAAAAATTCATAACAAATCTGATTTAAATTATTGAACAAGATTGTATTTTATTGTAAATAAATAGACGAAAATAACAATAATCGTTATTATACACACATATATACGAGTATATAGGTATATATTAAATTTATAGAAACCTTAGAACGTTTTAAAATTGCTAGAAGAATTTAAAACCCTAAAGCCTTTCTACATTTTAACACAGGCCAAAATAATGTCATCGATCCGAATCACTGAAGAAATATTTTTGACCACCGTTTGTTTCTATAATGTTTATCTCCCGAAAAATCCTTTAACTTTTTGAATTCTTGGTACAAGCCATCTTCAACATGATAATAGAGAGTAGTCAGTATGAAGACGTATTCGATGCCTCAAAACGATTCCAAAAATTTGGGTTGTTAATGAGCGATTTTTTCGCTATTTTAATCATGTTTCTAAGATGAAACTTATTTATTGTAGGATTTTTTACTTTACTGATAGGAATAAAACTTTATAATTGAAGTTATAGTCATTTAGAGACTTTTCTCTGCTCCTTAACGAAATAAGAATTGTTTATTGAAATATGAATAGGTATTGCCTAGGTCCCCCCTCCAAAACCATCTCCTGACTTGCATCATCTGTTAAGGATTTGTTTACATCTTAAATTGGCCTTATGGTTTCCTTTCTAGCTTGATGCTATATTATTTCTTTGTACCATTTTCATAAAAAAATAATTTCTAAGCTGAGTGAGCAAATTTTGTTGTTGATAAAACATATACGCCGAATAAAATCAGTTAATAATTTAAAAATATTTTTTTCTGAATAACACAAAGTTTAAAAAAGACTTGAATAAAAGCTTAAAATGAATTTATTTCTTAACGAAGAATGAATCGAGATTTATATTGGAAGAAATTCAAATTTCAATATGTCAATTAACGAATTAATAAGGAATAAGGATTTGAGAGATTTTTTTGAATGTCTTGAATGGAATACAAAAAAAGAATGTTCAATAGAGTGGAAGGGATATCTGCAATCGATAGAGCTTTCAATGTGATTTAATATGAAACGTTCTGAATATTCAGATCCATGAAAAGGATATTACGAGATAATTAAATCTGCCACAGTAGATAAAGTCATAAATATAATAAAATGATAAAAATAAAAAGGAATGATATAGAGAAGAAATATTGAAAAGTTTTTCCTTAAAAAAAGGACAAGAAAAGATGGGGGGGGGGGGGGCAAAAAGATGAATGTTGTACTGACTGGTAGAATAATCCCTCTTTTTCTCTCAATTATCTGTTTTTATATGAAAAAAATACTAAATAAGATTATAAAAATTAGAGGAGATATAAAAAGAATTATTATATTAATCAAAAATTCAATGGTTAGCCCGTGCTTTGAAAAATTGGTTTTAAAGGATTTATTATGAAAGTTAATAAGATTATTGAGACAGAATAAAAAACAAAGTAGGTAAAGAGCTAACAGGATAGGAAGATCTTCTTTAAAATATTCTTCCTCTAAGTTCATTTTAAAATTCACTTATGATACGTTAATAGCAAGTCAAATTACAAGAAGTAATCCAATGGAACTTGACATTAAATTTAGCTGACGTCTGCAGTAGATCTCAAGAAGTGTAGCTCTTGACATTTAGTAGATTAACTAAATTTAGCTGGACTTTTAAGGATTTTAGAGAATACAATTTGATGGCTTTAAAAATATATCAAGAGATGTAATATTAATAGAGTGTAATAATAATTCAAATTCAGTTTGAATTATACAATAAAGGTGATAGAATTCTGAATATATATTTAGGTAGTATATAACAGGGCTGTCCAACCCGTGTCCCGCGGGCCGCATGCGGCTCAGCACTGCAATGAGTGTGACCCAACATAAAATCATAAACTTCCTTAAAACATTGAGATTTATATGTAGAGATATATTTATTACTTTTTTCGAAATATGAATGTACATTTGTACAATGCGTGGAGTTTTTTTCAAGAATAAAATTCACTAAAAGCAAAATTATAAGCTCAACTATATAAGATAAAAAATAATGAAGTTTCGAATATTTAAAAAATTTTCTTCTTATATTTTCATTTTGTGTAATTCATATGCTACGACACTAACCAAGTCTATAGTTATATCATTCTAGTACAAGGAGACAAGGAATTGGGGTTTTCTAGAACAAATCACAATTAAGTGATAATTTCTCTCCTGGACTAAAACTTGTCATGACTTGTCTTTTAGATCTTTGCTCTAAGTGAACATCGAAAAAATTATATTTTTCGAGATAATAACTGTTTTATCAAAATGCCTGTTAGTGTGTTATTCTGTTAGTCTGTGCGTTACCAAATTTTGTGGACGAGCTAGCTCAAAAATTAGTGTGAATATCAAAACCATTTTTTTTTTATTGGGATGCAAGATCTAACTACCATAAATTCTTTTAGCCAAATTATTGAAGGAAGAACGATAGAAGTTAGCTAGGTCTTAAGGATTGAACATATCTAGAGGGTTCGGGAATAATGAGAAAAGTATGAAAGAATGTTCAATCTCGAGAGGTTATGTGGATTATAGAATGAGTTTTATTCGAGTTGTTTACAAAAAAAATTTTGTTGAAAGGGTAGTTTAGAAATAGATATTTAACTTGTGGACACAATCTCAAAACAATTAGAATTTCTCTCCAAATCTAATATTTTTAGAGGACGTGAGCAATTGATTCTTCTGAATTAAAGAATACCAAAACATATAAAAAGTCGTGATATAAATTAAAATTAGCTTATTAGATAAATAAAGCGAGGAAAGTCTAGAAAAACTGGAAATTTGGGAGAATCAGAAAGCTTAATTTTGTTTCCCAAAAACTTCTCATTTGGAATGAATAAATATTTCTGGATTCTAGTAAAATGTGGTCTTTTGATTCACAGAAGGATTCCTTTTCAACATATTAAATATTAAAATCCATCTACAGTACCATTTCTCTATTTATGAGTATGATGTGCTTTCTTGGAAGGTTTTGTCCAGATTTTTGTCTGTTCGTTATTTTTAAAGAATCTGTATTAATAAAGTGATTACTTATGTCTTCATGGAAGGAAAAGAAGAATGTAGGATGGTGGCTCACAGATGAGATCCATATTGATGACAGGAGAATAAAATATATTGTCTTGACCTAAATAGAAAGAGAATATTATCAAAATGCAATGAGCATATTGGGGCTTTATATAAAATTACTAATTTCTTGTAAATTTATTTTCTATTAGATCAATGAATAACTTGTTAATTTCTAGTGATTTTTAGTTTTATGGGACATATATTATCTGAATTTTATTAAATTGAAAATCTTAAATCATCAAAATCATTATCAATGAATTCCTTCCATACTCAAGATATCAAATAAGGAATCTTTGTGCACAAAAGAATTAAAAACAAAAACATGTATATAAACATTGGTCTAATTTTCTTGGATTCATCCGTAGGTATGTAAATGAAGGTTGAGACTTGATATGCTGGTTAATCTAATATTCTGATACTGGTTTTCGTTCCAGCAACCAGTTTAATATTTAAATTTTTTCAATAGTATTGCAATGAATCTGAACATTAATATAAATTGATTAAGAGGTAAATGAAAAATTATAAAATTCTATTAAATATAAGGCGATATAGGTACTACAATTAAACATAATTAGACTAAAAAAAAGTTTCAGTTTTTATTTCTGAGGCTCATATAACCAAAATGAGGACGATTCTTGTATCTACTGAGCTTAAATTAGAGTGTTTGTTTAGTTAATCATCATTTAAGCTTAATTGTGATATTCTTAAAATAACGATAATTAATTGATACTTTGTGAAATTATTCTAGCTGTATATAGAAAGTTCATTTTCTTCAAAATATGAAAACATTTCGCTGAATAGTTTAAAGGTTATATTATTCTTAAATTAATTAAATTATTGTTCTTAAATTAACAATGTCATAAGCGAACAAGTTCATCGGCATTTCGAATCTGATAAATTAATTCATGAGAGACAAATAGGGCTTTAGGCAATTTCGGACCACCGACGATATTCTAGCATTTATCCTAGTAATATTATAAAGGTGGAAGTGTGGATGTGTATATTTTTGTTGCTTAAACACGACGTAAGGGCTGAACAGATTTGAATGTAATTTGACAGAGAGATAGATATCCCAGAATAGCATTCAGGCTAGAACCAACCACCTGAATTTTGTGTGTGTGTGTGTGTGTGTGTGTGGTGGTGTGGGGGCGGGGGGGCGAAAATTATTCGACCTTTGTGGACTAATTTTTCTAATATTTAAAACATAATTGTAAATTATTATTGAATTAAAAGTAGGTTACTGGCATGTTTTAATTTGGAATATTTATTTATATACCTACTAGGCTGTTTTCTGTCTAAATATAACAGCATTGCTTCCTGGAGGATTTAATGGAATATAATATATTAATTTTGTGTATATGTAAATAAATTGAGATATGTATAGAATTTTATTTGTTCTTTCATTCTTTCATAAGTAAAAAACTGTTAATTTAATATTGAAAAATATTTTTAATATCATATAATGTATTGATTTTTTAGCGAATAATAGCTTCGTTAAATTCTGCATTATTTCACATTCCACTCAATGAAATAGAATTTATTATTAATATCAAATAGTAATTATTTTTACTTTATCCAACGCGAAACAGATAAAGTATTGGAATCAATCTCGTGGCAAGCGCAACTTCAAAGGGTTGTCAGATAAGGACTACAGAACCCATGGTTCAATCAAAGTCACACATTGTAGTATTCATTTAGGGTGAATTTTACCACGTGAGAGTTTTGCCAAAAATTACATGGGGTTTCGTCCAGAGGCCAAAATTGCGATTTTTTCATTTAATGTGTTAATGGCTAATTAACTAAGGATTAAATATCTTAAGGTTTAATTTTTTAAATAGGTTTACGTATCTGGTATCTTTAACTAAATAAACTAATTAATAACAAAAGTAAAATTAACATACCTACGTGGCTTAAAATTTATAGAATAGACCTAAAAAACTAAGAGTTAATAAATAATATTTTCTAAGTTTACATTCTATCAATGAAAAAAATTAACGTAAATGAACTTAACGGTTAAAAAAATTACCATTGCTGTCTGATTCCTTCTACATGTACTGAGTTATATAGCTGTGCACTACCCCAGCACACACAGAGACATCGTTGTATTTGTGTGTTAGTTTTAGCCCTAAAGCCCACAAAAATGTTTTATTTGTCTAATCTCATTTTCTTTATCGCAAGGGCACCGAATACTACCCCTTGGAGTGATCCGAGTTCAAAAATAAATATTTCGAAAATGAATGTGTTAGGTGATTAAATGTTTGGGTATTTGAGTGGAAAAAATTACTAGATTATATCTAAATTGAAACTTTAATAGAAAATATGAAAAAGTGAAAATAATAGTAGATAAAGGTTTATTAATACAAAAATAGCATATAATATATATAATTTTATTCTGATTTTCTGCATTTTTGAGGCGAACTACTGGCTCTTTAGAGCCCAAATATAATCAGTTCTTCGTTTTGGTAATACAAACATATTTCATCTGAACGAACTTTATTAAGTCTAAGCTTTTCTTTCTAATTGAGGATCTGAATCCAGACAGAGTTACAGAGAAATAAATATGTTTGAAAATTATTTTTCTCTATAATTCAGACATTTCGATACAGGAAGTTAGTGAAAAACTTTATTAAAAAAAAAAAGGATCTCCAAATTTGGTTAAAATTCTTTGGTGTATAAACCCTGAAAGGACTTGCGCTTGAAAGTAAGAGTAAATAAGCTATGTATCACTAATTTACATACCTATTTGTTTGGTTAACATTAATTCACATCATTAATAATTTTTTTCTTTATAATTTGTTAAAAAAAATCCCAAGGAAAATAAATAATCAACATAATAACAATAACAGCAACAAAAGACAGTATGAACATAATCAAGCAAAATAAGTAAGCAAAGTAGAATAATCTCACAATTAACAAAAATGAAACTAAAATCAGTGCTTAACCACTTGTACTGCATGTACTTCCTGGATAGAAAAAAATGTTTTAATGAAGATATATTTAAAATAAATTCATTTGAAGCCAAAGTACCTTTGTCTTTGGAACCTCACGATAATTTTCGATTTTAAATTTAAAAACAAAATTAATTGACATCAAATTAAATGCTCAATGGAATTATAATTTATATGCATTTTTAATGGCCATTAGGAAATGAATAAACAAATCCTTCGTTTAAGTATTTATTTATTGAATGGGCTGTCGAGTGGATATCAAACATCTTTTTTTTCTAGGGTTAATTTCATGGGGGAAATTAAAATGAATATCATTGAATCTAATCCAAATAAATAAATAAACGTTGGAGGACTGTAGCTCAGCTGTGTATACACCAAGCCTTCTTCCCTTGGCTGAAGTTCGCTATTCAGCTTCAACGCCTTCATGAGTTTTTGTTGAGAGAGTTGGTCGTTATTTAACTCGAGATGGAAACTTTTTTACTCG
This sequence comes from Forficula auricularia, assembly GCA_024734495.1. Taxonomy (NCBI): domain Eukaryota; kingdom Metazoa; phylum Arthropoda; class Insecta; order Dermaptera; family Forficulidae; genus Forficula; species Forficula auricularia. The sequence goes on from JALMQS010000278.1 coordinate 286,513, forward strand.
CCATTTAGAGGAATCGGATCACCTCTCCAGAATAAAGATTTGAGAATAAAAAAATAGTGCTTAGGAAAGTAACCAACGAAACGGTAAATGAGTCTTTAATAAGTGAATTGCCGAGAGGGGAAACATTTCAAAAGTAACCGCTAAAAACTTTTCGCCTGGTTCATTACGAAAACATTTTTTCAACCCTAATTTGTAAACTCCATTCGATTCGACATGCGATTTAAATAATGAAATGCAAATGCTTACAATTAACTAATTAAATTAATTGGATATTAGGGTACTTGATGAAAGACGCCGGTTTCTGAGAGTGCTTTTGCATCTGGAGAATGTTGTCGTTGTGTTGAGGAATGTCGGATCAGCGGTCTTAACAGGTTTGTTCGGCCCGAGACGACAGCGAAAGGATTCCTGACCGCCAGTAATAACTTTTACTTCTCTTTTTTCCTTTTCCTTTTTAACAAATTTATTCTGAAATATATATCGTATATATCAAATGATTGTGGAAGTTAACTTGATTAGGGAGATTTCAACTAAACTATTGAAATTCGTGAGAGAATCAAGATACATTTTTAAGGAAATAAAATATTTTTAAGTTTCTCGAAAGAAATAATTTAATTTAAACAACCAAAGAGAAGCGAAAATATTTCGAAAAAGAAGTTTTGCAGATAGAGAAAACTTTTCTAATTTATTTAAAAATCTCAAATTTCCTAGAATTGACTTTGATAAAGAAAAATTATTTTTGTAAATTATTATAGATTATTATTTGTCTTAAGTGACACCCCCCCCCCTCCCTCTCAAATGCCATACCATACCGTAATATTTATTCTATTGCGAATTTATAATAAATCTTACGAAAGAAACAATTTTAAATTTATAATAAATTTAAAGAATAAGACAACTTTTAATTGTTTCCAAGCTTTCTATAAGTACTTATGGATTTAAATTTATAATTCATAGGTTTATATATCGTCACCCTTATGCGAAAATCATGAATGTGTAAATTTTTCAGATTTTCACTAATATCCTGTATGATGTTTGTTTATCAAAAAGTATTTAATACTTATACGTATAGCAGTATATTTTCTATAGAAGGGCACTTATAAATTCATTAGAATAAAGTAAAATATTCATTTTTAGGACCAATTTTAAATTTGAAAATAGCAATAATTCAACAAAAAGTGTTCATGGTTTTGGCATAAGAGCGGCAATATATGTATAAAGTAGAAAAATGATATACCAAAATATATAAGATATACCACTGTTTTCATTTCTTGAATTTTATTGATTTTCTCAGGTAATTAACATTATGGGACTTTTAGAAAAATAAAAGAAATGGCTTGGAAGAATGAAATAGTGGCAAACAGTTAAGTCAAATCAGTCTTAGAAACAAAGACCTTATGATTGTGATGATAGTTTTGGATTTTAAAAAATTTGACTTTTGAAATATAAATATTAATATAGGATAAATGAATAATTATTTTACACTGAAATTGCTTCCGCTCATATTTTTTAATTCTATCGAGAGTTTTTAGCCAACAAAACGAAAAGCCAACATGGGATTTAAACCACATATTACTATAATTAAAAAAAATCCAATTTAAAGCTTGAGAATGAATTAAAAATTTGTTTTTTTATGAACTGTATTTATCTATAAGCACGTTTGTCGATTAAGCATTAAAGTTCTTATCCCATTCATTGTAATAAAAAGGTTTTTACTTTATCCAATGTGAAGCATGGAGAAAGTATTGTTTGGTATTGCAGAGAAGCGAGGTGAATCAGTCAAGTGCATCAATCTTGGTTAAATCAGAAAAAATAGCTTAGTTTAGCTTAGTTAAAAGTCAAATTAAAGAACATGAGAGGATTGCGACAATCTCTTTTCAGGTTTATGTGCCCAGAGGTTCCCAAACTGTGCGCCGCGGCCTTTTCATAGGTGCGCCGCGAAGCTTCATGATTAATTGAAGCAAGTTATTTTGGCCTAACTAGACAACAGAAGAGAAGTCAAAAATTTATTTATTATTTATTTTTATCTCTTACTTACGATTAGACATACTTTTACTTATAGGGTAGAGCGCCATGGAAAAATTTTAATTGAAAAAAGGCTCCGCTACTCGGAATAGTTTGGGAACCCCTGTTATACGAATATAAGTTTTATAAAACCAATGCAAAAGTTAATAAGGAAATGAATACATAAATATTTGTAGTATTAAAAACTATTACATTACTATTTGTGGTTTGGAAAAACACCTGAAAGAATAGTGTGGGTTTATTACAATGGTCTGTTGTCATTTTAGCTTTTGTTTATGAATGCAAGGGGAATAAAGAATCAAGATTTTAAAATAATAATAAAAAAGGGTGAAAAATACAAGATGAGGTAGCACTGTAGAATGTAAACAATATTGTATAAACAAAGGAAGTTGAACCTTTCTATAGAAATATTCGAGTTTGAGTTTCTATTATATCAAACAAGGATTTTGTTTTCGATAAGCTTTGAATGCCATAAAAAAGAATGCGTGGGCTTTAGACATCGCAATAGGAAAAGATTGGAAGGGAAGACGTAAGGTATGGATGGACACGTGAAAATCACGCAAAGGTCAACATAATTCGATATCTCGAAACAAAACAAGAGAAGCAGGGACCAATTGTTCAGATTTCGATTCCGAGATGCAAACCGGTGGAATGCAGCTCTGTCTTGTGGATGGATGGTCTGCAGGTGGAGGAAGAGTGCGAGCGGGAAGAAGAATCGCTAGGGCAATGAACTTGATGGGACCTTTGGCCCTGGATCCCGCTCATGATGACTAGGCATACAATGCGGAATGACTTGGAAACATGGACGAAATCATCGGACACATGCGCCAATCCATATCATTATCGTTTGCCAATTCGAAGAACTGTGAAGTACTTTGGGCTGGTTAATGATATCCTCGGATGATCTATTGTAAATGAGAAACGATCAAGAAAATGAGGAAGAAGGGGCTCAATCACCTAGAGATTAGGTTTTTTAAGAGTTGAATAATCTCAATTCAAGGGAAGAGGGATTATTATTTCACCAAAAATAATAGATAATTTTTTTGGATACATTTTATGTTGGAAGAAATCATGCATGACATCATCATCCTTATGCCTAGACCATGTAATTTTGCGTGTAATACAAACTATTCTAGGATTAAAAACTAGTTTCATCAAAATATAAATTCTGGGATTTATTTTTTCAACCTCTTTATGCCCTGATTTGAAAATACACATAAAGAGAAAAACTCAACTTTTTCTTTTAGGAAACAATTTTGTGTTGAAAACTGAGAGTTATAGGAATATTAAATACATTTCAAATAATCATTTTATCTTTAGAGTTCAGGCTTTTGTGATTATGTCATATTGATAATACGTTTATTCAGGTTAAAATTTTAAAATGGTATGAAGGTTTGAAACGGTTCAAAAACTCAACCCATGAATTTCAATCCCCAACAATATATTAAGACAAGATTTATAGATACGTTGTGATTTTACAAGTATTCTATAGATAGTCATCGAACCGAATCTTCAAAGGGGTGAATTAAAAAAGTTTATAATACAAAGTTGAAAATATCTAACCCATTTCGTCATTATTTTTACTTCTTATTTCAAAACAATAACAAATTGTAGGATTCACAAAGGTCTGTTTGTTAAGCTTCGACTAAAATGAAATTACAAAAATAATGTATCAAAAGATAAATGATTTCAAAAATTTTAGAAAGGGGAAAATTTAATCCAGACCCGAATACATGATAAATTTTCTTTGTACAAGAACAATAATAAAGTTTTAATGAAAAACTTTAACAATATATTGAACTTTTAGATACACTTAGTAGCTATTTGTTGATTAATTTAATGACTGGTTTTCAATCAAGTTTAATAGCATTTTAGTACAATCAACAAAGTTTTTTTGTCTCAAATACAAGAATTATTAATGTTACGGGAAGTATTTTAGACGTCTCAAGTTATAAAAAAGTTAAAAAAAAATGAAAAGAAAAATATTAAATACGAAGAAGAATTAATTGAAGGGGTTTATCATTTAATCTAAATTCTTAATTTTGATAAAAAAAAATAATAATAATAATTTTAACCAACGATAAAAAAGAGTTTTGGTATTAGGGGAAGAGAAATGTTAAATGAAATAATAAAGAACAAGCATAAAATTTCAACAAGTATTCTTCCTCAGGATAAATTGAGACAAGTGATAAGCTTCATCTTGGTGCAAGAACATAACCGGGAAGAGAGGCTGTCTAATAGAGGTAGAAGAGTAAGCACGTTAAGTGCCTTGCGATGTCAGAACCGGCTGCAACATCAACACATATCCATAAAATTACATCATTGAATTGTTCCTATCGTGTTGTTATGAACAAGATTTTTCTTACTTGCGCCCTTGAGGAAAAAAACATTGAAAGATGAAAATTCTACTTTGCAAATTAAAATCGAACATCAAATACACGATTAAAATTAATTCTAGATATCTTAGATGAGAATGAAGAAAATTTAAATTTTGAATTAAAAAGTCATATTTTATTACATTTCGTCTCTGTTATATCAAAATGTCGTGTGTAAAAATCAACACTTTTCAGTAGCTAAGAAAAATTTCTGTTTTCATTTATATTAACTCTAAATTCTTTTTTTTTGTTTTTAATCTGTAACTTGAGTTCTATCACCTGATAACATATAACAATTTGAGAGCAGATGTAGCTAACAAATACAAGTGTTTTTATTCAATAAATTTTTTTTTGGTAATTTTGATATTTACAGCGACGATATGTTATTTATTTATACTTAATTTTAAAAAAAGAATATAACGCATTGGGCCTTTTAATTGATTAAAATACGTGATAATAGTAATTTGTCTGACAAGATGGAAAAGGTATCGTTTTCTTGGATGAAAGAAATTATAGCCAGACGAGTGTAAGTCGAGTCAGTATTGCTTTTGCAGGCATTCAAGAAAATTATTTATTATCTTAAGATTAAAAAAAATGCTTTCTTGTTAAGAAAATTTAATTATAAATTTATAGATTTATAGTTTCTTTTTATTATTTCATCCTTTGCGAAAATTCCCAGATGGGGAGGCCCCTTGTAGATAGTCAACTAGATATACAAGAATATACTCTATCCACAAGATGTCTAATTTATTGAGCCTTTCGGAAAAAGGGTCGGTTTGTGATTAACTAATAATATAATAAGAATCGTATCTATATAATAAAATAACTGTTTGGGAACTATTGCAAAGGATGATATGATTTTTTGATTTTTAGTTTATTTTTTAAATCGTCCATTTGGCTAAATGCTATGGAGACCGGAGGTCAGCCCTCGTATTAATTATGGACAAAAAACTCTAGACTCGGTGTGGCTTAGTTCCTTTGCCAAATTTCTCTACTCAAATGACATTTGCTTGCAAGATGGCCCTTTAATCCATAACGAATATTTCTTATTTTTCTTCTGGCGTCGTCATTGGTACGAAGAATGGTGATCACTTGAGCAAGAAAAATTTATGTCTCGTGCCAAGATGAAATAATAATAATTTATTATGTTAAAATAAGAAGAAAAAATTTATTAAAATTTAAACATTCTTTATATTTTCTTGAATAAATTGTTTAAATATTTATTGTCTTTGAGAGTTGCGATTCTTCGATAATAAAATTGTTTGTAAAATAACCATTATAATTAAGTATGTGATTATTTTAGATAAAGTCATCAATGAGTTTCTAAGAAGAAGTATGAGAGTTTGTGAAATTGTGAGTTTTGATTAATATCTGATGTGAAATTGTAATGCTGAGTAGGAGAACAAGATCGTATATCGATCGTAACAAAATCTACATTAGGATGAGAGCTTCTCTCGCCACAATTAACAAAACACTTTGAATAAACTTCAAGAGAAATGTTCCAATTTTCCTAAAACCCACTTTCAATAGCATTAGTAGGTCGACAAGAATTGTTTTTAGGATTTTAAATAAATGAGAGTAGTACTCGATATTGTTTTCATTCAAATATTCTAATTTATATTTTTCATAGTCCCTTTAGTAGGTACTATGTATAAATTTGGAAAAATTTATTTTCTGTCTGTGTGTCTGTATTCCGATACCAAGGATAACTCAAGAACTAATGGATGTATTATAGAAAGTTCGACGTTAGTATTTCTCATGTGGGAGACTGATTTTATTTTGGGTCCTTTAGCTTCAAAACTTCTTGTTCAAAAATGCAGATATAATATATTTTTAGTTTTTGAAAAAAAAAAAGTTCTCTTATATTTTAATTTTTTACTAAGGAGAGCTCTAACCCCTAACTGGTTGATGGGAAAGCTTCTCGCCCCAACATTTGCAAAATTCATACTGTATGTCTTGAAAGTTTCAATGTTTCCTCCTATTTAATTTTAAATCGCTTTAGAACAGAATAATAGTTTAGAAATTATGTATTTAAAAAACATACAAATTAAATAAGTAATATAACATGTAAACTTTACTATAAAAGAATCAAAAGAGCTATTTCATTTTTTCTCAAAATTAATAAAATAATTTAAATATAATTATTAATAATGAGAAAATTATAGGGATTAATTCATAGTTATTATACTTCTAAAAAGTGAATAAATTCAGTTGATTCATTTCGCAATTTAATATTATTAATTAATTACTTAATTCATGTTATTAGATACATTCTTAAGAAATTTAAGATTAAAATCTATGATATTAAAGACAATAGTGTCTAGATGAGGAATAGAACAGCATTGCATTTACTCTTGTTTTATTTATAATTTTACCGCATGAGTGTCTTAATGAAAATTGAAGACGTCCAGCTCAATCAAAAGGACCTTTTAAGGGGCTGATTTATTAATAGTAACGAACTTTGAATAGTGCTAATTATTTTCATACTAATGATTGCATAGCGAGTAGAATTGCTTCGGATTCTATTTCAAGAATCCAGAAAAAATAAGTAAAATGCATTTAATTAGTGGAAGGCGTTGCATGTCTCAAACATCGGATCAGTATGCAAAGGGTAATCTACTTGCTACGTGCCTACAATGGCTCAATATGTTCTTTTAAGTTTTCCTAACATGCCAAGGCTAAGCTCCAGCCAGTTGGGGATCTTGGTCGAATGACAAAATAGACGAATCAAGCAACTCGTGAGGAACAAGCAAAAAAATTTTGCTGCCAATTAGATTGATATTTAGGGCTTAAGAAAGATGTAGCCAAAAAATAATCAAAATAAACTGGTATCTATTTTTTAATTAGTTAGAAACGTGATATATGTTTAAATAAATTAGATTTAATAAAGTCTGATAAAATAATCATTATCATAACAGACTAGATGAGAAAGGATATGAATTAGAATATTTTAAAAAGGAAAATGTAAAGAAATCTTGGATTTTCATGATCATAGAGTATATAGTCCTAAACCTGGTGTAAAGCAACCACCCGGCAGAGATTAGATTCTTTTCCATGGGGTAAAAGTCACACATTTCATATTCTTTATTATTTGGGGGAAAACATTCTAATCGGGAATTTTATTAATTGAAAAATTTCCAGAAAAATTTATGATACATGATATGAATATTGTTTGAGATTGTGGCTGTGATAAATTTGTGGTGGGTTGAAGGAGTTATTCAGCCAGAGCAAGATGCACCGGGTCCAATAAAATTCCCAGAATAAAGACGTCTGAATTTATCTTCAGTTTATTGGGAATTATACACATAATACCATAAGTACATGTGATTGTTCCTGGTTTTGTAAACAATAAGAAAATTAACTTCATATATTTAGTGCTGTGTTGGAACCCCCACACATCTCTGAATCTTGGACTCTAGCCCAACACTAAATATATGAAGATAAATTTCTTATTGTTGACAACACCAGGAACAATCACATGTACTTATGGCAATATGTGTATAATTCCCAATAAACTGGAGATGGCCCGATGAATTCAGGCCGAAAAGTCTATATTCTGAGAATTTTATTGGACCCGGTGCATCCTTACTTTGGCTGAATAACTCCTTCAACCCACCACACATTTATCACAGACATAATCTCCAACAATATTCATACAACTGAGACCAATAGACATGCTTCAACAACATGATATGATTATTCACAATTGTGGATAGCAAGTCATCGTAGATTGTTCGTAATCAGAAAGCATGCAAAAAATAATTGTTTTTAAAATGAACTTAAAAAAAAACTATTCCCAAAGTTGACAAAATTATCCCTTCCTTGACCTACCTCACTGGTGGAAAGAAAGTCATTCATAAAACCTAACCAGTTTCAGTGATGAAATTAACTCATATCCACAACATCCATTTTAATAGTTCAATGTTTACTGAGTTGACTTAATTTATATCTAAATTATCTATTGAAGGCAACTTCAGAATTAGAGGGCGAAAAGTCGTGAACTAGAAAATTTCCCTTAAAGATATTAAGCACTTTATCAGTACAGACAGAATCTGGCCAATAATACGTTCGGCTTTTGTTGAATTGTGTTGTAATTATGTGAAATATTAAGTACACCTTGCTATTTGTTTAACTACAAACACTAATTGTCTTGCTTCATATTTACCTATATCTAGTTATTAATTAATTGCAGAAATGCATACTATACAAATTAACAATTTAACCTGCAAGCCTATAAATTGTTTGTCTAAAATACATTCAAATATGAAAACTGGTAAATCAAAGAAATTGTTACTGATTCAAGGATTTATTTAAACTGAGTCGCTTTAGAATCAAGAGCTTATGCTTAAATTCTAAATTACCAAATAAATTACCAAAATGAAACAACTCTCTACAAGGTTACATATGCCAAACACATGCTCATTATTGAGATGGAATGGTAGAATGTTGGACCAAAAAAACTAAATTAAAAACATAGTTTTCTCATTCAGTATTCCCGACGTTCACTTTATTTATGACTTCTTCAGCGGCTTATAGTACAACTTAATTGTCTGATGCTGATGTCCTTGAGGCATTCGCCAACTATTTATCCCTATGACTTCTAGAGAATGGACTCTATTTATACATTCGACTTTCCAGCCTAATATTTTTTTTTTTTTTTTAATGCAATCGAATGCAAGAAGGGGTGTACCAGTAGAGATGCAGCCCCTATGGATCTCGAAAGACCCTTGCATTACCGAAGAGAAGGGAAAGTTGATTAAGTGAGAGGGTGTAGACGTAGGTGTCTATGCACTCCGGTTTTGAAGGTTTGAAGATTATAGGTGCTGGGAAAGATAGAGGCTGGGAGAGAGTTCCAGTTCCTTGAAGTCATGGGGATATATGTATTTGCGAATGAAGTGGTCCGGCACTTTTCTAATTTGACCGCGAGAGAGTGTTGGGAGTCGGCAAAACGCGTGCTACGTGCAAAGCATGCTTTGGGGGGAATTATTGATTTTATCTCATCAGAGCATCTGCCGTGATAGTATCTATAGAAAAGGGAAAGGGCAGAGACATTTCTTCGATGAGCCAGCGAGTCGAGGGAGTCGGTGAGGGTAGAATCGTCAATTAGCCTGACGGCTCGTTTCTGAATTGCATCCAGGGTAGCAAGAGAATATTTTGAGGCTCCTCTCCATAGATGAGAGCCGTATTCGAGACAGGGGCGGATTTGGGCCTTGTAGAATATATCCTTCAGTCTTTTAAGGCTGGCATCCACGGGTAGCTTCAACTCACGTCCAATCCTCGAAATTTCTTTCTATCCTTCTACTTCCCATGACGGAAGTGTCAAAGGAGCTCATTCGACAATTCCTTTATCACTAATACATATATTGTTTTAGAGAAAAAAAGACTGCGTTCAAACTTACTTCAATAATATTAATCACAACTAGAATTGATTTAATTTTATATTATTTTTGTAATACATTCTTATGATATGCAATTACCATAATGGTATACTCGTATATCAAATAAATAAACCTTCCATCTTCCATTATCTCGAAATAAAGAGATCTGAAATTATTTATACATGTTAATAGTGTGAATGAATATTTATTTGCTAAGATGTTCTTTGAATGAATGATTAGGCAATTAATCTTATTAAACAAAAGTGAATTGAAAAGAGAAAAGGCAAATAACACGAAACTCTTTGAAGTTAAGACAGTTCATCTCGAATACCAGTATGCTTGCCTAATTGGGTATTTAATTTAATTTACCAATCAAGAAATAATTCTTTAAATAAGTTGTATATATATTTGGTATATCAGTGGCGTGCGGTCCATGGATGCTGTGGATGCGGCGCATCTCAAAAATTTGAAACATTTAGAGCATTTTCATAAATATCGACTTCAAAATTTCAGGAGTATCTTTAAATTTTCAAATTATTATCTGTATTTCAAATATTTCTATAAAAATCATTTTTTGTTTTGTAAAGTATAGATATTAGTTCTCGAAATGAAATAAAATTGTTGCATAGTTTCAAGGGGCAAATTAAAATATATTGATTAAAAAAGATTGATTTTTCCGAAAAGGGCGCGGATAGAAGGTTTGAAGTCCCTGACTGGTAGATATATTTTTCAGTTCAAGCATGTCAAAGACAAGTTCAGACGAGTTTTAGTATAAAAAAATTGTTCTCGCTGAGGAACTATTAAAATAGTAATATTACAAAAAAAGGAATAAATAAAGATGATTCGGGAATCTTTGGACTAATCCATTTATAAGAACTCGCAATATATATGGTAAGATCAGAAATAAATAAGAGTGTTGTGGACAAGTCATAGTTTGTTTATAGCAATATAATTAGGAGAAATTTAAGCTTTTCTTACAGGACAGGATGATTCATTGTGGAAGATGGTCGATTTCCATCTCAGGGAATATGGAGTTTAAGTCACAAGATTTAATTTCTGACTCCTACCCTCACTCACACAAAGCAGTATCCATTCAGGGGGAAGGTCCCAAAATATATTGTTTTAAAAATCTAATGTTAAATTTGAAAAATAACGAAAATGATGCCGTATTTGATGATGAAATTTGCAAAAAGGAGCGAAGAATAAAATACAATTTAAAAAAATGAAAGTTTTTTTTAACAGTATCCCCTGGTTGAAAAGTCTCCAACTGATATATATTAGAAATGTTTTGTAAATTAAATGTATTAATATAGTTAATATGTAGTCAACAAAATTTTCAATAATTTCTTTGGGGAAATAGAATCATGAGTTGCATTACGTATGCATTTAGTCATTTCCAGTGGACAAATTAAAGGAACATTTTAGAACAAATTATGTATACGGACATTTATTCCCAGAAAATTAAAATTTCATCATGATTAAATTTCATTTGCCTAATTAATATATTGGGGAAGGCCGCCCTCTAAATTGGAAAATAATTATTCGAAATTAAATTAATCGACTTATTTAATGTTCTATATTAAATTAAAATCACAGATGCTTTTTCAAATGCGGAAAGAGTAAAACGTTTTTAAAAAATGTTCGAATCACCCGTTATATTTGTCTGCAAAGTCATTAAAATTTCAGCTACTATTTATACTATTGACACGATCAGAATGATTCAGCAAAGGAAAAAGTACAAACAACCAAAATTGAATAACTTTACAATTCGTTATCGGATTTTTTTTGTTATTAAAACGTTTCCTCAAATAAAAGTAAAGGAATTGTAAATGGAATTAGAATTGGGGATGGTTAAAAAAGATTCATTGTTCTCTATATGAATAGGAATTCGGGGGGAGCAGTTAGAGATGGCGGGCATTGAAATTGTAAAAATTAGAAACGAATGAATTTGTAAAAAACAAAAAGAAAATAGAATCGAAGAAAAAAATGTCTCATAGATAGATATTTTTTTTTATTGATTTTGAAAAAGTTTGAAATTATTGTTTATTTTAACATTTTGAGTAATAGGTACGTATATGAAAACTTAAGCCAAAAGAGACAATATTCAGACGCATTATAGACAATATTATAAGTGATGGTGTCAGGAAAAAGTGCCCTTAGGGGCCGTTCATAAATTACGTCACACAGTAAGAGGGGAGGGGTAATCTCAGATTTGAATGATCAGTAAATAAATCTTTATTTCTCGACCTGCTTAGAGGCACAAGTCCTCGGTGGCTGGGTCCTCCAAACATCAATACAATCTAGCTACAATATAGTTAATAAAACATCAATACAAGTTAATTACAAACAATGCATACAAATAATATAAACAACCAAAAAAGAAGAAAAAAAAATAGAAATGTATGCTCATTAACGTACTGAACATGACCATAGATTTGCCATCAAAAAGACAAAAAGTAATTTAAAAATTCCGCGCAAAAACCTCGATACCAGGAGCAAGCTGACGCATTAGCCATCCCGACATTTGCCATAAGCTGTTAAGGAAACCTTGGTCAAAACCTTAACAAGGATGGTATGCACCTCTACCTCACCTCATCTCTGCACCACCGAGAACCAAATGAAAACCTTTAACAACTCTAGACATCAGGACTTGACAAAATTTAGAATTGATTTAATCATAGGGGGCAGAGGACTATAACTCCCAGTAGCAGTACAGTACAGACTGTTCCACAAATCAATGCCAGATCCTACAAATGAATGTAAACCGATATTTTACAAGAATCTTGGCTTAATGAATCTTTTCTAAGATCGGCTCAACCAAATAACTCGTTCCTGAAATCTATCCGCATTTCCAACTCCTAAAAACCCTTATAGGCTTCTGAAAACTCACTTTCAATTATATATATATATATGAAGGAGATTAAAGGACTTTGAAATGTAGAAGAATCTGAGTGTAGAGAAGAGCTAAGATAATAATATACACACTTTAAGACAATGCGGATTGATCGAGACTAGAGTAGGAGCCCCGACAGGGCCCAACCCGCGGCTCGCTCGATGGCATGTTTCTCTGCAAAAAGGCCCGCCAACAGCACTCTCACAACGACTACAAAAAATAATTTTGGAAAAACAAAACCGACTTCAAAAAACATGAAGCCAGTAGTGGGCAAACTTTTTAACTAATATAAAAATAAATTAATTAATTAATAATAACTCAAAATAAAATTAAAATCTCATTAAAAAGGTAAGTATAAAATAATTATCTCCATTTAGCTACAACTAAACGACGAGAATATTAACATGAAATTACTTAGTAAAGTCGGTGCCAAACAAACGATAATTTGAAGCGAGTCGAATGTTCCAAGGCCAAACATACAAAGTAAGCATCCGTCTTTTGGATTTTTTGTCGAAACGAGTTTTTGACTTGCGAAAAGAAATTCGCCGATTTTGTGCAAAGTGAAGATAAAGCTGTAAAAGCTGACATATACAGCGAAAGAAGAAGGAAGCATAGGCTGATCTGGGTTTTCTTACCGATATTACATCAGCAATTCAATGACATGAATCAGAAATGTGCAAGGAAAAAATAATCTATTTCACAGAATTTACTTGATTCTTTAAAAAGCGTTTGAATTAAAAACTCGAACTAGCGGATCAGCCAGTCCAGGGATACATACAGCATCGCATTTCCTCATCTGTCATTATATCCAGATTTCGAATATGGAGCAAATATATTTTCTGCACTTCAGGATCTGGAACAACACAATTCCATCTGCGACTTCCTTGATTTTCGGAGATATAATGAAAATTCTGCATCCATTTGCTCGTCCATTCAAATATCATTAGCAAGTCTAAAAGAAATTTCTAGATGAATTGATGGATAGTCGTTATAATCGAACTCATAAAAATAAATTTGACAAGATGATTGTATTTTATCTTTTCATTCTCCATTACTAGACTCATCTAAAATCTCAGAGATCATGTAGAATTGAAAACAATATTACTTTTTGATCCAGCATATACATGCGTGAGCAGTTATTTTCACGCGATGAAAAACGCTAGAAATCCAAAACGAGGACCAGAATCACCGATGTTCACCTTGAGAACAGTTTGAGGATTGCAACCAGCAAATTAAAGCAGATATTGATAAATTGGCTAAAAATATGCAGAGATCAGATATCTCATTGACCAATCGCATTGTATTGATTTTTATTTGCCGCTTTTGTTGGTCGTTGGCTCAATAAATAAATGTTTTCTACTTATCTACTTGTTTAATCATCCTGTACCATTGCCAATAAAAATCCTTATAAAAATAACCTACGGTCCGGCCCACTGTGCAGAAAAAAATTTTGGCCCTTGATTTGTAAAACGTTGAAGACCCCTGTTTTAGAGGATTGGTGGCAAAGATCTAGATCAGCGGTACTCGACGTGCGGCCCACCAGTCAACTTATTCTCCTACCATAACCACTTTTTCAGTTATAGGCGTGATACAAAAAATGCTTTTTGCGCGGCCCACCAAATCCATCTTATTGCCGAATTTGACCCGCCAAGCAAAAAGGTTGAGTACTGCTGGTTTAGATCTTCCTAACCAATCCCAACAGGGCGAGGATGCAAGCAACACGACCGGACAAGATTGCAATAATGCCACAGCACACAGTGTTTCTAGGAGGTCGCCGACCCGCCTATAAACAAACATGATTAAACACTTGGGTGTTCCTTAGGGAACCAATGCTTTGGTCATGCTAAGGCTATTCATCGTTATTTTATGGTTAAATTTAATTTATATTTTAAAATCAGCATAACAAAATGTATTTATTTTAATAACTTTTTCGAAATTAAACTTTTGAGTGAATCTAAGCTATCCATTTTAATTAAATCCTGCTTCATTTGAATTAAAGAATATTTTATAAAATATCTTCTAAGTTGTTCTCATTAAAACATTCTCAAATTGTCTCACCTTATTTCAAGTATGTTTAGGTTAGAGTGTTATGCAAATGTTTTTTTGTTTTTTTTTTGTTTTGTTTTTTCATTTGAAGACAAAACCTGCCTAAGTAGCTTGTATAGTCTTTGGAGTTTGGTTTTAATCCTGCCTAGACAAACATTTACTTAACTCAACTTCATTAAGACTAAAGTTTATTTTAATTTAATTTTAAAGTTTTTTCAGGATAAGGGAGGATATTTTATGCCGAAATCTCGTTTAATTTTATGATGGTTCTTTGAAAAAACCTCACAATTTTTTCTATCATTTACCTTCCATTAAAACTTGAAACTTTTTCCGAAACATTTTAGGATGGTGTATTTTCGATAATATTATTTTCAATTAAACTTTGGAATATAATAGCTAATACTCGAAAGTTGAATGTCAATAATATTTTGATGATATTGCAATAAGGAATTATTAAAAAGAAAAGATGCAAAGAAGAAACACAACATGAATTTATCATACACCTGGCCCCTCTTTATATTTAATATTTAATCAAATGATTTATAATTATTTATGAACCCCCCTCTTAATTTTAATAATATCTCCTTTTAATTATGAGACTATTTTATTAGAAATATCAGCTTTCTTCGATTTTTGTTTGTAAATATTTTTCAACCACCCCCCTCCCTTTTTTGGTCACTATCAATTTCACCTAGTGAGTCATTTTCAAAAGGTCGCATAGAGTGCATATGCGAAATTTCGTACAATTCGATCAAATTGTCTAGACTTAAATTGATAGTTCTATTTTTTAACGCCCCCCCCCCCAAAAAAAAAATATTAACTCTCTTTTTTATTATAGGTTCATTTTATAACGAATCTTATTTTTTTTGGTCTTTGAAATTTTATAATTTTAATTTTTTAACTCCTCCCTCTTCCCTTAATTTTTTGTTCGATTTTAACCAAAATCTAATCAGCTCTTAATCTCAATGCACCAACACTACAGGTGGAATTTCATTTTAATATTCAAACTAGTTTTTGAGCATGGGCGAACACAAAATTTGGTAAATATCTTAATAAAAGTAGAGACAAATTAAAAGACATAAATTATCCGAAATTCAGAAGTCTTTTAAGATGGTGAATTAACTTTTCATATAAGGGTTATATATAGGATTCACTAATATATACTATATAACTTTATTATATTTAATAAGATTAATTATTTTATTTATTAAGGGAGTTTTTTATAGCTGTAGTAATTTATTTGTTTAGGTTTAAAATAAGAGACATGCAGCTTCAATTTTTTCTTTTTATTTATCAATTCCCACTAACGTTTCGGCCATTGGTTAAGGCCGAAACGTTAGTGGGAATTGATAAATAAAAAAAAATTGAAGCTGCACGTCTCTTATTTTAAACCTAAACAAATTAATTATTTTAGCATTATTCCCGTTGACATTTAGAAATGAAAAAAAAAAAATTTAACATTTTGAAAATATAGAGGTGGGGTTGAACAACAACACCTAATTAGCTAGAATTTTCAGTCTGTTGTGCTGGAAGTTTTTTGGGTTTTAGAAAATTCCAACAAAATCTACAGTTTAGTCTAAGATAGTATGTAAGTTAAGGCTTATTGTCGTCGGGGAATCAAGTATGTTTAAATACAATTATCAATTATAAAAAAATAATCATGCCATATGTTGTTTGACTTGAATGATTTTATGGAAGCCGATCTTTTCAAAATTACAATTGATTATTAATTACATAATTATAAAGTAATTCTAAACATTTAGTTTTAGTTTAAAGAAAAAAATAAAGAAAAAACAGAGCAGAATGGCGGTATAGATTTTTCCGTTACGGATGCCATTTATCCCTGTAAGGTATTTGCGTCGGCTTATCTCGAAAGGCAGCCGATTTAATCCCGGTGTTGGTTTTATGATCAACGAATGGGTCACAAATGGGTTCAATCATTTATTACCAGGGAATTTATCTAAGATTTGATATTTCTATTTTGCCCTTAAATTTAAGTTGACGTGTTTTCGACATACTGTTTTATTAGCTTATGTGATTTAAAGGAATAATTTATTTAAATTTAAAAGAGATGGGTAATTTATAATTAATATGTTCCAAGTAATTAATTTTGAGAGGATACAAAATAGTAAAAGAATAATATTATTACTATCAAGTAAATTCGAAATATTGCAAATCATGAAAATATAAGAGAAATTACCAACATAGTTCTTAACTTACTAGAGTTGTATGTGTTAACCTTACGCTTATGCATGCCTTCTCAAGTATTTATTGTCATTGGAATGCAATGAATCTATAATAATAATAGTTAATTGCTGAAATGAAATAGTAATTGCTGAAATCTCCAATTCGAATATTGTTAATTCAATTGAGAGCTCCTAGGCAGCCTAAAAGACCCAATTCAAATTTGCAAATGGAGCATGATAATAAATAAATATTAATTTATTTATTGATGCAGAGGACAACCTCTTTGTTTCTCTTTGTGAATCAACAGCTCTGCTACTCTCGACGAAACAAAAACTTTTCAATTAAATCAATGGGGTGACGTCAGAGATCAGCTTTTACTATTTTCTTCCATTTGATAAGGTACATAGCGAATTTCAACTAATAAAATAAATATTAAGAATGTTGTATTTTTTATCAGTAAAACATTTAAACTTTTTGGTTTTTAAAAATGTATTCCCAGTGAGTTGAAAATACCAATTTTAATCCATGTTTTGGATCATTTGAAAATTGTCACAGTATATTTTTTAAGTGGAGAAAAAAGAGTAAAACCTGGCTAAGATGTTAATCGATTGAATTTGATTTCGGTCATAACTTTTTTTATTTTATAAATAAATAAAAAAAAATATTAGTATTCAATACTATTAAAAATTAAAAATTTACATTTTTATGCACACCGGTGCAATGGATG
The DNA here is from genome assembly GCA_024734495.1 of Forficula auricularia. Classification (NCBI taxonomy): domain Eukaryota; kingdom Metazoa; phylum Arthropoda; class Insecta; order Dermaptera; family Forficulidae; genus Forficula; species Forficula auricularia. The sequence goes on from JALMQS010000278.1 coordinate 304,141, forward strand.
AATTTGGTGATCTTCTATGTAACGTGATCGATAAATATTTTTGATTGAGCTTTTCATTTTTGACTATTAATGGCAACCTCTAATGGAAACGTGGAAGAATCGACTTAAAATCAAAAAGACTAAATTCTTTTTTGGTAAACAATTCAAGCTTGAGCTGGGCTATACGCAAAATGACGTTGGATTGTATCTAAGTGGATCACATCTTTTTTCTCTCTTGGTCCAGACTTAAAGACTCCACAGACTTCAATAGCATAATCCGCAGTGGTCTCGTGATAAAATATATTTTTCAAATAAGCGCGGTCGAAACAATTCACATTGATATATAAATTTATTTAAAAACAAATAATAATATATATACATATACTAGTATATGTGTATGTTTATTTGCATCAAGAGGACAACCCTTTGTTTCTCTCTATGTATTAAGTATTTTGATTAAAACTTTTTAATTCTCAACTTCGAGATTGAAATAATTAAATTTTCAATTTACATTTAAAAACAAATATAATATTATTTATTTTTGCTATGTAAATATTTTACAAACCAAAAAATGAGACTGAAGGTTTTCTACATTTTATTCGATAGCGACTCCTTCAGTTAATTAATGGCAGGCATCTAACATACATGCTAATAGATCTAGCGCTCTGGACTGGGAGATCGAGTATATTACATCTTAGATTTCAAATTCACTAGGTGATCCATCCGAATGTCTAGCGGGCTATACGCGAAATGACGTTGGATTGTAGCTAAGTGGATTACATCTATTTCTCTCTTGGTCCAGAATTAATACTCCGCAGACTCCAATAGCGTAATCCGCAGTAGTCTCGCGAGATAAAAATCAAAATATCTTTTTCAAATAAGCGCGGTCAAAATAATTCTTGTTGACGTATCAATTATTCTTTGATATATTAATGAGAAAATTAAAATTTATTCAAAAAATGAGAGTAATTGATAATTTAATTTTGAAAAATAAATAGAAAATAATATGTATAATATCATCCCCTTAGAGAGTAAACTTGCTAAACTCACAAGAAAATTTTACAGGGGAGAGAAAAAACAAACAAAATTTAATATTGTTGTTATGGAAAAAAATATTTTTCACATTTTTTTTTTACTTTATCCAATGCAAAGCATGGGTAAAGTATTGCAATCGCTCTCAGGGCAAGCGTGGCTTCAAAGGGTCCTCAGGTAAAGACTACGGAACCCATGGACTCAATTAAAGTCACAAATTGTAGTATTCAATTAGGTTGAATTTTAGCACGTGACGGTTTTGCCAAAAATTACATGGGGTCTCGTCGAGAGGCCAAAAAGTGCGATTTTTACTTTATCCAATGCAAAGCATGGGTAAAGTATTGTAATCGCTCTCGGGGCAAGCGTGGCTTCAAAGGGTCCTCAGGTAAAGACTACGGAACCCATGGACTCAATTAAAGTCACAAATTGTAGTATTCAATTAGGTTGAATTCTAGCACGTGACGGTTTTGCCAAAAATTACAAGGGGTCTCGTCGAGAGGCCAAAAAGTGCGATTTTTTCATTTAGTGCGTGCGGATGGATGGATGGATGGATGTATGTATGTATGGATGTATGTTATCGCTTTTTTGGCCCACGATTTTTCCACACCGTTACACCGATTGAAATGAAATTGAAAACCTACCATTAGTTTAACAAAATGAAGCGCTGATTAGTTTTTGGTACATATCGGCCCACAAACATTAGTACTTTATTTCAGTACTTTTTTAGTTTTTTCTAAATATCTTGAAAATGACTTAACCAATTTTGATGAAATTTAATATCCTAATTAAGTACCTTGGGGACCACAAAAAAGGTTAAATAAAGTTTTTAGTAAAATTATATTTTAAAGTACTTTACTCTAGAGTAAGATGGTACTTTTTTAATTTTTTAAATTCTTTAAAATTTATTCATTTGAAAGTTTTAATATAGCTCATTTAGCCTTGCTTAAGTAAGAATGGATAGGCTTCTCTCTGTGAAATGCTAAAAATTTGGGAGGAATTTTTATGAGTAACCATAGCAACTGCGTTGTTTTCTTATCCGTTACCTTTGCTGAAGACAGAGAAATCGATTTTAAACCAAAAATAGCGATTGATTCTCATCTAGTACTTGAGGAATAATCATTCTATATTGGATTTTTGACGTTTCGGTTTTTATTAGTAACCATTGCTGAAGACATAGAGAAATCGACTTTAAACCAAAATAGCGATTGATTCTCATCTAGTATTTGAGGAATAATCATTCTATATTGGATTTTTGACGTTTCGGTTTTTATTAGTAACCATTGCTGAAGACATAGAGAAATCGACTTTAAACCAAAAATAGCGATTGATTCTCATCTAGTACTTGAGGAATAATCATTCTATATTGGATTTTTGACGTTTCGGTTTTTATTAGTAACCATTGCTGAAGACATAGAGAAATCGACTTTAAAACCAAAAATAGCGATTGATTCTCATCTAGTACTTGAGGAATAATCATTCTATATTGGATTTTTGACGTTTCGGTTTTTATTGGTAACCATTGCTGAAGACATAGAGAAATCGACTTTAAACCAAAAATAGCGATTGATTCTCATCTAGTATTTGAGGAATAATCATTCTATATTGGATTTTTGACGTTTCGGTTTTTATTAGTAACCATTGCTGAAGACATAGAGAAATCGACTTTTAAACCAAAAATAGCGATTGATTCTCATCTAGTACTTGAGGAATAATCATTCTATATTGGATTTTTGACGTTTCGGTTTTTATTAGTAACCATTGCTGAAGACATAGAGAAATCGACTTTAAACCAAAAATAGCGATTGATTCTCATCTAGTACTTGAGGAATAATCATTCTATATTGGATTTTTGACGTTTCGGTTTTTATTAGTAACCATTGCTGAAGACATAGAGAAATCGACTTTAAACCAAAAATAGCGATTGATTCTCATCTAGTACTTGAGGAATAATCATTCTATATTGGATTTTTGACGTTTCGGTTTTTATTAGTAACCATTGCTGAAGACATAGAGGAATCGACTTAAAATCAAAAATAGCCATCGATTCTCATCTAATACTTGAGGAATAACCATTCTATATTAGGTTTTTGACGTTTCGGTTATTATTGGAAACCATTGCTGAAGACATAGAGGAATCGACTTAAAATCAAAAATAACGATTGATTCTCATCTAATACTTGAGGAATAACCATTATTATATTGGATTTTTGACGTTTCGGTTTTTATTGGTAACCATTGCTGAAGACATGGAAGAATCGACTTAAAATCAAAAATAGACATCGATCGTTGAGTTGTTTGCCATAAAAGAATTTAGTCTTTTTGATTTTAAGTCGATTCTTCTACGTTTTCAGCAGAGGTTTCCATTAATAGTCAAAACATCAAAAATGGAATGCAATAAGGTTATTCCTCTAGTATTAGATAAGAATCGATCGTTATTTTTGATTTTAAGTCGATTCCTCCATGTCTTCAGCAATGGTTACCAATAATAATCGAAACGTCAAAAACCTAATGTAGAATTGTTATTCCTCAAGTATTAGATGAGAATCGATGGCTATTTTTGATTTTAAGTCGATTCCTCTATGTCTTCAGCAATGGTTACAATAATAACCGAAATGTCAAAAATCCAATGTGGAATGGTTATTCCTCGACTCTTAAATGAGAATTATTTTGAATTAATGTCAATATGAACTACAAATTGCAAGTGATATCTGATTAATAATAAAGGAACAAACATATTAATATTTCAAATGAATTTGGATAAAGTTTAGCAACGATCCGTTGCAGTTTATTTCATTTAGTGCGTGCGGATGGATGTATGTATGTATGGATGGATGTATGTTATCGTTTTTTTGGCCCACGATTTTTTCCACACCGTTGCACCGATTGAAATGAAATTGAAAACCTACCATTAGTTTAACAAATGAAGCGCTGATTAGTTTTTGGTACATATCGGCCCACAAACATTAGTACTTTATTTCAGTACTTTTTTAGTTTTTTCTAAATATCTTGAAAATGACTTAACCAATTTTGATGAAATTTAATATCCTAATTAAGTACCTTGGGGACCACAAAAAAGGTTAAATAAAGTTTTTAGTAAAATTATATTTTAAAGTACTTTACTCTAGAGTAAGATGGTACTTTTTTTAATTTTTTAAATTCTTTAAAATTTATTCATTTGAAAGTTTTAATATAGCTCATTTAGCCTTGCTTAAGTAAGAATGGATAGGCTTCTCTCTGTGAAATGCTAAAAATTTGGGAGGAATTTTTATGAGTAACCATAGCAACTGCGTTGTTTTCTTATCCGTTACCTTTGCTGAAGACAGAGAAATCGATTTTAAACCAAAAATAGCGATTGATTCTCATCTAGTACTTGAGGAATAATCATTCTATATTGGATTTTTGACGTTTCGGTTTTTATTAGTAACCATTGCTGAAGACATAGAGAAATCGACTTTAAACCAAAAATAGCGATTGATTCTCATCTAGTACTTGAGGAATAATCATTCTATATTGGATTTTTGACGTTTCGGTTTTTATTAGTAACCATTGCTGAAGACATAGAGAAATCGACTTTAAACCAAAAATAGCGATTGATTCTCATCTAGTACTTGAGGAATAATCATTCTATATTGGATTTTTGACGTTTCGGTTTTTATTAGTAACCATTGCTGAAGACATAGAGAAATCGACTTTAAACCAAAAATAGCGATTGATTCTCATCTAGTACTTGAGGAATAATCATTCTATATTGGATTTTTGACGTTTCGGTTTTTATTAGTAACCATTGCTGAAGACATAGAGAAATCGACTTTAAACCAAAAATAGCGATTGATTCTCATCTAGTACTTGAGGAATAATCATTCTATATTGGATTTTTGACGTTTCGGTTTTTATTAGTAACCATTGCTGAAGACATAGAGAAATCGACTTTAAACCAAAAATAGCGATTGATTCTCATCTAGTACTTGAGGAATAATCATTCTATATTGGATTTTTGACGTTTCGGTTTTTATTAGTAACCATTGCTGAAGACATAGAGAAATCGACTTTAAACCAAAAATAGCGATTGATTCTCATCTAGTACTTGAGGAATAATCATTCTATATTGGATTTTTGACGTTTCGGTTTTTATTAGTAACCATTGCTGAAGACATAGAGAAATCGACTTTAAACCAAAAATAGCGATTGATTCTCATCTAGTACTTGAGGAATAATCATTCTATATTGGATTTTTGACATTTCGGTTTTTATTGGTAACCATTGCTGAAGACATGGAGGAATCGACTTAAAATCAAAAATAGCCATCGATTCTCATCTAATACTTGAGGAATAACCATTCTATATTGGATTTTTGGCGTTTCGGTTTTTATTGGTAACCATTGCTGAAGACATAGAGAAATCGACTTTAAACCAAAAATAGCGATTGATTCTCATCTAATACTTGAGGAATAACCATTCTATATTGGATTTTTTGACATTTCGGTTTTTATTGGTAACCATTGCTGAAGACATGGAGGAATCGACTTAAAATAAAAAATAGACATCGATGTTTGAGTTGTTTACCAAAAAAGAATTTAGTCTTTTTGATTTTAAGTCGATTCTTCCACGTTTTCAATAGAGGTTGCCATTAATGGTCAAAACATCAAAAATGGAATGCAATAAGGTTATTCCTCTAGTATTAGATGAGAATCGATCGTTATTTTTGATTTTTAAGTCGATTCCTCCATGTCTTCAGCAATGGTTACCAATAATAATCGAAACGTCAAAAACCTAATGTAGAATTGTTATTCCTCAAGTATTAGATGAGAATCGTTGGCTATTTTTGATTTTAAGTCGATTCCTCTATGTCTTCAGCAATGGTTACAATAATAACCGAAATGTCAAAAATCCAATGTGGAATGGTTATTCCTCGACTCTTAAATGAGAATTATTTTTGAATTAATGTCAATATGAACTACAAATTGCAAGTGATATCTGATTAATAATAAAGGAACAAACATATTAATATTTCAAATGAATTTGGATAAAGTTTAGCAACGATCCGTTGCAGTTTATTTCATTTAGTGCGTGCGGATGTATGGATGGATGTATGGATGGATGTATGTTATCGCTTTTTTGGCCCACGATTTTTTCCACACCGTTGCACCGATTGAAATGAAATTGAAAACCTACCATTAGTTTGAACAAAATGAAGCGCTGATTAGTTTTTGGTACATATCGGCCTACAAACATTAGTACTTTATTTCAGTACTTTTTTAGTTTTTCTAAATATCTTGAAAATGACTTAACCAATTTTGATGAAATTTAATATCCTAATTAAGTACCTTGGGGACCACAAAAAAGGTTAAATAAAGTTTTTAGTAAAATTATATTTTAAAGTACTTTACTCTAGAGTAAGAGAGTACTTTTTTAATTTTTAAATTCTTTAAAATTTATTCATTTGAACCTTTTAATATAGCTCATTTAGCCTTGCTTAAATAAGAATGGATAGGCTTCTCTCTGTGAAATGCTAAAAATTTGGGAGGAAATTTTATAAGTAACCATAGCAACTGCGTTGTTTTCTTATCCCTTACCTTTGCAGAAGACATAGAGGAATCGACTTTTAAACCAAAAATAGCGATTGATTCTCATCAAATACTTGAGGAATAACCATTCTATATTGGATTTTTGACGTTTCGGTTTTTATTGGTAACCATTGCTGAAGACATAGAGGAATCGACTTTAAACCAAAAATAGCGATTGATTCTCATCTAGTACTTGAGGAATAACCATTCTATATTGGATTTTTGACGTTTCGGTTTTTATTGGTAACCATTGCTGAAGACATGGAGGAATCGACTTAAAATCAAAAATAGCGATTGATTCTCATCTAATACTTGAGGAATAACAATTCTACATTGGGTTTTTGACGTTTCGATTGTTATTGGTAGCCATTGCTGAAGACATGGAGGAATCGACTTAAAATCAAAAATAACGATCGATTCTTATCTAATACTGGAGGAATAACCTTATTGCATTCCATTTTTGATGTTTTGACTATTAATGGCAACCTCTACTGAAAACGTGGAAGAATAGACTTAAAATCAAAAAGACTAAAATTCTTTTTGGTAAACAACTCAAGAGCTATTCCTCAAGTATTAGATGAGAATCGATGGCTATTTTTGATTTTAAGTCGATTCCTCCATGTCTTCAGCAATGGTTACAATAATAACCGAAATGTCAAAAATCAAATGTAGAATGGTTATTCCTCAACTATTAATTGAGAATTATTTTTGAATTAATGTCAATATGAACTACAAATTGCAAGTGATATCTGATTAATAATAAAGGAAACAAACATATTAATATTTCAAATGAATTTGGATAAGTTTAGTAACGATCCGTGTGCAGTTTATTACAACTTACGATCGTAATTTTAAGTAGCAGTTTTACTTGGACGATGCTGCATCTCTTTTTTTCAACGGTATTAATATCTCATATTTGATAAAAAATGGAGTTAGCAGCTTTACACTCTAAGCCGACAATATCAGATTCTATATTTTAACAAAGCTAATACTTAACCCAATCTCTGCTGAATATTTCCTCTAGATATCTTGTTACCTTATAAGAAGTGAAAGTCATTCATGACTTGTAAACTTGTATGTATTAAAGGTCCTTAACACTTTTGAAAATAGTCAAGGTAGGAATTACTATATACATTATTTTTGATCAATAAAATTGGTAGGGAATCTAGACAAATATCAAATATAGATTTATAAAAACTGACATAGGTGAGTGTTGACTATCTGTAAAATAAGTCGAATAAAAAAAAATTATATCCTGAAAATAAAGGAACTTGTTTCCAGGGAAAATTGGAATTTTCAACTCAGAATGCTATGTATACTTTCACTTACTAGAATAAGCAAGTTAAGAGCTTAAAATCAAAAAATGTTAGAAGAAATGCAACAGAGTGTTTTTATTCAACGGAATATCTTCTCTTACCGTTAGGCAGTCAAGTCCTCTCCTTTAACAATAATATATGAGTTGCTTGGAAACAAATATTTGTATAATAATGATTAATGGATATATCTTATGTTTTGCAAACGATGATATAAATCCTATATAAACGTCCGGGCAATTGTAATACCGTAAATGATTAATTTCGCTCTCCATATTGTCGGAACTTATGTGATTTAGTCAAATATTGCAAGGGCATGTCAGACTTCGACGATGAGGTCACTTACATCAATAATATCGCTTTTAGGGGAGAATAGTTAGATAATAGAATCCCTTCGAGGTGTCTTTATTTGTGGTCACCAATGTCAAAATCACAAAGGAATCTAAATAAGCCAATATCACAAATAGTGTTTGTTTCTTAATACAAATCACACAAGCATCTGACTATATTTTTTCACTGAATCCCGTTTTATGTTATGTTAATTTATAGACCCTGAAGAAGAAGAGGAGATCCTCCGAAACATCTGTTTTTAAGAGGATGAAAGTGACTTTCCAATAAATTCGTTTATTGGGAATTTTATTTTTCATTATCCTTGGGCTACCTCTTCAATGATAGTAATACAAATTTTAGAATATCTTAAAAAGGAGGTATCCATTTTCTCACTAATATCTTCAATGAATTAATTACTTTATTAAATTAATTAAAATCAAAGAAATAAAAAGTTTGATATGTAATTTATATAGTTTCTATTTCTAGAATAGGAGGTCAAATAACTTAATAATGCTTACTGCGGGAACCAAACTCTCGAATAGCTTTGTCTTTCATCTTAAAACATAAGGAATTAGTTCTCCTATTGGGATAAACTGAATCCGTCATTTAGTAGATATCAAACAATATTAAGGGATCCAATTTAATAGTTGAAATGAAATCGGAATTATTCACTGTAAGCTAATTAATACAATTGTGTCGAGGAGAAGACGGAGAAGTTTGAAATTAAACCGCTCTTTCTTCAATCTCTCTAGTTACTAAACATTTTATGGACCTTCTTGGAGATTATCATCAACAGAATACGAAGTATTAACGAAGGACAATCAACAAACTCTTGGACTCATCCATCCATTCTCTCTATAATTAACATGTTTTGGCAAAGATTTATAGGGTGAAATGGGAATTATCCACATCTTTACAGAGCCATTCTGAATTTAATTTTCTTTTAGATGATCGTATATTAAAGTACTATTGTCTTCCTAAAAGGAGAAACTGTGAAATCATTAAGTCAGGTATTTTAAACAAAGATTTTTAAAATTTGAAAGAGGCACTGTTGCAGTCAGAAAGCATATTTCTAGTTATATAATTAAAGCAAAGCAAAAATTTCCAAATTGACTATTCAAAATTGCCTTCTGAGCGAGAATGTTAAAAACACAAATATGTGGTCTCGGGCGTCCATATATAGGGGTCAAGAGGGTGCACATGCCCCTGGAATCGAATAAAAAATTCTGTAGCAGCCTTGACTTCCGGCCCAGCCTCACTAAATTATGTTTAATGTACCGTATGTGTTTTTGTATTTAAGCACAACTGTTTTAGTGTATTCTACTAAAACTCAACAAATTAAATATTTAAATTATAATTTAATAATATAATTATTTGTATCCAAGCTTTGCCCCGCACCCCCCGGAAATGTTTCCCCGGACGCCCTTGTGGGGGTGATGATGTAGACGGTGAAATATCAAGAATATCCAGATCTATAGCGGGTATCTCATACTTGGAAATGATCCCAGATGAAGTAATCGAAACGCCTTGTATTCGTGTATATTTTCTATTATTTTTATAAATGTATTAAACAGAGTATGATTTAGTTTATTTCATAAAGTTCTAACAAAATACAAACACCAAAGCTTTAATCAAGTGAGGAATATAGGTGTAAATAAATTCAGAGATGAATATATAAAAGAAAAAGATTTATTTGCTTTAATAGTTACACACAGCCTCTTACATACTGACTACATTAGTGGCTACCTAACAAATTTTAAAAATTCCAAATGCAATCAACAGAGATATATTATTTGAGAAAACTACTTTTTAGAAGATATATTGGGCTTTGGAAAAACAGTCAACTTCAAGTGCCAATTACAAACACACTACAAACGAAGGCGGGCGTCACAGCTAATATACACGTATATATATAACGTCGGTTTAATGCAAAAAGTCACTAAGTACACTTTTGATGGATTTAAATCAAAAAGTACGTAGTTGTCAGTTTCGATCATATTTATCTATGAAAAAACTCATTGCATCAAAATAACACACATGTGTTTGTGTTATTTTGATGTACTTAATGATTTTTTGCATCGTTATATATGATCGAAACTGATAACTACGTAATTTTAGATTTAAATCCATCAAAAATATACTTAGTGACTTTTTGCAATAAACCGACGATATATTGAATTAATTTGTAAAAAAACAATATAATGTTCTACTAAAGAATCATCAGATGGATGGAATTATTCTCGAAGGGTAGAGCCTCTCCAGCTGTTTTAATTCGGTAATGAATAGAATCACAATATAAAATACCTTTTTTTTAGTATTAAATTTGAAAATGTATGACTAAATGAAGAATTTCATTTAATATTTTCATATATATATATAGCAACTTTTGTCTCTAACGAGAGATATCTTCAAGACCGAAAGACTGTGCAATAAATTCCCTATGAGATGGTGGTTTGCGAGTCCCGCTGCATAACTTAGAAGATTAAATAGGAAAGGGTGTTTTCGACATTCTATAAAATATTTCATAACGATCTAATAAATAATTTTCATTTTATAAATCATCTCTAAAAAAAGACCCAAGATTATTATATTTATTTATTGTTTTCAGTCCAACTTATGTTTAAAATATTTTTAAACCACATTAAATAATTAATATAAAAATGCGAATAAAAACCAAAAATATATATGTAATACTAAATAGCTATACAAGGTTAAAAAATAGATAGTCAAACATGTATGTTTGGAAACATCCGATTTCATTAATATTCTATAATATATTCAAATAAACTCATGAGGGGAGAGATATGGAGCTAATTTTTACATATATTTTATACATTTTCTTTAAAAATAAAATAAATAAATAAATCAGATACAATCTTATCTGGAGACCTTCACAGTCAAAAAATTACAAGGTGTGGGAAATTTTTATTTTCAAGAAAAAAAAAATTGGATTGGATTCATTTCATGTCACCTTCACTTAATTGAAAATACTTTGTTTTGCCGAGAGTAGCAGAGTTGTTGAATCATAAAAAGAAACAAAGAGGTTGTCCTCTGCTTGATGCAAATAAACAGACTGGGTATTGTTATAGGGATAAAGAAAATGTTAATTATTAAATACAATCTTACATGTAGATAGAGGTCTAAACCAGAAACTTTAATATAAATAGAGACAAAATGGACTGAAGAATTATTAATTAAGCAGAGTCAACCGGAAGACATTCTAAGACAAGGACCAAAAAAGGAATTAATTAAATTAAGTGTGAATGAAATTTAGTGAGCCAGAACTCACTGATGAGAGACTAGAAGATCAAAAAAGGAGTAGAAAAAATAAAAATAATTACTATTTTGAGATATTTTATTATATATGTTTTGGCTATTATAATAAATCAGTTGTAACCTAAAATCATAAAAGGGAAGAAAGAATTGAAATAAATAAATAATCTTGATGAGGAGATGGAAAAAAGATAAAGAAAATCAAACATCTTGAAAAGTTAAGATTCACTGCATGTATTTCATAATGTTCATACATATAGTTTTTCCCAGAGTCTCGAGTAGGTACTTTATTCTCGTTGACTAGAAGAAATAATAAACGAGATGAAGTAAGGAAATAGTTAAACTCGGGTAGATTTGAAAATAAAATACATTTAGATAAACAGAATTTGAACAAACGAGCTATAAAAGATAAACTCTATATGTACTGTGATTTAAAAACAAATAATTTATAGATAAAATAAATAATGTGAAGTAATTAAGAGTTGAATGACGTATTGCTCTAGAAGGGGCAAAATATAAAAGTTAGGTTGTTTTATCTCCAAATATAACACAGTTCAAAATCAGATATAGACTTTACAACTATTGTGCACTAAAAAGGTATAGTTCGTTTAAATATTCCTACTAATTTGAATTGAAATAATAAATAATTTCATTTTTCTAATATTTTCTGTTTAAACATTTGTGTGTTCTTGTATGTCTTGTATCATGGCTAAAAAAATAATCAAATGTACTAGGGGTGCCCAAAGCTGGAAGGGATGGGGGTTATGACGCAGAGTGAGTCAGTGAAATTTCTGGAGGGGGGTGGGTTCAAAATTGTTGCATTTTAGCATTATATTTTAAAAATAAAGACGCGGTCAAGTTTTATAGCTTCAACAAAAGGTAATAAAAAGTTCTTCTAATTCTTTAGAAGTGAATAAAATGGGGGGGGGGTACTTTTCTTGAAACTGGGGGGTGGGTTATGAAGCTAGGGAGGGTATAAATAGACGAAAGCGAAGAAACCGAAAAGTTGCTAAACAATTTCGTCCATTAAAAATATATGCTTGGTTTAATCTATTTATCCAGTAAATAAAATAAAATAATAAAATAAAAGGGTAAAACGACATTCCAAAAATGTATAAGAAAGGCGGCAGTTATTTCGAAACTTTCGCCCAAGAAGTATAATTTCGTTATATTATTTAATAGATAGGGATGTATGAAAGCATGAGTTCATTTTTATTTATTTATTTATTTTATTTTTATTTTATTTTATTTTATTTATTTATTTAATTATTTTTTTTTTGGGGGGGGGGATTTTAAAATAAAACAATGATTAAATTAAAAAGTCACTTATTAAAAGTAAAATTAATCAAGTTTTGAAAATACCAATACATGATTAGGTTTCTCATCGGCCCCTTTCTCAAGCGATTAAGCTCAGGTTTTTCTGATTCTTTTTATCGAGCTAGCCCTCTTGGCCTATACTTCAAAATCATTTTTGCTATTCTCTCATAACTCATTTTCAGGGAAAAGTGAAAATATATTATTTATCGCCATCCTTTCTTATGGTCCAAATTTTTATTTCAGAAGCGAAGTTCTAGTCTAATGTGGTAGACTTATGAACAGCCTTTTATCCTTTATAGTAATTTTATTTTTACTATACCGTACAGGGTATGGTGAAGTATTGTAATCATGCATGAAAAAAGTGGGGTTTTTGCTTCTTTTTTCGAAATATCTCAAAAACGACTGAAACTATTTTGATTAAAAAAATTGGGCGAAACCATGGCATTTCGGTCAACAAAAAAGCTCTAATAAGTGAACATCGAAAAGATTATATTTTTCGAGATAATAACTGTTTTGTCAAAATGTCTGTTAGTCTGTTAGTACGTGCGTTATCAAATTTTTGTGGACGAGCTAGCTCAAAAACTAGTGTGAATATCAAAACCAAATTGCACACGTAGTTTTGGTTCAGTGAGATTAAGAGCTGATTAGATTTAGGTGAAAATCTAGGCCCTTGTACCAAACTCAACCAAATTTTGTATACATAATCCGTGGGCCCACAGTAATCTAAAAATGCAAAAACTAACCACCCTACATGATTATAAATAATTTTATTAAATATTAAATATAAGAGAGGGGCCAGGTTGTATGGTAAAGTCAAGTGGATGGCCGCATCAGAACGTGCCAATTTATTTTGCTAATAGTGTAGTAGTCACCCATATATTTTTGAATCTTGGACTACTGCAACAACTTTGTTAGTAGGGTATACCTCTGAATCTTGCCGAAGGTTAGATTGTTTCATGTTATAGGTAGTATAATAAGAAACTTATTCAAAACGTATCCTAAACATTATTATTTTTGACCTCATCAAATTTTTTCAAAAAATTGCGTTATTTTTTATGTTTGTCTGTTTTAAATTATTTTTCCCCTTGTTGATAAATATAGTAGGTATAACTAGAATCTCTAAATGCATCAATTTTTTTACATCGAGTCCATGGTTTGAGGTCAGGTACTATTGATTCGATAGAGCCAAATTAATACATAGGGTAGAATAAAGAGATTTATCCTCAACGTAAAACTCAATTTTTTCAAAATAGTAGCTATAAAAATTTCAATCTTTGTTATATAGATGAAAGATTAATGTTTTGAAATGAATCTAAACCAAGGTCTTCAGATTCTGAAAAACACTTTCCTATGGTCCATGTAATATCTATGTCAAATGTTTCAAATCGTTTCAACAAATTACAATGTAATTGAAAATAAATCACCCAGAAAATTATATATATATAGATATAATATAATGTGTAATATGTTTAATGATCAATATTTTACCCTTTATTGTGCCTTATGTGCACCTTCCATAAACTATATCCTGTGGCAATTGAGGATTTCAATTTGAATCCCTCTCCACGTTTCAAGCCAATAAATCACATCAATTTGAATTTCTTCCATTGGTAGTAAGAGTAACAGAAGTTGGGGATAAAGGGGGTAGAACGATATGAATTGAGTGCTTATCTTTTATTTATTATCTTTAAAATCAAACTGATAATTGAATTTGATTTCACTGTTACATTATTTCCTGATCTTTTATTCAATTATAAATAATATATTTACAATTCATTGCTGGTTATTCCTTGTCTTCTATAAATCTCCTATCGAAACAAGATATAGAATATAAATGACTGTTTAAAAACATATTTCCGGTAAATTTAAATACAATCAATAAAATTGAAAATAATGAAGGATGAGTGATATAATATGGCTATGGCATACTCTCCATACGTTTGCATGTTCAATTGGGGAACATCTAATGTGAATTTATTTTGGAGGGCTCATTTTTTAAAATTTTCTTTTTACTTTATACATAAATGCGAAAGAGATATGGAAAAAGTATCGGTCTCGCGGCAAGCGCGATTTCAAAGGGTCCTCAGATAAAAACTACGGAACCCATGGTCTGAACCAAAGTTACAAATTGAAGTATTCAATCAGGTTGAATTTTAGGACCTGACTGTTTTGTCAAAAATTACATGGAGCCAAAAAGTGCGATTTTTTCATTTAGTCCGTGGTGATGTATGTTGTTACCTTTTTTTCCGTCGACGATTTTTCCACACCGTTCAACCGATTGAAACAAAATTGAAAACCGGCAATTACTTTAACAAAATGAAGCGATGATTAGTTTTTGGTACTAATCGGCTGACAAACATTAGTAGTTTATCCCAGTAATTTTTAGATTTTTCTAAATATTTTGAAAATAGCTTAATTAATTTTGTAGATTTTCTATTTAACTACCTTAAGGACCACAAAAAAGGTTATATAAAGTTTTTAGTAAAATTATATTTTAAAGTACTTTACTCTACAGTAAGTAAGTAAGTAAAATAGTTAACAAAAAGACCAATCTGGTCTTTATCTGATTAATTATATAGATTTTGTCTATACATTGATTGCTCCGAAACGCCCCAAATTTTGGCTGTACAGGTTTCAAGAAAAGTTTTGAAAGAAATCCCCTCAACTAAATTCCTATCTGTCTATCTGTTGCTATGGTTTTCGCGCAAATTTTGCCCTCAATTGGCATAAAAATCGGTGGAGGTATTTTTTATTTCGTATTTGGATTAGATGTCAAGCCTCAATAAATCCTCAATAAATTCTATCAATCAATCGATTGAACTATTAGAAGAATGGTGACAAAAAGCATGTTCTCATTAAATGTGTGGTACCTACCTATCAATAATGAAATATGCTACACATTATATAATTACTTTTTCATTTAATTAATACAACCAACTGTGAGATGGAATCATTAAACATTTTTTTCCTATTACTCTACTCTAAGATCCAAAACTCTACGAATGAAAAAAAGCAATCATTAAAACAATGACTGGTCATTGACTTTTTTGACTGGCTTTTTTATCAGGTCAAGTGGATGTAATTGCAGCTGCGACCCATTAATGATATCATTTTTTTATTTAATTATGTTTTTTTTACTACTAATTCGAAATCTAAATATGAAATTCACTGGAAAATGTAAATGATAAAAAGTGGAACTCGCGTACCACCCTCAGATGAAATAGGCATCTACGTTCCTGAGGCCAATAAAAAAAATTAAAATTAAAAAAAGATGAAATATGTTAATATATTGAAGAGCTGCTAAGTTAGAAGCGTAGCCCATAATCGAACTATTTCATATCTTTCTCGCGTATTTTGTACCATTAAGATATTAAAATTTCTTATTTTTTAAATAATTTAATAAAACGTCCCTTTATATATATCTTAACAAGGTCAATTATAATTTATTGGAGCGTTGTGTTTACTGTTTCTAATTAAAATTAAAAATTTTATTTGGGGGGTCAGATAGGCTAGGCGGTAGCATGACAGCGAGCTAACCAGGGGACCCGGGTTCGAATCCGACTCGAGGCATCCAGCTAAAATCTGACCCGGGGTAGAGACAAATTTTAAAAAAATATAACTAGGATCGTAATTAGGCTTATGGCTAGAAAGGCCGAAAAGCAAAAAAAAAAAAAAAAAAATTTATTACATATTTAATTAAAGAAGAAAATTCTTAAAATGAAACAAACTAAAAAATGAACCGTAACGCTTAGTAGGTATATAAAATAAAAATAATTAAAAATATTTTTAAATATTTGAAGAAATTTTTTCTCTTTGGAGAGAGGCGTACCCGCAGAATTTTCAGCTGAAAGTAATGGAAGACAGCCCAAGGGTAGCGAAGAAAGAAATAAGCTTACGTGTTCTGATGTGGCTAGTTTTTGCATTTTTAGACTTCTGGGGGTCCACTGATTATGTATACAAAATTTGGTTGAGTTTGCTCAAATGGCCTAGATTTTTAATTTTTAACCCCCCTCCACCCCCTTAATTTTGGGTCGATATGCACCAAAATCTAATCAGCTCGTAATCTCAATGGACCAAAACTAAGTATGAAATTTGGTTTAGATATTCAAACTAGTTTTTGAGCTAGCTCGTCCACAAAAATTTGGTAACGCACAGACTAACAGACAACCAGACAACCAGACAGACTAATAGACATTTTGACAAAACAATTATTATCTCGAAAAATATAATTTTTTTTAATCCAACATTTCGGCGGATTCTTTCCTCCTTTTTCAGGGTTTCAAAGGGTCAATGAAGGAAACAAACAAGATGCTTCCTTCTTCTCTCCTGTCTCCTCCACCAGTGTTTGAAAATTTTTCCTTCTTTAGCAGAAGCATTAAAATATAATTTTTTTTCATTATTAAGGGGGAAAATTAATATTTTAATGCTTCTAATAAAGAAGGAAAAAATTTCAAACACTGGTGGAGGAGAGAAGAAGGAAGCATCTTGTTTCCTTCCTTCATTGACCTTATGAAACCCTGAAAAAGGAGGAAAGAATCCTCCGAAATGTTGGATTAAAAGAAAAGGAGAAAAAGAAAATAATATCAGTCCACTAAATACACCTTATTTGGAAATGTGATAATTTTTTCTTTCTTCATTACCTCTTGGGCTGCCTTCTATTACTTTCAGCTGATATTTTTAAATAAATAAATATTCTTAATCAATGTTGTTATATAAATAAAATAAAATGATGAAAACAGAGAGACATTGTGCGAATATTATTTAATAGCTGTGTCTTCCATGAGTAACTACTAGTAAATAAATTCTGTTCTTTTTTTTATTCTGATGGATAATTGTTTAATTATTGTGATGGTTAAAAAAACTAAATCCAATGTCAGTTTACGTCAATATTAGTTTAGTAATCTGTCCTAGAGCTGTCGAATCGTCAACAATTTTTTTTAAAGTAAAATTATTTAAAAAATATTTCAAATATAGAAAAATAATCTTTATTAAAATAATAATTAACCCGAAGGTTTGAGTAACTTTATTTTGAAAATTAGATGTTTTTATTTTTTCAAAAATACAACTCACGATGAAAACCAAAAATATCAAGAAAGAATCTAATTAAGATAAAAAATTTAAGATTTTAGTAGAATATTTTTACGTTGCATATCGGAGGGCTCCGTTCCCTCAGGAATTGAACCCGAGTACTAACACGCTTGCCATGTTTGTTAGTTCGACCCTCAAGACAAAAACACACTCTGATATGCAATATAATCTTTATTAAATTAATAAATAAATGATTTCTATATTATTACTGTCAACGTCCTTGATATGTTCAAAGCACTAGTTTTTAAAGGATCACCGAAGATGGATTTGATCTGAAATCCGCCTCACCCTGTATGCTAATGGCATTTGTATAGTCTTCTTAATCCCGGCGTGTTGCATGCATCCGAGTCCCATTGGAAATTTAATGCGAAATGAGTGAAACAAAGAAAAGAAAATCACATTTTTCTCCAATTTCATCACTATATGGTAGATACTAGTGAAATTATTAACTTAAAATTTGATAAATAGAAAAAATATTATAGCATATATTTTTGTGATTAAATTTGTTATGAGTTGTATTGTATTATTTGTTCGTGTTCAATAAATAATTACACTTAATTATGTGAGATTTAAATAAAACTTCGACCTCCTTGATAAATAGATTACTTTGAATACGTAAATGTTTGCTAATAACTGTTTTAAAATTAATTAGCCTTTTAATTCTTCCCTCAATTTAAATATTAAAAAAAAAATAAAGTAGTGTAGAATTAGACATATCAGTATTTTTGTAAAAAAAATAAGAATAACAATCTCTCTTTGAAATGTGTTATATTAAAAATTGTATCCATGTAAATGAAAAGTCTGTTTATGTTTAACGAGTGAGTAAGTATGATAAAACGCAGCATGTTAAGAAAAACTCTTAATTTTAGATCATCTCTATTTGATTTTTTTGATTTCTGAATGAAAAATTCCAAAGAGTTCTTCAGTTATATCTACTTTTACAAAAAAACGTTAATTTCTTTTGAATAATTTATAAGTAAAAAATTTACTAATTACAATAAAAATATTTAAATTGGGTCAAAGGAATAAAATAACGAACAGTGATTTAAACTTGTTAAATAAATTTCACTAAAATCAATGCCGTTGAAAGCAATAATCCAATAAGAATCTATCTCATCGGTGTATCTATGTGTTGGAGAGTAAAATTTAACTTGATTATAAACTATTTTGTTTGTTGTCAGATAAAAATTATCTCTTACCACAATGTTGAAACCAAGGTTGTAATTCAATTAACTCACCTGGAACAAAACAGAGAGAAAAACAAATAAATAATTGAAAAAACAATTTCTATTATTTATTGGGAGAGAAATAAGCAAAACAATACATGTTTATTAAATCGCAAAAAAATAGTTTTTCAATAAAACCAGCTGTTAATGAAACCATTATTTTATAATGATTACTGTTTAAATAACTGATCGGAATACGAGTAGATATAATTATAACAGCTGCCCCCGCATTGGAAGACATGTATATATGTACATTATGAGAATTTCTAATTGAAGGGTTTGCTGCTAAAAGGAGGTTGCTCCAATTTTTGCAGTTTTTGGGAAACCAAAAAAAAAAAACGTTTAAAAAATTCAAAACGACGACAAAATTCAAAATGAATGATCTGTTGAGCAACGCTGGAAATAACGATTGGAGCTACATCCTTCTTGTACCAAACAAAAGATTTTTTTTATTCACAGGATAGTGTTAATATCCCCCAACATTAATAGGATGGAGCTACACTCCTTTTAGCAGCAAACCCTTCAATTATATTTTGAATTATTTTTATTTTAATATTATTGTACTAATACTAGACCAATATTATTTTTTAAAAATCTAATTTTTCAACATAAGTTTTCGGCTTGCGACTAAAAAAATTTTTAGAGTACGTTCTGCGGTAATAATATAATATATATTCCAGCAGAAGACACAATCTTTTATTGTCTCCGTCAATAAAATGTTTAGATAATTTAGGGAAATTTTATTTCCGTAGTCGATTCATTTACACATTTGATTTTTAGACTTTTTATCCCTTGCCAAAGGCAGATTCAAAGAAATTATAATTCCTTTGTGGGGAACAGAGGTTAATTTGTGATTTTTTTACTTTTTTTTAACTGAAAAATAATTAATAAAGGTGTACACATCTCTTGAATCGATTGAAAAAAATTAACTCAAAAGGGGTAGCACCCCTGGTTAAGCATTTGTCGTGGTTTCTTATGAATCAACTAAGAAAATAATGGAAAAAACTTTCTACAAACAACCTGAGGATAACTACGAGTCTACTACTATGAGATAAAAGTCATAAGGGACTAATTTTTTCGTCTTTTTTCGTCTTTCTGGTGCAAATCGGCTGCACTAAGAGCAAGTGTCATAGAATACCTACTTTCTTCTAGTTAATCAAGTTCATTTAATTTCTTCTTCTTCTTCTGTATACGCATGATTCAAATTAAAATAAATTATGAATATATTATATATTAAAAATTAAAAAAAGAAGTTGGATGGTTGAATATTAAATCAGGAAGGAATTAATTTATATTTCGTCCTTATTAGGTCTGTTTTAATCTTTCCTTTTTACATTATTTTTTAAAATGAGACGTTATGACTACTTCAGCTTTTGCTGATTATTATTTGCATGAAAAAATTTTTAAACTAAATATAATGTTAAATTTATACGTGTTGTAATATAATGAATTATGAAATTTAATTAACTTTCTTTTATTCTTCCTATATTATATGCATTTGCATGAGTAAATGGCGAGGATGATAGATATTAAGATCTAAGAAATCTCTCTCCTGACGGGAGTTAGCTGGAAATTTTCTTAAAAATAAACGCAATTTTAGTATTTATTTAGTTTCATTTCGAATGTTCTTTAACTACACAGTAATGACACCACATTCTGCTGTTGATTTAAAAAATCATATTAAAATAGACATAGTGAAAGTTTAAAACTTCCGGAGTAAAGAGGTTTAGGCCCATATCAGCCACCATCCCATCCCGTAGGATTGAGTTCTGATTCATAATTTGAATTATTAATTTCACATACCACTTAATTCACAAATGATGAGTTTGGGAATAGTAAAGAATAAAGGAATTAGCAGTTTCATTTTTTTAAATGAATTTTAAATTAAACTGTGACTTATAATGGTTTATCAGATAGTACCTGGAACACCGAGGATCGCTAAAGCAAAAACATTGTTTTTTTCCGAGGTTAGCTGCAAATTGCTTACCAAAGCGAACAGGCCATACCTGAATCCAACATATTTATGAAGAAAATCTTAATATTAGATGAAGGAGGAGGTATCAGCCGAAGTTGGATGCGCTGGCTTCATAAATTTACATGAAGGTACAATTTTTTATTTTTGACAAGGCTTGGTTCGATCACATGTGTGTACCGCATTTTGTGTATAACTCCCAATTAACTGAAGATGGCCAAATAAATTCAGGCCGAAACGTTTTATTCAGGGTGTTTTATTGAACCCAGGGCATCCAACTTTGATTGATACCTCCTCCTTCATCTAATACAGTTTCATCACACCCACGAACAAGAATATCTTAATATAATAAATAAATTTTTCGAGATGTCATTAAATAAGCTACAGACAATATGCAATATCAAGAAAACTGAAAAGAAAAACTTTTTCAATATTTACTATTCTTAAAATGGTAATTTTATTAAAGAAGTTGAAATAATTAAAAACGTTAATAAAAAAATTGAATTTAAATGATTAAATTTTTCAATGGAACTTTCTACATTTCAATGTAAATTATATCGGGTTTAATGCATTTAATTAATTATTCTTGTGGTTAGAGGTTATAATATGAAGTGAATCTCGTAGGAAATAAAAGATTTTCAACAATGTTAAATAAGTGTGTTTTTTAGGATGAAATAGCCAGGACATTAATTATTGTAAAGGCCGCATCAATTCAAATCAGAAATATTGCGACTACTGTGCTCCAGAGGTGGGACTCTGGTCTAAACTAAGCTTTTCATAGAATCAAATGTATAAAACTTCGCGTCAACTCCCTTGACAATTTTATGCATAAAATGAAATAAAGAGGTGGGTTAAACGATATAAATTATTTAAAGTGGAGAATTTCACGAATATTTCCTAAGGGCAAATGAAATTATTTTAATAAACAGAGAAGAAATGTAATATCAAGATAGAGAAGGAGATCACGGGACCAAATTGAAGAATTTCACAAGATTGTGGAAAGAAATAATCAACATGGACTTGATTTATATTAGTAGAAATCGAAAGTAAGCTAGACATAGGAAAATATTAATTATCTAAATAACTTCGTCAAAATGGATGTAAATAGCATGTAATATGCATGTAAATAGCAATTTCTCCTACTACTAATTATTTTTGGTTCTATAGTTTATCATTAGAGGTCAGATCGATTGATAATCTGGAAATAATTATACAATGATTGGTAAAATTAAAAATATTAATTAATGCTTTCTGCTATCCAGATGTTTTAGCTCCTATTTCCTGTTAGAATGAGGGCTGGCTATGCACTTTGATACCAAGGCATCTATCACTTGAGGTCCGGAAGTAGATAGTGATAATTCTATAAATTTGTAATTATAATTTTCTAATTTAACATTTTTACTAATTCATTCAATGAACAAGCCACTTTCTTGAGCTGAAGTCGATGAGTGACATCCAACTAAATCCTATGTTAACCTCATTGTCCTTGTCATCAATCAGCAATTAGTGAAATTACTTTCCAGTTCCCTAACGCCTGACAACTTATTGATATTATCTCTATCATCATCCTCTTCAAGTTTTACCCGGATCCATTCATCCATTCTCTCTCCACTGTTCTATGATTGAATCAGCACCAGAAGGAAGTGAACCAACTCTTTTCATTACCTGATGTTTTCATGGTTAAATGCGAAATTGAATAAAAGAAATTGATTGTAATTAAGCATAGATCAAGTTTTTGTTTTTTGAATTCTGAATTAGTTCTTGGTGATTAGTTTCTTTACAGAGATAAAATAGATATTAAAGATATAAGAGAGAGCTGGAAAAGTTCAATCATATCAAATTGAATCGGTCATTTCAAAAACCACCTAAGTCACACAATCACAACTTTACAGGAATCAAATTCGGGGGTCGTCCTAAAAAAGTGTGACATTCTGATGGAAACAGACATTAGATTTATTACAATAAAAAAAAATTATATTTGAACAAAAACATTATGCAATGGTTTTCAAAATTCATTGGAGATTTTTTTTTCTCTTACTCAGCAGATGAGCAAGTCAGAATTCGTGTATGTTTATTTGCATCAAGCAGAGAATAACCTCTTTGTTTCTCTTTATGAATCAACAACTCTGCTACTCTCGGCAAAATAAAAACTTTTCAATAGAATCTTCATATGTATATCAAACCATCAATTTTCATTTATTTATTTGAAGAAATGGAATGAGACGATGAGAGAGTTGTCTTTAATATTAGTGTCCAAATGCTCATTCATTCGCTATTAAAAGTTTCTTAAAATAAAAGATTTAAGATAAGGAGAAGGAAAATGCGAGGAGTCTGAGATAATACAATGTTTTTATTCTATTATTAAGTCTCATTAAAAGCCC
The DNA here is from genome assembly GCA_024734495.1 of Forficula auricularia. Taxonomy (NCBI): domain Eukaryota; kingdom Metazoa; phylum Arthropoda; class Insecta; order Dermaptera; family Forficulidae; genus Forficula; species Forficula auricularia. Next base: position 327,616 of record JALMQS010000278.1, read on the forward strand.
AATTAATACAGAAATGACAAAATACCTCCTTTTAAGAAAATTAAATCTACTTGTCAAAGAAATTACTACTTTTTACCATATTTTAAAATGTTAAATGGGTTTCAAGCCATATCTGTATTTACTTGTTAGAATTAAAAGATTTTAATAAATTGAAGATCTTTTATTAAATAGACGAGATCGTGGCTTATCTGTCTTCAAAAAATAACTTAGCTCGAAAGAAAACAAATATAGATAATAGGCGTTCATTATACAGACCAAAGTGTAGTATGTAATATAATTATGATGAACTGGATATAAAGATAAATTCCATTCAAATAATAGTAAATTTTTGGTGAGAATATATTTTTTATTTGAATCTAATACTTAAGAATAAGAATAGGGGAAATGTCATATATACATATGTTGTAACAAATAGTTCAATAGATGATCGCTATTCTAATGAAGAGAAAGATATAATAGTGTCATAATATATATATATGTGTTATTTTTAGTAGTCGAAAAAATATTCCAAGGCAATATTTTTAAGGAATTTTATTCGGATTTTTTTTTTAATGGAGGATATCTTTTGTATATATATTTTGTTTTGATTTTTAAATTAATCAATTCTAATTTTATATTCACTTAGTAGGACTGAAAAATACCTCAAAACTAATCTATTTTTTCTAGATAAAAGATTATATAGGTATATAGTAGTTTTTAATTGAGAATGAAAGTTCACAAGAGCCATTAAGTTAGAATTGATTCTTCTAACCCTCTACACCCCACAAAGACACCCAAAAAAGGCTATTGAAAATGGATGGGTATTGTAAACCTGAATTTTAAAGCAAATGTTCGGGAAACATGAAAGCAGCATTTTCTTTTTACACCATCTCCCTGCGGATTTTGAAGATATTTGCTGTAATAAACTGGAAAAGCACGGATAAGAAAGGCATTCATTGAAAATTTTACAAACTCTCTTAGGCTGCTAAGTCTCATTGAATTGGTCGAAAACAGCATATTTACGTATTGTTCATTTTATTATCAATCATAATAATGCATATTTTATATATATATACTTTCAAGAGACGGTTAGCCTAGTAAAATTAGAAATCATTTATATCATTAATGACACCCAAATAATACTAAGATGAATAAGACCTATACCAATCGAAAGAGAAAAATTTACTGAGTAGTATATCAAAATATTTAATTCTAAAATTAACAGTAAATAGTTTAAGCTATCAACAATTCATGTATTATCGACTTTAATCTGTATTTTCTAATAAGCTATAAACTAAAAATATCATTTTAAAGCGAATAAAATTTTCTACAAATAACAAGCGAGGGCCAATATGCTATAACAAATAGTTTTTAAACGTACGTTGTGCACATGGCCCGCTACACGCCATGTAAAATTGTGGGAGCCGAAGGAATCAGTTGATGGGATGGCAAAGTTTATACTTGAAAAACTTTAACAATTTATTATTGGAAAACTATTTGTTTTATATTGGGTCTCGCTTGTCTCTATAAACCGATATTTGTAGTTTCCCGATTGGATAAATAGATTAGAAGATACAGGTAATTAAAGTCGATAACTCATGAATTGATAGTTTATCATTTATTTAAACTATTTACTGTTAATTTTAGAATTAAACATTAATGAGAAAAATTTAATTTCGATTGGTATAAATTTCATGTATCTGAGATTCAATTTCAATATAAAGTCTATTTGACTGAGCTAGTAACAATGAATTAAGTCAAAAAAATCAAATTCGAAATTTTGATGGATTTATGTAGATGTTTCCTAAATCTAATTTCTTAAGCATTATTATTTGTTTAATTAAGTACGTTTGCAGGTATTTGGACAAGAAGGTTTAAATCAAAAAATTGTCATTGATTCTCGCGACGCGTCGCGACGTTTCGCCAACTTTATTCTGACTTAATCAGGCTTCTCAATGAATATGATTAATATTAATATATAACAAATGTGCACATATTTAGGAATAAAATCAATTGTAATTATTTCTCTCTTTTGTTTAGAACAATGATCAATTTATATAAAAAAGAATGATTCATATGACAAGACAAATATCTGAAAACGTACTTAATTAATTAAATAATATGGATGCTATGGATTTTAATAATTATTATTTATTTATTTGATTTTTGTTCCGTCTGTGTGTTCATATGTACAGAAGAAGAACTGTCATAACATCCAATATGGAACACATTTTTAAACTTAGGCGCTGTTCAGAGTTTATTTTATTTTTTACTACTCCAAATAAGATTGTTTACTAATAAATGAAAATTTCGAAATCCAAGTTTTATATATTGAGGATGCTTCTTGCCTAATTGGATTTTTAAAGGATGGTTCTTTTTTTCTTTCTCCTCCTCACTAAGGGATGTTTAGTGTTTACCGATGGATGAAAATCAAAAATTGTGATAGTTCATGAGTGTTAAGTCAGGCTTTAATTAATTTTGGAAAATTCCAGAAAGAACTTTACTTAGGTTCACTAGCGACCTAGAATAGTAGATTTTCTCCAAACATTTATCGTGGAACCGAATTAGTTTATTATTTTTCAAAATGTATCTAGATTATTGGATTTTTATTTATTTAATTATTTTTATTATTTTGTTTCTTTCAAGAGTGATACATATCTGTCGGGGTTTAAGATTGAAATATATTATGATAGCTACAGAGTCGTTTGTAATTTTTCTATCTAAGCTATTAAAATTTATAATAAAAATCCTCAATGATTAATATTTATTTAGAAAATAAAATTTTAATGCCTGTCTAAAAAGGGAATAGAAATTGTAATGAAATATGGATGCAGAATGTACTATTAATTTTTAATTTGTTTGTGAATTCAAAGCACTATGAGTTCGTCTCGTGTACTTCATTTAATTATCTATTTAATGGACAGATAAACGTGAAGTGGAAATAGAAACATTATTATATTAACTAGTACAAAAACTGTTAATTAACAAACTTTGAACATTAGCATTTTTGCAAATTTTTTAACAATACTAAATTTCAAATCCAATTAACAAAGTAATTTCTAAAATCGACACAAGTGAACATTTATAGTTAAATTAGTAGTAAACCATTAATTTGAATTAAGTTTACGTTATTATTATTATCAACGAACAGAAAGTATTACATATATGAATTTAAGACAATCTAATGCAAAATCGATATAAAATATGCGTAATTCATACAGGAAATATCTAGGATCCTCTTACGTAATTTAGTCATAAAGAATTATATTTAAATATAATAGTTTAAACGTGGTAGGATATATATACAAATCTTTTATAAAATAATCTTTAAACGTTTAATCAAACCCATAAACGTTTCGGGAGAATTTCTTCGTTTTTGAATGGAAAATTTTCAATTAAAAAAGTTAAAATAAAATAAAAGTTGCTTTTTCTAAGGCTCAAAAAGCAACACTAAAGAAATTAAATATTTTGAATATAGATAAGGATACAAATTACCTTTAATTCAAATAAAAAATATATAATAAATATTAACAAAAAATTATTTTTCTCCACAATTTTTTGATAAATATTAGAAAAACAGTCCATATCTGACTTTTGGTAATTGAATTTTTGTTATTTAAAATGTCGATCTTCGGAGTGGGTGCTCATACTTGAGAACTATCACAGAATAAGTCGATTGAAACGTCATAGTTATATTTTATTATTTGTTCTTGTTCGATAAATTATTATAATTAATTAGTTGTGATTTCATTAAAAATTCGAATTTTAATCTCTAAAATTAATATTTTTCTAAGTTCGGTTATTTATGTAATAAAGTTTTTGGAGTAGAAAAGTCAAAAAATGTTTAAGGTATATATACACATCAGTGGGATGCGGTCCATGGATGCTTTGGAGCGGCGCATCCCTAAAATTTCAAACATTTAGAGAATTTTCATAAATATTGACTTCAAAATTTCAGGAGGATCTTTACATTTTCAAATTATTATCAGTTATTTCAAATATTTCTATAAACAACATTTTTTTTTGTTTTGAAAAGTATATTAATTCTCGAAATAAAATAAAATTGTTGCATAATTTCGAGGCGCAATTAAAATGAATGATTTTTCCGAAAAAAGTGCCGATAGAAAGTTTATAGTCCCTGCCTGGTGTATCTTCCGGTTCAAGCATGTCAAAGACAAGTTCAGACGAGTTTTAGTCGAATAAAAATTGTACAAAAAAGGAATAAATAAATTATTGGATAAAAAATACTTGGTAGGTTTCACATTAAGATAAAAAATAAAACTAATTTATTTTTGGAGAGACTTTAATCTTGATATATATATTCGGGTGGCTAACCCATCTTCAGGAGCAACAGAAAGTAAGTGTTACTTTCTGTTGCTCCTGAAGATGAGTTAGCCAAATTGAATTTGTATATTAAGATTAAAGTCTCTCCAAAAATAAATTAGTTTTATTTTTATATCTTAATGTGAAACCTACCAAGAATTTTTTATCCAATAATTTTAAAAAATGTTTCACCAAGTACCAACACCAAATTCCTTAAAAACTATGGAAAAAATAAAGATGATTCGGGAATCTTTGGACTAATTCATTTCTAAGAACTCTCAATATACACTTAACGGCAAAAACCCGGACACTTGATAATTTTTAGATAAAATGAATAAATACAATATAAAAAAAAATATTTCCATATTTTGACTAGAGTGTAGGTAATTAAAAAAATTATTTGAAATGACATTTTAATTTTTTCTGGATTAATTTTATGATTTAAAAAAAAAATTACTTAATTTAAAAAAATGTCTCTTAATATCAAAATATCGATTTTCATTAAATTCATTTTTTTATTTTATTTTATTTTCGATATCATACTAAGTTTTAATGAATTAATCTAAAGTGTTAACATTTTAAATTATGTCTAATTATTATTCAATATATTTTGGTTCGATTATTTTATGAGAAAATTTATTTGAAATCATTTTATCAAAAAAGAAAAAAAATTATCAAGTGTTTTTTTCTTTTTGCTGTTGAGTGTATAAGATCGGAAATAACTAAAAATGCTATACACAATTAATTAAGAATTAGGAGAAATTTAAGATTTTCTTAAAGGACAGGCTGATTCATTGTGGAAGATGTCAATTTCCATCTCAGAGACTGCGGAGTTAAAGTCACAAGATTTAATTTCTGACTCCTACCCTCACTCACGCGAAGAAGTATCCGTATGGGGCAAAGGTCCCAAAATATATTTTTTTTAAATCTAATGTTAAATTTGAAAAATAACTAAAATGAATTCGATCAAATTTGCAAAAATAAAGCGAAAATTAAAATAAAATTTCAAAATATGAAGGGAGTTTTTTCCCAGGTTGAAAAGTCACCAACCACCACTAATACACATATATAATTGTATATAATATGTAATTTGAAAATTAATATGATTTGATTGAATTTTACGAAAATATTTTCTGTCGATTTTCCAGACCTATAGAAATATTAAGCAACTCCCAAAAATATGTCTTATGAATTTGTTTTTACTTTTACCAATAAAATTTTATCACAGTCCCTTAATGAGTTTTTTAAACTTGTTCGTTATCTTTATTTACTACGAGGTCAAGTTCAAAATATGATAATTTGATGGTTAGACTTGAATAAGTAAATAAAATGTTTTCAGCTTGAAGTTATACTATAATTTTGACGCTACATCTGATAAGAGTTGATCTAGGCAGCATGCTTTTGTTTGAACAGACAATACTGTTTCCTCTAGGCTCTAGAGGGTTGATTTAACATTCAATTTTCAGATCTGGCATTGCAAGTCTCAGGAGAGACATTCAGTCTAGCGATTTTCAGTGCATGAGATGCAAGCAACGCGAATGGAAATGTATCTGTCATTTGAAAAAGCGAAATAGAGAAAGAACAGCACAAAGTTGATTTAGAAGGAAAATATACTCTGGCAATAAGAATATTTCCAAGTTCAGCTTGAAATTCGCCTATTCAGAAATTATCTATGCACTTTATGTAGGTGAAGAAGCTAGGACCAAGGCTGTAGCCGGAAAATAATTTCGGGGTGGGGGGGGGGGGTTAGCTACCCACTGAGGGGTTTGAAGTGTATGGATATACTTCTAGGAGTAGGAGAAATGACCTTCTTGTTCCCCATATTGCTTTTTTTTAAATAGAGTATTATTTTTATTAAATTTTTATTGAAATTTTATTTATATCCTGTATAATTTCTATGTTTGCCTCAATATTTAGGGGGGTTTTCGAGGGGTGAACCGCGGTTGGAATTAGGTGTACACGACTTTGGAATAATCTGAGATTATTTTGGAATTTATTAGATAATGCCCATTCATCTATTGTCTTCTACTTGGAAATGAAAGTGGAAGTAGGTGTACACGATATTAGGTCGCGGTTCACTCCTCGGGTTTTTTTGACACCCTAACCCCCCCCCCTCCTGGCTACGGCCATGCCTAGGACGAAGTAGAATTTCAATTTATTTCATTTTATTTTAAATTGCATTATATTATAAATGAGTTAATCAAGCTACAAAATAAAATATTTCTATGATTTCCAAAAATGAAGTGATGTTAAAGAAGCAGAAGTTTCATTTAATTGACCGATAGAAATAAATTCGAAAATTCATTCTTTATCTCTGAGACTGAAATTCTCACCCTGTATTCATTTTGTCACGAATTTTCAAATCTTTAACTAAAGTACTTGGACTTAAATACCCAAATTAACCATAGGGTAACCAATTCACTGAAATGTTCAGATACCATTTATTTTATTTTGTGGATGCAAGAGTGTAAGATGCCATTTTAAATCATCTTGATTGATATGATAAGAAAAATATTATTGCAAGATATAGAGAAACTTGAGCGAACTTATCAAATTTCAAGAGGATAACAGGCAGAATTCAATTAGGAGACAAACTTTAAATACTCAAGGGATTCACCAAAAACAGATTGCTTGATTTCATTATTTATCCGAACCCTTAGTTGACCAACAAGTTTTGACAGATCGATTTCATTGCAAACTTCAGTTATCCCTAATAAAGTAAATCTATATAAAATACTTATTATTATATTTAAAATTGTTCCAAATCTTGTGACATTTTAATTTAGATATATTCTTCAAACTTAAAGGGTTATTTGTCACATAAAGGAAATAAATTTAATAATTGCGATATTTTATTTTTATTCATTTATATAACTTCACAAGATAATTTCGGACACCAATGGTTGGCCATTTTCTTAAGCAGAACTTAATTTCGTCGGGAACGGTCAGGAACGGTGTTCCGATTCTGCTTTCTTCAATCAAGAACTAGAAGTACTAAAGAATATGAATCAACGCTAATTTTTCCAACCGTTCAGATTCTTATCAAAGCGTTTTTTTTTTTTTTTTTTTTTTTGTAGAAATTTAACCCTGTTCTTTAGTAAATATCGTTTTAGGAAATTGCCAATAGAAACATCTCATTCGTAATTTATTTGAATAAACTTTACACTTATAAACATTCATTAATCTTAATTCATTTTGTTATATTTATAATATTTAAATTTTAAATGAATGACTATTAATAAATGTAAAATCTATGAAACGAAATGAAGATTGAGATGTTTTTATTGACAATATCGAAAAACTAATATATTTATTACTAAAGAAGGTCAACCAGCGGACACTGATACTGTTTAGTGAACTCATATAAATAAATAAAAATTATTTAACGAAATTTTTAAATTTATTTTAAAGTGTCACAAATAAAAGTTGAAAAATTATTATACCAAATTAATAGTTTATCTTAAAAAAATGAGATATTATTTATAAGAATATAGCTGCAATAATTTTACTACTCATAAAAATATTATCATTTATTTTAAAATTTGATTTAGTTTGGGAAAAATATTAAATTGAAAATTGAAAAAAAAAATCTAAAGGTGCCTAAGTATTGAGATCCCGCTTCACTCACCAAATTTTCTGACAAGTCATTGTTAAAAATTAAAGAGGTCTGTTTAGAAAATTTCTCAAGACACTTCGAAAAAGAAAATGCTTAGTACCTATTGTACCTGAGAACGCTCAAAAAAGAGTAACAATTTCTTTTATCGAGATAAAATCAATAAATATTAGTTGTTTGAAACAGACTTTTTTAACATTCAAGACACTTTCGCAGTCAAATTAGTTATAAATCGAACAGAGGTATATTGATAATAATCAGTTTATTCTCATGAGTTCTAGAGATTGGACCAGCCCGATTATCTTTCCCTCGACTAACATGACATACAGACGACAGTCCCTAATCATTCAATTCCCATCAACTGATACTTTCAAATAAGACCCAGCACTTGAAATTTATTCCAGTTTTTTATTACGATGCGGCATTCAATCCTGACAAGAGCATCAATATAATATATAAAAACAAAATGGCAGGCTAAGAACAAGAAGTATTTGGATGTAGTTTTGTTTAAACAACCTAAGCTCAGTTAAAGAAGCAATAACAATTTTTCGAAGTTATTTTGAATAGTATTTTGGTGTAAGAGTGAAATGTTTGTTTTAATCTTCCAACACAATGTTAATGTGTGTGATGAGTGGTTGATGAGTGTTTTACCAAAGTCATACGTTTAGGTAAATGAACCGAGGGCCTGAGGGTGAGGGGAGGGGACAGGTTTAAAAGTTTAGCACCCTTTGTTTAGTTCAGGCGTTTTTAATTAAACGTGTCAGCTGAGTGTATTAGCATGACAATAACCTCCACGTCGAGTCGAGTCTAGTCGATAAGAGGGTTGAGAGAATCGAGTCAAAGAACCAAAGCCTCTCTCAATCGGACCGAGTTGTGGCCTTATTTAGGATCGTCAAAAGGAATATGAGAGGACCTACTACTAATTGGATAAGCCGATACACTCGTTGAGATAAGAGCAATGACGATATTTCCTCAAAATAAAAAATAAATAAAAAATTTAGATAAAAAGATAATCAAAATAATAACTAAGCGAAGATAAAAAGAGATAATTACACTGAAAATTGAACATTGATTTTATTTTTTAAACGAAATTTTTAAGACGAAATGGAATATTACTCATATCTTAAAGAAAATAATAGTCGGTTACTTTAGGCAAGTCAAAGCCTGTTTTGCTATGCGTGTTTTGTTGTTTGAAAAGTTGAGAAAATCATTTTCGAAGATAAATGTTTTTTCTCTCGGTCTGACTCGATTGAAATAAGTTACATTTTTTAAATTTTGTTGATTAAAGGCAAGATTTTAATATTCAGCCCCTAATGATGCAACTTGCACAACAAAGAGTCCTATTCGAATGCATACCCTACCTCTACCAGGCGGCGCTGAGTCTTTCCAATCAACCTCTGAGGTAAATATGCAAACACACACACACCCATAAAAGGTTTTTATTTAGGGTAAAGTCCACACTACCTTGAAGTTCGGATGCTTCTTGGTGTCTTTTGAAAATTTACTAACCGAATAAACGCATTAGCAAATTCGTTAATTCTAATTATTTCTAAAGACTCTCTTACTCTGTCCGTCTTTCCAGATATACTTTATAGGTATAAACTTCAGTCTTTCAAGACCCGAATCGTCAGATACCTTCAACTCCGACCCATTTTCCCTGAAATCTCTTATTCTTTTCACGATACATGGGTCCACCGCAGACTACAAAGGTTGAACCTTTCTGTTGCAACTTTTTTGTGTACCAATATTATAACAAAAAAAAAAAAAAAAAAAACTGGGAGAAGAGGAAGTTTAGAAAAAATTGAATAAAGAAGCAGATATGATAGACGAATTTTCAGGTGAATTGCATCAACATGTGAATGAAGGACTCGAGAAGCGTGATAGACATGTGTAAAAAAAGAGCAGAGAAGGGAAAAGAAATAAAGACCGGGTGAAATAAGAGAACAGGCATATTGCCCCCATTCAACATTTGATCTATGGGCTATAGGGGATGAATAAAAATACAAAACAAATTGGAAATGAAGCTGTTAACAATAGGAATATAAATATTTTGATTAAAAGATATTATTATGTAAGTAGTGCATAATAAAAAAAAATAATTGAAGGAGCTACAGTCAGTTGTCACACAAGACGAGGAAAGCATTGAAGGGCGCCAGGGAAGCTCAAAAGGGTTGTCCTCGGAATCGCTTGAGAGCAGAAAAAGAAGGAAAGCAGTAAAAAAATTGGAACTCTAGGCATTGAATTGAATTTACTTAAATTCGTGGTGAAGTAGCACCTTTTATTAGTATTCCTTTTATCGTTTTCTTTTTTATTTGATTTCTATTAAAATATTAAATGAAATGGAAATGTTCTCTGTTTAAAAAATAAAAATTTGGTTTGAAAACATCTTCTTTAGTATTCACTCAGCTTTATAGAAATATTTTGAGGATGAAGTGTCGAATTCAGGTTTTCGACACGTCTCTTTTGGATTTAAGGAATTAACTGAGGGAATCTGCAAAGACCCCTAGTCTAGCAATAAGCCCGATAGACACTTCTTGCTTAAAGACGTTTTCCATTAAATATGCTTGATGATGAAGTATTTATTATTTATCCTATATACTATGAGCCTTAAAATTCTCAATTATATCTGTCTTATTGTATGAGACCTGAGAATTTATATTTAGAAACAATTAGTACAATTGCATTTTCTAAATAATTATTCTTATGACTTCAAAGAGGTAGGTACTCCCATCTTTTACACGTCCATCAATATTTATTCTTTTAAAATCCGACTCTAAGGGATCATTTCAGTTCAGTTTCTGCAACATTAAATAACAAGAGCGACGAGAAAAATCAAAGTACTTTTAAGGAGTTAGGTGTTGGTTCTAGGTGAAACATTTTGATATATGGTATAATAAAACTTGAGCAAGATGCGAAGTAGATGGGCTCACCCCCGAAATATATCGAATTTAAAACTCAATTTTGTTATATTTCTTTTTTGTGAAACCTACCTCGGATCTTGCTCAAGTTTTAGAAAATCAAAGCATCATTTATTACAAGTAATAAACCACCAAAGGTTCAAATCTACAATTTTATTGTATAGGGTTAACAGAGGAGCAACGAGGGAGACTCTTTAGCAGAGTAAAGATAAGAGAATCATTAATTTTCTCAAATCTTTACAATTCGTATCGACACTAGGATGATAAATTTATTTTCCCTTTGTAGGCCAAAAAAAACATATTGTTCTTATCAAATCTTTCTAAGTACATTCTAATTTATTCGACTAATTATGTTAGTCTTTCTTCAGAATCAAGAATTCTTTCAATTTAATATGAAATAAAAGCTTGTAACAAAACGTGACTCTTAGCATTAATCACAGATGCAACCTAGGTAAACATCACACTTCTTGCATCGATTTAATTATAAAATATAAAATAAAGAAAGAAATTTAAGCATTGCTTTTAACATAGTTCTTGAGCTAGAAAATCATAGATCAAAGATGGTGTCATCTATTAAATCCGATGGAGTGGAATATTTTTAATTATATGTCAGAGGGGTTGTTTTTCACCCCTCGGGAATCGAACCCGAGTGCCAGTAACAGCAATCCGGGCCACCTGGCTCACCTGCAGGATACGAAAAAACGACCCCTCTGACATATAATTAAAAATATTCCACTCCATCGGATTTAATAGATGACATCCATCTTTGATCTATGATTTTCTAGTAAATTTGAATCTATTACCATCGGCAAATTAATATCTTTCATAATAGATCTTGAGGTTTATCGTAGATCCAACGTAAACAAACCCTTAAACAAAATTCAATACCTAAATATTCTTTCTCACTCTTCTTTTTTGGGTCAATTCACTTCTTATAACATTATCATTTAAAAACTAAATAAATACTTTTGTTGGAAATTCAAATTATTAGTGCTAATACAATGCTTTTATTCACTTGTGAAATGTAGAATTGGTGAGAATTTAAATCAAAACAAATGAAAAAACATAAAAATTTAGCAGATTTGCCTTCCGTAATGATATGTATGCCATTTGTAATTCGTTCGATTTAATCCTATAGTTCCAACACTCAGAAAATGCTTTTAGGCCGCAATAATCAATTTCATTGGAAGACAATACGAATTATTAAAAATGAGTCAACTATTGGCGAAAATCAGAAACCGTATTAGGCGGTCTTTAAATGGGAACTCAAAATTTCCCCCCCCCCCATAAGAATATGTTTGTTAATTTTTTTAATCTGCATTAACGAAGGTCCCAAATGGCTGCTAATAGAAATTATAGGTTTAATTAACTGTGAATTATTAATTCTCTATATCTCAAATACTTACTCTTACCATTTATGAGTAGACGTTGTTGTTAGAAAATTACGATTGCTTATCTTTAGAGATCATAAAAGAACCAGAGATGTGAACTTGGTGAAAAAAGTAAATTTAATTCTATTATAAATAGTTAACTTCGGTTTGTTAAGGTTTATTGAATTGTTAATGTCTTTCAAAAAGAGAGAAAAAGAAAAAATTAAGAATATTTGAATATCTTAAATCAGGTTAAATATACATTAGGTATACATTAATCTTTCAAGAACTAAATGCGGGAATATGAATTTTCTCTGAATGTATTTAAACAATTGAATTCAATTTGTAGGAAGAAGCGATTCATACATAATTCCTTGAATGAATAATTTGAGAATAGTTAATCTAATTATTAACAAAAGTGACTACATTTTCTATTTAAACTAACGTTTCTATATCTAATATTATGAATCATAATTGAGTTTGTGTAGATAGAAGTTTAGTTCCTTTTTCGAGATTAAATGTCTAAAACACATTGGCAACCAACAGCTAAACCGTGTTTTGAAAAAACTAAAAAATACCATGTTTTGGGAATGATCTTGAAAAAAAGATCACTCTGAGATTTAATGTATGTTGAATCATCACCAAGTATAAGCCCTTAAGACTGGTTTGGCTCAACCATCGGGCTCTACTCAACTCATTCCCATGACAACTCTTTCACTTTTCTAGAAATCCCATTTCACATTCATTATCTGAGGAAAATTCTTCAATCTGGATCTTATCTAGGGTTGCCAATATTGCGCCATTGCTGACCCGGAGGAATATAAATTAAAAAGGTTTGCATGCAGAACGCTGAAGGGAGAAGGTCCGTTAGGGGGTGAAACCCTTCCGGGGCAAATTTTTTTTTCAAATCTTTACATTTTAAAGTAGCATTTTAATACACAAAATTTATTTGAAATGGCCCAGATAATTCCATTGTAAACCCGGAATCCGAAGAATGATCGCCAAACCTGGAGATTCCAGGTCAAAATGACGTTGTTGGCAACCCTAGTCCTACCTTTTTATTTCCCATTTGGTTCTTAAGATATCCCTTAGCAATCCTCAGAGTCTTAATTAACGTGTACTCTTTCCTTTGAACTCTTCGCTTGTTCTCTGATTCTTCCACAGTTTTCTCTATTCTCTATTTTTTCCAGAACTTCCTTGTTTGTAATACTATTTTAATATTTTAACATTATTCTAGCACCAGTTGCAGGAACCAAGATGCTTGCTTGAAATATGTACAGTAAGTCCTTGACGTACGCGATTAATTGGTTCCGAAGGTTTTCAAGTATATCAAGGAAAGCTTAAAATTTAGCATTTTTGGCAAAAAATATGTTTTAGTTTCAAAGGATAGGTGAAAGTAAAATAAATCTATATATATATACATATACTCAAGAAAATATTATTTATTGCACATTACTGAATTACCCCCACAATCACACTTCTACGCCTCGCCTTATGTAAACTAAACAACTAAAATTTATTATTATTATTTTTTTTTAAATCGCCTAAATCCGAAATCGTGTAAGTCGAGGACTGAATGTATATAATTTTCCTCAAATATAATTTTAAAAGATGTAAAATATTTTTCTAATAAATTAGAAAATAATGTTATATAGTACCTACCTAGCTCATTTAATGCATTTATAATCATGTTTTCATTGTGTTATTTTAGTTGAAATTAAGGGTAATGGTATTCAAAATAGGAAATTATGTTCTAAATGTATCCTACAATTAAAGAATCGAAGACTATTATTTATACTAGGGATTTCATATGGACTTGAATAAATGAAGTTCAATTCGTTCATCGATTCCAAAGCAAAATTTATTTCACAATCCTTGTAGAGTAATCGGATATTTGGCGAAATCCATTTGGGATACTCTTATAAAGTAAATGATCTATTTAAATGAATTAATTAGCGTTCGTTGAGTCCTTTGTGTAAAGTCTAAAGAAGTGGAACGTGAACGGAATATACCTAACCCGACTTAAAGGAAATCATAGGTGACATAGGAATTCGATTGGATTCGTTTAATAGGCATGACGAGTAGTGAATACACTGAATAACATCAATGAAAGGATGTACGATCCGATTAGATATTTTAAAAAGATATTTCATATTTCCCAGGAACAACATCCTGCAAAAGAGTGAACATCTAAATCTAATCCTATCTGTGCTATAAAAGAAGTTTCTTTAATGAAGAGGGGCTGTGTCTGTGATTTAACCAAAGCTAATGGCCTAAAAAAGAGAACGAGATAGAGGTAATCTCTTTAGGGTAAGAGGCTGATTAAAAAGAAATGCAGTTAGGTTTTCATCTATCTATCTAGAATATGTAATACTTGAATAATCTTTTATTAACATTTATTTTTAAGACAAAATAAAAGATGGTGTCCTTTGCTTAATCTTAGATGTTATTAGATAAGTTTGCTTCCAGCACTTGATATCAGGACAATTCTTTGAGATGACTACTTCTGACAAATATTATATTTAGCTACCTTTCGGCCAAAGATCTTTCTCATAAAGGCTAAAAAGTTAAATTAGAAAAAGGTGAGGTACTAGAATTCTAAAAAATTAGCATCTCTTCAAAATTTAAATTAAAAAAATATTTTTATAAAATAAAATAAAAGAGATTTCGTTGACTTTGTCTTAATCAACAAATCCATCCATTACTTTTGGGAAGAACTTGAATGTGATTTTCTCAGTAGGAAGTAGTGAATGTAGTTAAATATTTGTAAGTTTTTTAAATGAAACATTGCCCACAAAAAATCTAAAAAATAACAACCACCTTGTTTGCCACTATGTTAAAAATATAATTTATTTTTCAAAACTGACTTGTTTTTAAATTGAAACCACACACTAAAAAACTAATATAATTCTACTAACGATCATATTATCAAAATGAGAAACTGCTTTTGATCAAAGCAAAAATTATTATAGTGCTATTCCGAGCACTCCGTTGAAGATGAGGTTCCGTTGAAACTTTTAAGATTCAGTATTTTTTGTAAGATGCTCCGATGAGCATAAACGACGTTTTGACCCCTAATTCTGGAGTGGTTTTTAATTTGCGACTAATTAAAAAATACTTTTTTTCTAATGATATTGATACAAGAAGAAATTGGACCAAAAAGGTGCAACCTCTATAGTCCGCGGCTGACCCTTGTTTCTTGAAAATAAGAAGAGATTTCAGGGATTGGGTCCGAGTTGAAGGTATCTATGGACGTGGGTCTTGAAAGACTGAAGATTATAATATGATAGGGCGAATGTTAAAACAGTGGTAGATTGATGATTCGAAAATACAAGAAATAATAGCAGATATTGGAAAAAATAAAAATGATAAATTGTACAAATTAGGAAGTTTATTGTATATAAAGTCGAGGAAAAAATAGTTGTGAAATTTTTTTCGAAAAATCAATATATTTATATATATTATAATATAGCTTAAAATATTCATCTAACTTAATCTGCTCAGTCATAATGTTCCATATAAGAGAGGGTCAAGATTCCAGATCAGGGTCATCCTGATCTAAAATTTATATCAAAAAATATAAAAAATTCTCAGTATCAGAAACAAATTATGTGTTAACATTTTGAAAAACATAATGAAGAAAGGGTTGATAATAAATGTTTATGATAGATACGGAGAATATATCTATATTAAATGTTAGTTTTTTAAATAATTCTTGAATAAAACTATAATTTTGACAGATGTGGATATTAATTAAAACTATACACTCATAAAAACGCAATTTCCTAGCACTTTGTCTGTTCCTGGATGTATTTTAATTATTATATTTGTGAAAAGTAAATTGTGTTTTGTAAGTAGTAAAACGGTGAAATATAAGCAATCATAAAGTTTTTCACCTCGGAATGGCGTCTAAAAGTCCGAATCTCGGACTCCCCCAAGAATAAATGTAAATATATATATATATATATATATATATATATATATATATAAGCTTTGATATATTGTGGTTTCTGTCGTTTATCTTTTCGGTTGAAAAACTTGGTTTTGATGACTCAAGGCAAAGAAAAAAATTTACAAGTTTATAAATAACTATATAGAACGATCAAGGGAAAAAACGAGGAATTGGGAAAAGCGGGAGGTGACATGTGACAACCAGATGATGGATCGGAATGGAGCGTAGAGAGAGAGAATGTCAAAATCAACGGAAATTCACACCCACACATAAACACAATCAAATATTATTTATATAGTTCGATCATCGAATATAATATTCAAAATTGGTTTATTTGAATAGAGCAGATGCAACCAGTGAAAAGATTAAGTGATATTAATTTAAAAGAATTTTTCACAATTATTTAGAATATATGATAATATCGTATTAAATTAAATTAAATTAACACAAAAGGGCTTAATTAATAGGAATGCAGATGTGTTGAGTTTATTACAAAATATTATTTTAATTTGATATTGGTCATATTCTATTGATTATGCTTTAAAACCTCACAATGGAGTATACTACACAAAGCTGTCCAAAATATTGAACCTCTCAGTGGGAAACTATTTTTTGAAATGCTTCATGTTTTTTCTATTTCCTATTAATAAATCTAAATATTTGTTGAGTAGAATGTTCCACTCTCTAGAAGTCATAAAGATATTTGGAGAAATTATGTTTATATTTTTTTTGATAATTTGATATATTAGTTTTAATATTACTTTTCCATACCAACAAGGATATTATTGGTTCCTGATCCGATTCACTGGGGGGCAGAGGGCACTCCTGGAGATAGTGTTGCAACTCCTATCCCTTTATAGGGCTCTATGTAATCCAAGACCATTTAACATACAATATTATATATTATACGAGTATACCTACTATATGCGATGGTGTCAAGGAAAAGGGCACTGATCTTAACCTGGTCAAAATCGAGCTAATAATGGCATCTACTGTTTCTTCTAGAGACACAACAACAAAACGCTTTTTGTCCCGCCCGAAAATTCCAAAAATACTCAGTTATGAATTTTTGAATATTTAGGAGTAAAAAACGTAGTTTTGAGTTATAGCCGTTTAAATTTTGACAATTTTTAAGCAGACAAAATAGGGCATTTCTTCCATTTTACCCTCGCTATTATTCTATTCCAAATGAAAATCTGCTGCTAAATTCAAATATGTAATACAAAATAATACCCACATTTAACTCACATTTTTGCTATTCCTGAAAAAACTGGTAGGTGAAGATAAGGGTCCTTTTCCCTGACACCATCACATATATAACTAATAATATAGATTGGTGAAAATTAGGGAAGTTTTTAGGCCAGATACATATATAATAAAGGCGTTAAATATAGCTTGTAAGCTGAAATCTAGTGTTATAGTAAATAAAGTTAATACTTAAATTACATAAAATAGTCCTAGTATTAAGTGAAATCTCTGATATTAGTTTAAATATTAAGAGCAAAATTGTGTGCGAAATGACAAAGCCAAGATTATTCTTATTCAAATTAGAAATGAAATCGATTTGAAGTAATTGATAAGCCAGAAGCTGATCGAAAAAATTAAAAGCTTATTTATCCGTGAAATGATGACAGAACGGTGTTCGCCTCGGATAAATGGCTAAAAGCCCGAAAGGAAATTCGCCGCCACTTGCTTTTGCTTTTATACCCTTATAAACCCTGTCATTGGCGATTTTCATAGTTGGCTGCGAGCCCCATAAAAAATGTGCAGATGTGAATGAACATGTGAAAGCAAATTAAAAATTATATATACCTGACAACTTTTAATTAAAGCAAATATTTTTAGCCGTTAAAAGTTCATTTGAATTAGCTCATTATATCCCCCGGAGAAAAAGAGTTGACGTTTATTATTAAATTAAATCAAGCTTATTTACACAATTTACTGGAAAAACTGTCAAAATCAATATGAACAACAAAAGTTGTTTGATTAAAATATTAATTTAGTCAATCTAAGGCAGAAAAAAGTAGACTGAATTTTCCTCAACTTGTTCAGTTTGGAGAAAGTAGGGTTTAATGTTAAATTCTATTTCAATCTAAAATGAATCATATTGTGTCTTAACTGAAAATCGAGTCGGTTATCCGCCTTTATTAGATTATGCTTTTAGCTATATTATTTCGTTTGCTCTATTGGATTATATTACTAACAATAACCAAATAAGCTCTGTATGCTTAATTGGGAAAGCAATTACATTATTAGAGATTAAAAAATAAATGTAAAATAATTACGGGATATCTTTTCCCCAATTTAAAGGAGGAACGGAAAAAAATAATAATTTTAGAATCATTATAAATAATTTAGTTTTTATTAAAATTTTTTGATGAAAACCACATTTTGCACTATTAAATATATTAATTTATTAATAACTAATACAAATATACAATACAAAATATACTACGTTTCAAACACTAAGTTTGTGATATAATGAGTGATATTTTATCATTCATTCAAGCTTGGCTGGTATTATAGCTAGGGAAATACTTATGTATTTCCCACCCAAAATCCTTCTGTGAAAAAACAGGCCACGTTGGAAAAGTAGAGACATATTCTTCTTCTTTGTATGCATATCCATTAATGGATGTTTGTGACATCTAGGGCGCAACATAGTTAAATTCGCCAATAATAATTAAGACGAGAAAATAGTATTTTCAAGTAAAGTGTATTCTTTTTATTTTGAATGACAATCTAGATTTAGTGATTCTAATACTTTATCTGCTCCAATACTTCGCATTGGATAAAGTAAAAATAGAAAATGGCTTCCGTCTTTTTTTTGTAGGGTGGTCATCCTTAACGGATCTGCCAATTCAGTTGCCTAAATAGCAGGGGCTCCCATTATAAAAAGCTATTTAATGACAGTACTGATTGAAAGTTGTTTGCCGAGGGTAGCAGAATTTTTATATATTGAAGGCGACAATAAGAGTGTGTCTTCTGCTAGAATTATACATTTTAATTATAACGAGACTATAGTTTCATTATAAATAAAATTTAAAATTCCAGCAGAAGAAACACTCTTTTATTTTTTCTTCGAAGAACTGATCCTTCTACTGACAAACATTGAGTGTGCAACGACAGGTTTGAACATGATTGTGTCTGGTGATGCTTCCCCTACGAGATCTGCTCGCTAGACTAGGAAAAATATTATAATTGTTTGTATTCATTCAATACCTAATTCAATTCAATAGATTAAATATGTTCTGTATTCTCTTGTAATTTTTTTCATTTCTCAGATTTTTTTATATCATTTATTATTCCAGGTGTGAGAGTTAAATATATTTTTTTTTTATTCATTTTATTTATTTATTACTTCTTTTGGACATAAGTGGATGAAAGTATATCATGGAAGATGGCACAGCAAGTGTATTATATTGAGTAGTCTGATAAGTGAAAGT
This sequence comes from Forficula auricularia, assembly GCA_024734495.1. NCBI lineage: Eukaryota > Metazoa > Arthropoda > Insecta > Dermaptera > Forficulidae > Forficula > Forficula auricularia. The sequence goes on from JALMQS010000278.1 coordinate 347,217, forward strand.
TGGGTGATTTGCAAACGGTTACGCCAGAGTTTTTCACGTAGAATACGACTAGCCGCGAATATGTATAGTGTGTACATCGAAAAAATCGATAGTTGTTGCACAATAGCATTTGAACGCTAGGGTAGTCTTTTTTGACATTTTTCTAAAAATTATGCGTTCAGTGAAATATCATTATTATAGCTATAAAAATAGTTCAAATATGTATATTAAGATTATATTATAATTTTCAACAGCACTTAAAGTTCAAATTGTTAATCATGATCAAAACAAAGTGTTGTTTACACTTTTTAAATCTAATCTATTGTTGGCCGATATTTTTTGATGAACCAATCTATTATTATTCAGATATAGACAAAATGCAATCTGGAGTCAATGAAATGTAAATATTTATTTTAATTGAAAGTTCATTAGCGGACGGTGGACTTGAACCCAGAGTCTTTGATCTGATAGAAAATAATTATAATCTTATGATAGAAAGATTTTTTATAAGAAATTTCGGGAATTCCAAGACATATTTCCTATAACTTTAAACAGTATTGGTTCAGAAACTTAATTTAATTTTAAATAAATATATTTCAAAAGAGAGCTTGGAAAGTTTTTTTTTTTAATTTGTGTTTATTGCTAATCTTAAACTTTATTTCCAGGTATTAGAGTGTTAAATTTACAAAGGTGATAATGGTGAAAAAAAATATCTGATTTAATTTATCTCCTAAATAACAATTTATTAATCAAAAGTGAATTATTTATTAATTTTTTTCAACGCAATGGGGGAGGTTCGTATCTCCCCTCCCACCAGTTTACATCTATGCTTAAAATAGTAGGTGGATATTAGAATAAACTTTTTGCGTTTTTAGAACCCGTGAGTTCAATAGGAAGATTAATTAAGTTATTCGTCTGTTTTCATGATAACTCAAAGCTAGTGAATCTCAGACAAATGAAATTTAAAGCTTATGTTGAGAATCGGGGGGAGATATCAAAGCAAGGATTTGGCTTAAATTGGAACACTTGAATTTTATATATGTATATTAGTCATTTTCTCAGTTATTTTTTTTCTATATTTATCTAGAATTTCATGTTCTTTGTTGTCCAAAAGTATTGTGTGAGTCAAGCTAATTTTGAAATTTTTGGTAACGGTTCTTGGGTCCTGTTATTCATTTATTACAAGTTCGCATCTGGGATATAAGTTATACATTGGGGCGGCGGTGGCGAAGGTCTACTGAAACAGTGTCTTGGGACGTATCAGGCTAAATGTTGCATATCTTGTGAGTTTATGAGATTGCACGCTTGCAAAATAATAACGACTTTGAGGGGTTTCTTAATATTTGAAGGTAATCACTACAATTAAAGAGGATCTGAAAATTTTCGAGATATAAAAAATGATATCCAATCAATCAAATTTTAATTAAGTCCTCGTTGTTCAACATATGGTTGTTAGGGGGGAAGAGGGGTGAGTGCCTACCACCAGATGGGGATGTCGCTGTCTCGCCAAGACTCGGATCCTCAAACTGCTGGAGCCACACGTAGAGCTCCTCAAGATCAATGACACTCTGTTTCTTGGCTGCATCTTCGGGGTCCTCGAGCTCATCACGGCGGCTCGTCGCCGAAGAAGAACCATCCTGAGGCGGCGACCAAGGCCAAGCAGCCGCCGGCGCCGAGGATCCCGGCGCTGCCCCTCGAGCACCCTCAATCGCGGATGATGAAAAGGGTCTCCAGGTGCACTACAGGATTAACCTCGAATAATAAGTGTCACCCGAAAACAGCCCGGAAATAATACATTTTTGGCAACAATTAGTGTCACAACTATTTTGATCTTTTTTTGTTAATAAGTTCTATTCGATTCGGCACAATTATTTGGAATTGCTTGCGAGAGAAAAGAAAAGGGTTCAATATAAATTCACCCCTCACTGACGATGAGAATTATTCTTGACGGTTAGGGTAAAGACTATTGGGCCGGAATGCAACAGCAGGGCCATTATCATTCGTTTAGCTCGGGCAGAATGGACCCCTTGAGAACAGAATGAAATGAATTCGGTTAATCGCATCTAGTTTATTTTGCAGCGGTTACTACAAACACAAATGGACACAGGTAGTTATGTCTTGAGGAAACGAATTCTAGTGGGAACCCCCCAACATGTTATCACAATGCAAATTAAACTCCACTACACATTGACACTGATAAGGCGCTAGCTATCCCAATGGTTGAAGGCCGAGGATATGAACGGTGACTGTGTGAAGACCGTGTTTCGCGGGGGTGGAAACTTGAGGGTAACATCCCCTCAACTCGAAGACCGCGAGACGACTGAGCTGAGGCAAGCCGATGCGCACCGACCATGCATGCGCGCGGCGCGTTGCGCGCTGCTCCCGCCGGCCGGACCCGAAGAAACACCTCCACGGGCGCATCACATCACATTCATATTTTAGCCAGGGACGGGGACGGGGTGGAGGAAACTCGAGGAAACAAAAACAGAGGAAACACCAACGAAATGCAAAGTGGTATCGGCGGCGACGAAGAAACCATTCCGAAGACAGATATACAATCCATTGTGAATTGGATGGCTTTTTATCTTTGTATACACAACCTCGGCTCTTCTTTCTTATATATTCTTGCAAAAAAATAAATATCACGAATTCAAGAGGAATGCAAAACAAAATAGAGTTGATGCGACAAATCGGAATGACTAGGAAAAATAAGATTTTTCTTTGTTTTTATGGATCCGGAAATTCAAATTCACAGGGTTAAAAGCTACCTTCTAAAAGAAAAAGTTCTTCAAAGATGAGTCTTCATGAAGATTCTCTTTAAAATGGAAATAAATGGTTCGTTGAGCTGACTGAATTTCTAGGGATTCATAGAAATTAATAAAAAACGAAGGGAGACAAAGTCGGGTCTAATTCTTAAGTTAAACAAGAAGCCATTCACCGAGAAGACAGGAGCTTTAAGGGAATAATTCTTTAAAAAAAAAAAAAAAAAAAAAAAAATAGAAAGAATTTTCGTTTACCAAATTAGAGTAGAAATAATGGGGAAAAAATTAATTTAAAACAAATAATGGTGATATTTATAAGAAAAATAAATATTCATTCGAACTTTTTAATTTTTCTTTTCGCGTTTATTTTATCGAAAAAAGTTTACTTTAACGAAGAGCATTTTGCATGGTTATCTTAAGAATATTTTCTAATAAAGGCACCTAGGCGAATTTAAAGGTCTCTATTATTTTCAGTGGTATCTGAACGTTGAATTGAAGCAAGTTCAGAAGATGAAAATATATTAATATCTTGAATCTATAAATTTAAATGTATCTAACAATCTTTTAATTCTAATGAGCAGTGATTTGTTATACTATAAAGTAAACATGTGTGCAGTTGTGGGCACTTTCATTGATTGAATTCGAAAAAATTTCACAATATTTTAAGTTAGAGGCTTCTGAAATATAATAGTGTACTATTATATTGGACGTGCATAAATCCTCTAAAATGCTTAACACAGTCAGTCCGTGTCGTGTCATTTTAAAGTGAATTAGTATTAAAAAATACAGCCTTATCTCTTTACAAAGATATATATCACAATCCTTGAATTAAAATTAATTTTAATATTCGAACTCTTAAAAAAATAGGTGATCTTAAAATTTTACAATTTTTAAACTAAAATCAATAGTTATTACAAACTTCAGTTAGAATCTTCTTTCGTCTACAAGTTACAACGTTATAGGCATACATCGTATCGATACGTTCCTTTTTAAAGTTTGTACGGAACTCCAAAAAATGAAATGGCTTTCTATGGAATTCGAACATGCACCTTGGCACGTAGCCTATTGGTGCTCTATCAATTGAAATCCGAGGAATCTTTTTCATTTATATAATAATTCTCTGTTCACTGAAAATAATTGATGGTTTTGTTCGGAACAGAATAAATTTAGGTGCTTAATATAAATTTAGTTTCGTCAAAGCAAATAAAATAATATAAAAGACAAACGCCGAAATTAGTGGCTTTAAAAAATTACTAAGGGAAATCAAGAGGGGTGGTCAACTACTAGATTTGAGATATTATGGATTTTTTGTCATGTCGAAGCGTTGTTTCACCGCTTCGGCTATCGAACCCGAATGCCAAAAGAGTGAAATCCAAGTACTTGGCTTGATCACCAAGGTGGACCACATCCGAAATTAGCACGCTGAAAAATTGCTTACTTAAAAAATCAATCTTCATCATTAAAATTTTTTCGCGGTGTCTTGATTCTAAATCTTAACATACAGCCAAACCATATATTTTGATGAGAATGTTTTGAGAATTTCTATATTTGAAAATTTTAAAAAATTGTTATAGATAATCAAGAGAGATGATCAACTACTAGATTTGAGATATTATGGATTTTTTTATTATGTCAGAAGGGTTGTTTCACCGCTTCGGCAATCGAAGAGGAATACCAAAGGAATGCAATCCGGGCATTTGGCTTGAGCTCCGAGGTGAACCACAACTGACAAATAACATGAGGAAAAATAATATAAATTCGCTTTTAAAAAATAACATCAATATTTTAATTTCAGATAGATTTTGTCAAGATTCGAATGAATATATGATTATGAATTTAGATAAAATAAAATAATAGGAGCAGAATATAATTGAAAACATTGAGGGGACAAATAGGTCGCCCTTTTGCTCTGGGTCATCCTATATATAGGTTGAATCTCCCCAGTGATAGTCTACTCCCAGAATATATACGGCCGAGCCGGGTGAAGGGAGAAGGGTCGAAAGGTTGCCAGCGCAACAAGAAGAAAGATGAATCAACGTTCGTGGATAAAGGGAAGGGAAAAGGTAAAAAAAGAAAGGGACTGAATAGCTAAATTGCAAACCAGGATGAAATCGCAAAAAAGCTGTAAATCGTCAGCTTCACTTGGAAGGGAATTAGTAACGGGACCATTTCATATTAACAACCAGGTAGGGAGAAATACAATGATAAGCATCAAATAAATATACAAAAGAATTTGTTAAATAATAAAAAGGAATAAGCGGAAATGCGATATACTGATTATTGTAAATCTTCTTAATCTTCTGAGACTGAGACCAAGTTTTTTTTTAGATATCTAGATATGTTTATATGTTATTATTTTCAGAAATTTTCTAGTTAATTAACTAATATTGGTGAAATCTTGAAAATACCAAGGCTTTCAAAATTTCTCAAAAAAAAGTTTTTTCATTTTGATTTAAGTTTTTAATTAAAACAAAAGATATAAACAAATTAATAAAAAACGTAAATATTATTTCGTTTTTTATATTGTTCACTACAAACAATATTAGTAGATCTTTGAAAAATTTATAGTTTATCCATTATTGACGTATTGAACAAATTTTTACTAGTTTAATATAATTTGATTTAATTTACTATAATTATTTGATAAATTTATTACTTTCAATAATTTAGAAACATATTTTTAATTAAGCAGAGAAAAGTAAAGATAAAATGAAAATTCGCTTCTTGTATGAGGACCTTTTTAAAATACATTAAGTAATTAATAAAGTACAGAATCTATAGATTTCTATTTTTGGAACTGTTATGGTAAAAGTATTGATTTGTATTGTAAATTAAATAAGCCCGGACCGAAAGGGATGATTTCAATCACTGTGATGACTTATTTTCAATCCATATCAGGGGATGATATTTTTATACACAATATAATATATAAAGGCTTGAATAATTACAATTATTTTACCTAATCGAGATGAATCGAAATTACTAAATAGTATATTAATGTAATGAATTTATTACTAAAAATGGAAACATACTATATGTGACATAAATTATAAATAAGCTAAAGCTTTTGTTAAGAAAAATAACTTTGTATAATGAGTTAAAAAAATGTGTAACTCATGAAAATTTAATTTAATTTTAATTTATTTTACAAACACTTGACAAAAATTGAATTTTACGGTAGTGTTCATAGACGTATACGAACGAATGGCTTTGGTTGACTAACGAGACAAATCTTAAACACGAGGAATCTTAATTAAAATTGTATTTTTCTTTCTGTGCATTGAAGATGATGATAGTAATAATATTGAAAAATATGAACAGAAAACAGACATAGTACCAACAACAAAATGTATTTTTTCATAGAATTAAATAATATATTTAATTATTATTAAATAAAGTAAAATTGAAATTCTTAGACGTAACCAGGGGGATTCAACCCCCCAAACCCCAATAAGTTGAAAAAAAAAATTATAAAATAATTAAATTAAGTCTTTAAATATTTAACAAAAACGACCTAAAACAACAAACTATATGAATTTTCGTACAAAAGATATGGCATTGAGAACCCTACCCTATTTTAATTGGTTTTATAGTCATATCTATTCGAAGTTGACCACAAATCCCACCCAATGAGTTTAAGTTTCAAGTTAAGCCAATGCTGACATTCATTATAAGAGAGCCATCCCTGTGGCTCCATTTACCATCTACCGTTTGTTAGTGGTAAAAAGCATTTACTTTGCGACATACAACCGGCCCTAAGGATATCCGGTTTAACTTTTGAACGAAACTAAAAATGTTGATATGAATTGCGGCTTGTTCTTCAGAAACCAAGCAGCTAAAATAACCTCTCGCTTACGATGATAGTATAGAGATATATAGCGAATATTGATTTTAATTTTTTTCTGATCTATGACATTTTTTTAATGTATGCTAAAAATATTATGTATAACTATTGTTAGAGTTCGTGGCTGTGATGAAACTGTATTAGATGAAGGAGGAGGTATCAGCCAAAGATGGAATCACTGGGTTCAACAAAACACCTTTAATAAAACGTTTCGGCCTGAATTTATTTGGCCATATTCAGTTAATTAGGAGTTATACACAAAATGCGGTACACATATGTGATCGAACCAAGCCTTGTCAAATATAAAAAATTTTAGTTTCATGTAAATTTATAACGTGTCTGGACCCAAAAGTTTCAGAATGAAAGTACTTTCATTCTGAAACTTTTGACAAGGATTAGTTCGATCACATATGTGTACCGCATTTTGTGTATAACTCCTAATTAACTGAAGATGACCAAATAAATTCAGCCCGAAACGTTTTATTAAAGGTGTTTTATTGAACCCAGTGATTCCATCTTTGCCTGATACCTCCTCCTTCATCTAATATTATGTATAACTTCATTTGCAAAATAGCAAGACTTATGGGACGCTCATTTCACAATTTTTTATTTATTTTATTATTATTTCGACCCGGAAAATAATAGCTTTCTTGTCTTGGTAAACAAATTACTTAGAGAGTTTTATATTTTCCAATAAGGGTAAACAATTTTTTTGTTGTTGTTTCTTATAAACGTGATGATGAAATTAAATTTTTCATCTGGAATCTTTTGTTATTATTATTATTTTTTTGTTCTTGAGGTGAAGAAGAAATCCTTATTCAATACCGGGGACTAGAAAATAGAAAGGAGAAGAAAATTAGTTTCAGCGAGGGATCGTTCCAATTCAGAGGTTAAGAGAGGGCGTTCTCAAACAACAATGTTCTTGCAACATATTCTCGACTTTATTATTTCTGTCAATAAAAATCTTCTGCCTGGCTGGATCTCACATCCCATTGAGGAATAAAAGAGAAGAGGCCCATCGGATGTTGATTGCTGAGTGAAGAACCACTCATTCTATTTTCCACCCACACTCTACAATCTCATAGCAATCGCTCTCTTTTAGGCGAAGTGTTCTTTACGAAACGGAATAGGCCACCATTCGCGCTTAATTAATAAATTTTTGATGGTTTATCAGCGAGTGGAAGCGAGAGCTTGACGTCGGAAAAACTAGGACACTTCAATGAAAAGTTTTTAAATAAAATGGGATTTCCCACTCTTGATTAAAGAGAAAGAAAGATACCTATCTAAATAAGAGATGGATAGATTGAGTTAATTTCAACAATGATTCTGGTCCAGTCACGGATAAAAGTCTTTTTAGCTTGCCAACTGTAATGAATGGATATATATAATTCATGACTCCGGAATTAAATTCATCAATTTTTTAGTCTAATTATTATTATAATTACTTATTTATTTTTCATTTTAATGATATAGTGGTTTAACAACATGGTCAAAAGATCAAAAATTAAATGAATGCATGAAATTTTTAAAGCTGCTTTAGTAGCTTTTAATGTTATTCCATCTTTGAAATTGTCAAAGGATTATTAATAAAAAAATCTTAAGATTATTTAAATTGAAAGTTTCTTTTTGCCGAGAGTAGCAGAATTTTTATAAATTGAAGGAGACAATAAAAAAGTGTGTCTTCTGCTGGAATTATCAAATTAAAAATGTATAATTCCAGCATAAGACACACTCTTTTATTGTCGCCTTCAATTTAAGAGTATTTGAGACATTTATTCAAGATTAGTGTTAATTTAATGCACCTCTTTAAAAAAATGATTAATTGCTGATTCAAAATTTGAAGATTTCTTATAAACACATAATTAAACTAATAAACTAACAAATGAATAAAAATTAGAAGAAAGCTAATGATAAGGTTATCAAATTAATTCATGAAATCAAGATTAAGAATTTTTGTTTTTACTTTATCCAATGCAAAGCATGGGTAAAGTATTGTAATCGCTCTCGGGGCAAGCGTGGCTTCAAAGGGTCCTCAGGTAAAGACTACGGAACCCATGGACTCAATTAAAGTCACAAATTGTAGTATTCAATTAGGTTGAATTTTAGCACGTGACGGTTTTGCCAAAAATTACATGGGGTCTCGTCGAGAGGCCAAAAAGTGCGATTTTTTCATTTAGTGCGTGCGGATGGATGGATGTATGGATGGATGTATGGATGGATGTATGGATGGATGTATGTATATATGTTATCGCTTTTTTGGCCCACGATTTTTTCCACACCGTTGCACCGATTGAAATGAAATTGAAAACCTACTATTAGTTTAACAAAATGAAGCGCTGATTAGTTTTTGGTACATATCGGCCCACAAACATTAGTACTTTATTTCAGTACTTTTTTAGTTTTTTCTAAATATCTTGAAAATGACTTAACCAATTTTGATGAAATTTAATATCCTAATTAAGTACCTTGGGGACCACAAAAAAGGTTAAATAAAGTTTTTAGTAAAATTATATTTTAAAGTACTTTACTCTAGAGTTAGATGGTACTTTTTTAATTTTTTAAATTCTTTAAAATTTATTCATTTGAAAGTTTTAATATAGCTCATTTAGCCTTTCTTATGTAAGAATGGATAGGCTTCTCTCTGTGAAATGCTAAAAATTTGGGAGGAATTTTTATGAGTAACCATAGCAACTGCGTTGTTTTCTTATCCGTAACCTTTGCTGAAGACATAGAGAAATCGATTTTAAACCAAAAATAGCGATTGATTCTCATCAAATACTTGAGGAATAACCATTCTATATTGGATTTTTGACGTTTCGGTTTTTATTAGTAACCATTGCTGAAGACATAGAGAAATCGATTTTAAACCAAAAATAGCGATTGATTCTCATCTAGTACTTGAGGAATAATCATTCTATATTGGATTTTTGACGTTTCGGTTTTTATTAGTAACCATTGCTGAAGACATGGAGGAATCGACTTAAAATCAAAAATAGCGATTGATTCTCATCTAATACTTAAGAAATGTCCATTCTATATTGGATTTTTGACGTTTCGGTTTTTATTAGTAACCATTCCTGAAGACATAGAGAAAACAACTTTAAACCAAAAATAGCGATTGATTCTCATCTAGTACTTGAGGAATAATCATTCTATATTGGATTTTTGACGTTTCGGTTTTTATTGGTAACCATTGCTGAAGACATGGAGGAATCGACTTAAAATCAAAAATAACGATCGATTCTTATCTAATACTAGAGGAATAAGCTTATTGCATTCCATTTTTGATGTTTTGACTATTAATGGAAACCTCTACTGAAAATGTAGAAGAATCGACTTAAAAACAAAACGACTAAATTCTTTTATGGCAAACAACTCAAGCTTGAGTTGTTTGCCATAAAAGAATTTAGTCTTTTGATTTTTAAGTCGATTCTTCTACATTTTCAGTAGAGGTTTCCATTAATAGTCAAAACATCAAAAATGTAATGCAATAAGGTTATTCCTCTAGTATTAGATAAGAATCGATCGTTATTTTTGATTTTAAGTCGTTTCCTCCATGTCTTCAGCAATGGTTACCAATAATAATCGAAACGTCAAAAACCTAATGTAGAATTGTTATTCCTCAAGTATTAGATGAGAATCGATGGCTATTTTTGATTTTAAGTCGATTCCTCTATGTCTTCAGCAATGGTTACCAATAAAAACCGAAACGTCAAAAATCCAATGTAGAATGGTTATTCCTCGACTCTTAAATGAGAATTATTTTTGAATTAATTTCAATATGAACTACAAATTGCAAGTGATATCTGATTAATAATAAAGGAACAAACATATTAATATTTCAAATGAATTTGGATAAAGTTTAGCAACGATCCGTTGCAGTTTATTTTGAATTGAAATAAATAGTTTTATTTATTTTTTTGTTAATCTAATTTTCACAAAGATAATAATATTCTTTTTTCTTCTTGCCCGTTTTTAAAATATAAGCCATTCATCTCTTCAATTATAATTTATTGCTTTCTCGAATAAAAGGGCGGTAAATACTGATATGATATATATTATATTTCCGAGTAAAAGCGCATCTTGTTATTGTTTACCTTGAGAAAATATGTAATAGGTACTACAAAATTAAAAATAGATAAAAATAATATAATTATGAAACATTAATCTTACTCTAAAATGAAATTGTTTCGATTTCCGAGATATAAATGTATATATATATGTGTATATATATATATATATATATATATATATATATATATATAAGATAATAATATATCAAAGAATTCAATTTTCTGACTGGGGAATGAAAGGCAGGATCTCTGGATTTGGAAACTATCCAGGCATTTTGCCAAAATGACACGTGACCTGTAGCGTGTAACTCGGAGGTCAACACTCGACCATTTATTTTTTCAGTGTATCTTAAAAAAAAAAATTCTCTCATTTTCTCGATTTTCTATGCAAGCTTTTTTTTCAATCTCCCAAACTATTCTACTTAAATATTATAATTAAAAATAAATTAAAAGGAAAAAGTTGCAACGTTTCGCATATATTGTATTATATATTAGAACTAGCTGCAAGGCACGCTTTCGGCAGCCCTCTTGCTAGCCAGGAGGCTATGCCCCTGGACCCCACCCTCCCACCCACCACACCCCCCGAAACCCAACTAGCACCCTCGCCCACCTCGAACCCCCAACCCCGTACCACCTCATTACGCCTCTGGAACCCCACCTGAACCCCCCAATTCACCAACCCTCCACCACCACCACCGCACTCCACCCCGTGCCTTCCACCTCCGCGCACCACACCCCTGCCTAGTCCCCTGGACCCCCACCTCGTACCACCACGTATACCAAATTTGGTTGAGTTTGCTCCAAGGGCAAGAATTTACATTTTTTCACCCCCCCCCCCTTTTTTTGGGTGGTTTTTTGGAGGAATTTTTTGAAACAAAAGTTGTCAGAAATCACACCCTCTACAACTTTGCTGTAGAGTTAATACTTTAGGAGTTATTTAATCATTTCCAAACCCCAAATCCCCTTTTGGGGTCAAAATATCACAACGTTATAAACGTAAGTTAGAAGATATCTGATGCAAATATGAAAATACATAATAATCCTTTCAGCCGTTTTTACGTGAATCGTGAGCAACTTTTCGCGGAACCCTCGGAATACATACATACATACATACATACATACGTGCATGCATACATACAGACAGACAGACAGACGGGAATTTTGTTGAGGGGTCTTTTCGTTCATAACTTTGTTTGAAACGTGTGCAACCAAAATTTGGCGTGATTTGGACCAATGTACAGAGAAACACTTAATTTTATATATATATATATAGATGTAGATCAAGTAATAGTTCTTTTTAAAGGGTTGTTTATATATTTTGGGTCGAGCCAGTTGGAAATTGATGAAACAGTCGACCAATGTCATCGACATAATCACTTATCACTTACTATTGGCGATTTATGTTTTATATAGAAAGTATAAAAAAAATGTGATTTCCTTGTAGAAAAATAAATTTAAAATAGTTTTATCTAAGCTATTTTTTTATTTCAACTACGGTTTCTATTTATATTATACATTTTCAGAGCTAAATTGACAATTATAATGCTAGTGGAGTCACCAAAATACACGAATCCCTCGATTTACACTACCTGTTTTACACGGTTTCGTATTTCCACGGCTTTTAAATATGACACCCTATACACGGTTTCAGTTTGCACGGTGTAGATATGGCTACATTTTGACTATTTACGCTGTGGAGTCTTACACTAATTTTGCAAATTTAAATCGCAAATTGTACAACATATGACCAGTGGAGCCAACACAGGTGTTTCCGACCAAATTTAGTTCATGTTTTTATAGTAAATAAAATTCTGCCCACTCTGTATATATTCATATTTTTATACTTAGTAAATGAAAATTTGACCACCCTTTATATTCATATTTTTACAGTAAATGAAGTTTGGACCACTCTGTATATCCATATTTTTATAGTAAATGAAGTTTAGACCAACCTGTTTAGTATAGGCAATGTTAATTATAATATAATAATTAATTAATTAAATAATCAGTTAGGACAAGAGAAAGTATGTTTTAGGAAACTAGAAAGTAAATATGACGATTGTCTTACCGCTGGCTGGCTGGCAAGAAGCTCGCCTCTCTCTGCTTCACTAGAATAAACTGAGTCTTGAATGAAAGGAAAGAAAGAGACCATCCAGCTCTTTAACAATTTCTTTGAATTTCGATAAATAATTTTTCATTGGAATTTTCAAATAAACATTACTTTTGATTTTTTGAAATATAATGTACACATCGGAGATATACCAAAAGAGTAGGGTCGTAATCAGAATTTTTTGAAGGAGGAGGTGCCCTATTTTAATTTTTTTTTTTTTTTTTTTTGAAAATAAAATTAATTTCAATACCCTTGATAACTCAAAAACGGAAAATCGTAGAAATTTCATTCTGGTGTCAAAATGTTTATATTTCTAAAATCAATCTGAAAAGTAATAAGATTTTGTGTTTTCAAGTTTAAGAACTTGTGGTTCAAAAATGCAGAAAAAAAAGATTTTCGCTTCTCTATGGGAAAGTCATAAGAAAGCATACAGGTATTTCAAAAAATATTTTTTTTTATATTATTTTTATTAGGAAATTCTCTATATTCGTAAACTTTCAAACTACATTATGTGAGATTGAAGTGGGACATTATCCAAAAAGGGTTCGGGAACAGTAGTCTATGGGCTAAACAAGTAGGTTAACATTTGTTTAGATTATAGCCTTTTTTTATATTCATTATAAAAATCGAAAAATACAAAAGTATTTTTAAAAAAATTAAAAAAAAAATTAAAAATACATTTATTTTGTTAATTTTCCCGAAAATTTGCAAACCCAACTCATTTACAAAATAAAACCGATAGCCTGTAGGGTAGGCAACCAGGAGTGAAGTAGGAGAGTACGGAGTGCCTATGAGAGAAGGATGCATTAAGGTTTTAGAATTTTGTTAGTATTTTATATTTTAAATTTTAAAAATTTTCTTAAATTTTTCAAGAGGAGTGTACAAGTGCTTATGAGACAGAGACACATTAATGCGAGCGCTGGTAAGCCTTTAGAATGAATTTATATTTCTGTTAAATTTCATTGAAGAATTGAGCTTTTGCATTTTGAATAGTGTTATTTATTTCGAATCAAGTAAAAACTATAATAAGACTAAGTAGAGTTCAAATTTAACCTTAGAAAAGTTATCATTAAAAATTATTCAGGAGAGATATAATCTTCAGAAGCGTCGTGACTTCAAAAAGTTAAGAAATATTGCACTAGGTTGTTTACGTTGCAGGAATCAACAAATATAGCTAGTAATCAAATTAGGGAAGTTTTCTGCTGAAAATAGAGCACATGATGATGAAAATTTTTTATTTATTAATTTAGTGTGTAGGTTAATATTTTATTTGATCTATGGGAAGTACAACTTTGCATTTTAAGCTCCAATTATGGGAATAAATCACGAATTCAAAGGAGAATTTTGGGAATAAAATAAATTGATTGAGATTAATTTCTAATTATGATGAATCTGAGGGATTTTTTTCGAAATCAAAAAGGCTTGACTTTTTCTTTTTATAAATTATAAAAAATTGCTAATGGCCAGTGGATAGCATATTAACAGTAATTATTATATCTATTAGATAACAAAATCCTAATGGCCTAAATTAATTCAAATAACAAGTTTTGGTGTTATCCAGAAGTAGAAGGAAATTTGTGCCAAACGCTGGATAAAAAAACAATACTGACCAATTTTTTTGGAAATTAAAAACAAATATAAATAGATAAAAATTCATCTAATCTCTTAGTCGATATTTGGAAAAATATTAATTCAAAGATTTATTTAGTGAAATAATAATAATCTAAATGTGTGTGATATCACTAATGTTTCCAACTCAATAATCTTAAAAGATTATCTTAAAATTAAAATAAATAATTGAATTAGTTCGAGAATGAATTTAGATGCGATGTTTAAGAAAATCGCCTTAAAGGGTGTTAACTTAGAATATAATTTAATTAGTGTTTGCAGTGAATAAGAAAATAAATACTCGTAAACAACTCCAAGGAATTAAGCTGCGGCATCAACATCAACACAATAGGGGCTTAACTAAGTGTAAAAGAAAAAAAGAGGAAGAGTTCTCGATTGAATTTTAATTTGATCCGAGTACGACGATCCGATCCTGATGGACCTACAACGAATTCCCTCCATGGCTGGCAATGGGGCTAATGGGCGGGCGAAGACCATCGAACCCATTAATCATACCACCCGTCACCAGAAGTAAATTGATAAATAACAAACCATGCCAAGTTGAGAAAACTGGGAAAACCCAAGGTAGATTTGCGTTTTTGTTAGCATTCTGCTCAAAATGTACCATTACCACGGAAAGCAGACCCCAATGAACTGGCCGCGACAGGGTTAATTTTACAAATAAATAGCCTAGAACTTAAAACTAAGTACAAGTGCTATAAATAAAATGTTTTATTAAGGAGAGTTTAGAAACTAAAAGAGCAAATCCGAAACAGACTTGAACGTTTTAACGAACCGTGGCTAAAATATGGCGGACGAGACAATGTTTTTCGATTCACTTCATTTTACCCTATTCATTTATTAAATATTATTGGCCAGCTTTTGCTTATTGTAGTGTTTATCTATAAGTCGTAATACCATTGCGTTTCTACATCTTCCTTGTAATATTCCAGAAACTTTCAATTGTATTTCAGATTTGTTGGTTTTATTTGAGAACTTATCTTTTGTAGTTCAGACCTATCCATTTTCGTTGAAAAAGTATGATTTTTATTTGAGAAATTGTCATTTGTATTTTTGAAAATGTAATTGGGCAATGATTCATTTTGGTGAAAATGCATAGTTTATAATAGAATGATCTTTCAAATGAAACAAAATTCAACTAATATTTCAGAAGTACAAATGACTAAAATGAAATAAAACCTATGCTTATTGAAATACCAATTAATAATTTAAAACATTATGGATACTTTCAAAAATTAGTCGATCTTTTATGAAACAAAATTGAAAATTTATTTTAGAAGTAGTCTAGAACTATTTAGTTTAGAACTAGTCTAGAACTAGTTTAGAATTAATTAGTTTACAACTAGTCTAGAACTAATTAGTTTAGAACTAGTTTAGAATTAATTAAATTAGAACTAGTCTAGAACTAATAATATTGATAGGATTCAAGCTATACTACTAAGGCAGGTGTAAATTTGCCAACAGCAAAGAGACTGTCAACAATATGAGAACTAACCGTAATATATTTTATATAACTTCTTCGGCAAATAGATGGGAACCGATGTTATCTAGAGGGCAAGATGGTTATACAATAAGGTCTTAACATAAATATAAATTGAGCAAATTTGTGTATAATCTTCCTGTTTTTGTTTTAAGATCTTTATATTGAATTTAATGTTTTCAATTTAATTATTGCAAAATAATAGGAATCTGACATTTTAAGTAGCAAAATCTAAGAGAGAGTAGAAACCAAAATATTCTTTTAATCTAAATCATTAAATCATCGTTCTGACCATAACCGTCTTAATAAGAAAAAAAGTAATAAATTAAGATTTGACAACAAGATATAAAAAAGGTTTATTTTACGAATAAAATAAAAATAAAAATCAATTTTCCTTTTAATTATAATTGGAGAAGGGAAGGAACTACATTCATGATGGAGAAATTATTATTAAGGATCGAAAGCCAATTCAATTCTCTATGCATTTACGGCCCTTAAAGAGGATGCTGTGACTTGCAAACCATATCTCCATTGAATTTCTACTCATATTCCCATCAACCACTGATACAAGGCTTTGTCTAATGTCTAGCTTTAAAAGTTTCGGATCAAAAATGCAAAAAGAAAAAATTTTATTGAGATTTTAATGCAAAGTCATAATATAGGCATAAATAAATAATTTATATTTAAGTTTATTATTAATTACTACGGCATATCTATCGAACGAGTCTTGGAAAAATTTTCACTTTTTTCTTAACTAATAAATGTGCGGGTGAGCGATTCTTTCATTAGAATCCGATCTAGAAAAATAAATAAAAGGGCATAGATAGAATAATCTAACTTCTTCCTTTATAGCGAAAGAAATGCAAGGATGCGCCAAATACAAGTCAAGACCTGTTCAGAGTATTAAGGATTTAATATTAGACCATGAAATATATAGACACGCCCTCTGCTACTCTCCACACAGAGTGAAGTGAGGCCAAAATCGCCTACAGATGACGTCACGTTCTCGTATAAATATTTTGGTAATATTAATATAATATTAATTTGCGATTATTGGAATCCAAAATAAATAATCTAAACTACGATAAATTTATCTCAATGTATAATAATTCCTATAGTGACCATGCTATTTCTGGGTGTTCCTACGTACAGATGACGTCACATTCCCTAGTTGATGTTGGCCTCACCAAATCGACACCAGGGCGTGTCTATATATTTCATGGTCTAAGGATTTAATTTTTAATTTCTATTATTCTAGGAATGGCCTTTTGCTCTTGGATCAAAATTATACTCGTTATAGAGAGAGCAAATATTTAATTGAACTTCAATAAAATTCAGACATTAATGTGAAAAAAATACACAAAGAGAAACAAAGAGGTTGTCCTCTGCTTGATGCAAATAAACATATACACATATATATCAAGATGATATATGTGTATATGTTTATTTGCATCAAGCAGAGGACAACCTCTTTGTTTCTCTTTGTCAATCAACAACTCTGCTACTCTCAGCAAAACAAAAACTTTTCAATTGAAAAAAATAGTTGTTCTAACTGGCAAATGTACTGGGTAGCGAAAAGGTTTTACTTTTTTCTTCATTTTTATCAATTAATAGAAAAATTAAATTCATCAAAAGAAATCTTCGTCTTAGAAAGTTTGTTCTGTAGCAAAATTTTTTCAATCCGGAGAACTGTTTAGATTTTGGACTCTCTAAACCAGTGTTTCTCAACCTGTGTGCTTTGAGAAATTGCCAAATGTACCGCGAGCGTTTTTGACAAATAATTAAAATTGCATGGGTTTTGTAACTTTGAAATAGTATTTGTAATTACTTCATTTTTTTTTTGTATCATACAACTTTTACTTTATATATATATATATATATATTTAGGTGTGCCGCAAATGATTCCAGATATTTTTAGTGTGCCTTCAACCAAAAAGGTTGAGAACACTGGTCTAATAAGACAGAAGGAAGTTCTCAGCCTCATTTCATATAAGTCTAATATGTCTCCACAAGGATTTCAAAATGCTGAAGGAGTCCGAAAAAGTAATAAACTAGTGATTCCTCTATTTTAAAATCTAGTCGACACCTGTAATTTTAAATAAGCATGTTAATTAATTAACTTTTGAGAGAAATCACAATATAAATTTTATAATACAATAAAATATTTTAGGGAAAGAATGGTTGTTCCATTAAAATAATTCAATAAAACTACTATTAATAATAATAGAAGACCAAATCTTTTATGTTTCTACAAATCTTCAAAAATACCCAATTAACTTAGTTGATAGAATTAAGATTGGGATACAATTTGTATTATTAGTACTAATTTTAAAACAATAAGATGAAAGTGAAGTAAATTATCCAGAAATAAAGAAATAACTTGTACAACTGAAAAGTTATATCTATCTCTAACTTTTAACCTAAAAAGTTTCGATTCTAGATATTTTTGTTAAAAAAATAAAATAATAATCAACATTGATCATAGATAAAAGTGAAAAGTTAGATTTAAAATATTGTTTTTGACTTTTTGAATTACAAATTGTATAAACGTTGAGTGGTTGGTTGAATAATTTCAATTTGCATTTATTCGTGGAAATTCGCGATGGCGGAAATTATAGGAATGTGAATAATAGAATGAAATTTCTTCGAAGCGATGCGCGATAAAGGCTGAATGAATGACGTTCTGGTCGACTCTCTGCTGATGATAAGCAGAGTATTATCGCAAAGAGAGTGCTTCCAAGTGTAAACCAAGGAGATGCGGGGCGGAGGCCCTTCCTGCCCGGGTCCCCTGATTATAGTCCAAGAGTTACGGAATCGAAAAAACGCTGATCGAGTCGACCAAGGGTGCGTTTACGGAAAGGCATTAGGCGAGGCTTTTAAAGGGATAGCATGTTCACATTGACTGCTAAGTCGAATACAATCACCTCAAATGTTTTGTGAATGCATTGAAATAACCAATCGTATCGATCTTGAATCTTTAATCGAAGTTTATTTCTAAAGTTAAGCTAATATGACGATCGTGGTGAAAATTTGGTCTTTTTTTTATTAGCCTTTGGAAACTAAATGTCCATTTTAGCTATTAGTCTTAGTCATGAATGTGTGTGTACAGATGTGTGTGTAAATTGGTGTAAGGATCAGATTATATAACCGGTCAAATATTTGCAGGGAACCGGGCTTGAACCCGCTCTAGCTTGCTTGATTCAAAGGCAAGGTCTATCCATTCGGCAAATCTTAATAATATTATTAAATATACTTTAAAAAAAGTGTTCCAGATATTTCTAAACATGTATAAAAAAAATTGGGGGAATCTATTATATTATTTTCGCCTGCAGAACGTACCGAGTAGAAAAAATTACGCTTTTTTTTAAAAAAAAAGGATAAAAGGCTGTCACTCATGTTTTAATTGAATCAAATTAAAAATGGTTTATCTCCATTAAAAGGGTAAAGTAAAATTTAAATATATTTCTCTTGACCCTGGATGGCTATATCAAGATTTTCTTTTTTCGAAAAACTAAGTTCAAAATTATACAATAATTATATAATCTTAAATGTGGAATATGATAATATAATCATAAGAATTTTGCTGGCTTGGTGTGTACTGGATATATTATTTTTTAATTGTTAATGATAAATAAATTGAATTGCTTCTTTCCAGTAATTTATTTTATTGTTCAAATGGTTAATCCAAATATTTCGAGAGCGCTCTCGGCATCTCTTCCTCAGTGGAAACTGTGGGACCACACAATAGGCAAGTCAGTGAGTTATTATTAATTACAGATGTCAAAAGGTACTCACCCACTCCCCCACCAATGTGCCGACCCCATCAGTTTGTACAGAATATTGATAAAAGCTTGATTACACAACACACACACATATATATATACAAATTCAAAATGAGATAACATGCGAGTATATACAATTATTTACATCTCTTTATAATGAAGTCCGAATGAAATTTAAAAAAATCCAAAATTAATCATAATATAATAATAATAATATTATTATTGTGTCATCCTCGTTTTAAAGATGGGGCAATTTTTCATAAAAATATTTCTGGGAATATTTTTCTTCCTGGTGGTTTCTTAGTGAAGCCATTTATCGTTAATCATCATTCTTACTAATTAATTAAATCTTCGGAAAGAGACACAGTTGAGGTCTCAAATATTTGGAAGGCTAAGTAAATCTTATACACAAACAAATCAAATAGACGATATTAAAATTGGTTGGTCAATTTAAGAGAGAAGAGT
Source organism: Forficula auricularia (assembly GCA_024734495.1). Taxonomy (NCBI): domain Eukaryota; kingdom Metazoa; phylum Arthropoda; class Insecta; order Dermaptera; family Forficulidae; genus Forficula; species Forficula auricularia. The sequence continues at coordinate 367,341 of JALMQS010000278.1, forward strand.
GTATAGCAGTGTTTCCCAACCTTTTTTGTGCCATGTCCCGCCTAATCCTTTCTAAAATTCTCATGTCCCCTATGTAACATATACATAATTTTATATTCTAAAAATGAATTATTATTTATATAAATATAATTACAAAAACGTAATTCATATATTGCTGAAGCTACTTACTAACAAATTTTGTTAACAATTATTTTTTCAAATATGGGTAACTAATTTTGTAGATCTTTATATTTATCTGGGCGAGCCCATTTTTGAATTGCCCCCTCAACAAGTAAATTTCCCTCCTGTGGGGCGTTGCCCCCATGTTGGGAAACACTGGTATATAGGATACTAAATTGAAACTACTTTACAATTTAAATAAAGGCCTAGAATTAATATTTGTTATGTATTTTGTCAAATGAGAAATGGTCATACAAATTAAATAAATGCTAAAAGTATAACATTAATATTTGAATTATTGACGAAATGTTTTTAGATGGATGTGTGTGTGTGTGCGTAGCCTTATTCCTCAGCTAGAAGGAGAAAACAAGCATTTGGTTGAGATTGAAGTATCGGAAATACCGATTTACTCTAAGCCTTTTTGTGTTTTTCGCAATTGAATGTGTGTGTGGTCATATTTGGTAGAAAGGAAAAGTGTAATTTGGCAAAGATACCAGATGAGGTCATTGTTAGTCAGCTGGAGAGTCAATGGATGAAAGATTAGCGGGCAAGATCAGAGCAATAAATCGCCTGAGGGCTGGGAGCCAATGTCCCTCCAGCCCATTTTCCAGAAGAACACTAGCACATTACGAACTACATGAAACGCCTCGCCTGGCTTTTCGCTAGAAAGAAAAAATTATATGATAAGAAAAAAAATCGAAAAGAGCGTAGAGTTATTACCGTCTATCTTTGAGATTAATTTCTCAGGGAGATGCTGTCGGTTTTATTCCGAGTCTTATGAATTAGAGGACTTTGACCTCGTGAACACCCAATTCTGGATTCCAAATGAGAAATTGACACGGCCTGGCTTTCGGGACCTTTTCAAATAAAAATAAAAAAAAACTAAAAAAAAAAAACTCGTAGATTAAAAAGACTTTCTATGATTAAGAATGGAATCGAAAGGAATTTGACTTGCTTCGTATAGTGGTAGATATTCTAATCAACGCAACCAACTAAAAGAAGATGGATTTATTAATCAAGAAGAAAATATTCAGATGAGCTTTTGTTAGACTCAAATAATATTGTAATCAATAATCCAATTAATAGATAATAAAAAGGATTTTGATGAATATAAAATTAAATTAAATGATAGATAAGAGAATAATTATAATTTATTAAAAAAGAGCAAAAACTGCAAAGAAAATCATTAGAGATCTAGGAAGGTGAAATTTTTTAGAGATGTAATAAGTGCCAAAAAAGTGTTTAAGAACATTTGTTAACTAGATATTTATAAGAAAATTTCCAAAATGGAGAATAAAAAGATAACTCTCTGCGGAGGACAGAGAGCTGAAATTTCGCACAGCAGTTAACCCAAAAATATCTATGCAGAATTTTCCGATCCAAAATTGCCTGAGAACGCTTGAGGTCCTTCTTAAATAGTTAAATTTGCTTATTATTTAAATTTTTTTAAGAAGTTCTAAAAAGTGTTAGAATATTTTCAAAATCTATATTATTAAAGAGGATCCTAGATTTATAACGAGTCGATTCTCAAATATGTAAGCGATACATGTAAGTCAAATTTTCATTTAGTTAAATAAAATGTAAAATGTTTTCATCGTCATGTGTTCTATTTTCACCAAAAAACTACCCTAATTTGAATACTAGCGATACTTAAGGATGCCTGCAATGTAGACAACCTAGAGGAATATTTCTTAACTTTTTGAAGTCACGACAGATTATATCTCTCCTGAATAATGTTTAATGATAACTTTTCTAAGGTTAAATACACTTAATTTGAACTCTACTTAGTCTTGTTATAGTTTTTACTTAATTCGAAATGAATAACTCCATTCAAAATCAAAAAGCTCAATTCTTCAATGAAATTTAACAGAAATATATTCATTCTAAAGGCTTACAACCGCTCACAATGCATCTCTGTCTCATAGGCACCCGCACTCCTACTTCAATCCTGGTTGCCTATCCTACAGGCTACAGGTTTTATTTTGTAAATGAGTTGAACGTTGGGGTTTGCAGATTTTGGGGAAAATTACAAAATAAGTGTATTTTTATTTTTGTATTGTTTTTTAAAAAAATTTAAACACTTGAATTCTTCTATTTTTTATTTAAACAATAACTGTCAGGAATCACATCCTCTACAATCTACAACTTTGCTTCTAACGGAATCAGCCATAGAGTTAATAGTTTAGGATTTGACTTGATTAACATAAGTAAGCTAAAGTATTACATTAATTATAAAATTTAGGGAACGCGGTGTTGGTTTATAGTGAAACATTGTTAAAATTAAATTAGGTTGGAGTTGGTGGTGTTTCACAAGGAGAAAAATTAAAATACGAAGATTTTTTAGTTTACTCTATATATTTCGAGCTATTAACTCATGTTCGCCTGACGATGAGTTAAGAGCTCGAAATATATAGAGTAAACTAAAAAATCTTTGTATTTTAATTTTTCTCCTTGTGAAACACCACCAACTCCAACCTAATTTAACATTAATTATACATACACCTACTTAAGGTTTATAAAATACATAGGTACAGTAAATGATAATAGAACATGTGATAATAGTTTATCTAAGATACAAGATTTTTAAGGCTATTTTTTGTCGAAAGAGTATAGTTTGGAAAACGAGATGCATAAGGCCCGTTTCACACATATTCGATTCGGTTCGTTTCGTTTTCGGTTCTTTTTCGGTCGATTCCGATAAGTGTGAAACTGTATTTCAGTTTCTATTCGATACCTAATAGAAACCGTAGAGCACCGAATACCCCCCTAGACACGAACAGGTTTCATCAGGTTTCTATTAGGTTCAAACACGTGACTAGGGAACAGAAAGCAATCAACAAGTTCTACAGCATTTTCTTAAATTTTTCACAGGTTTTGTCCCACAGCAATGGTTTAGATTGCACTGCAGTAATCAGCCGATCCACATCAACGTTTGGTAAACCGCTCAAAATTAAGTTGCACCGAAAACGAACCGAACCGAATGGAACCGCGTATGTGTGAAACAGGCCTAACGGTGATGAAGACAATGTAAAACCGAAATAGACAAACATAATTTTGTTCTTTTATTAAAGGTTGAATTCAGGGTATAGCATGATTAAAACAAGTTTAATCTGTTTACAAAATCGGTTGGATTAGTCATTCAATGATTACTAGAAGGACTTCCAGATACTCTATTATGCTAATCCTTGAAATTGATTTATATATGCTATTTCTTGAGATAATATTTTGATATTCTAGAACAACTTTAATGATACATTTATTAGTTGAGGAATTCGAGGAAGAGGTCTTTATTTGAGAGAAAAGAACCGGCCAGCTGGACAGTGAAGTCCGTTGCTTGCCAACGAAGATCCCACGCGGGTCCTTGGGCAGTGTAGGCATCAAGGCCGAAGAGCTGTCTCCGTGGGCTTTTCGATCTTTGGTCATCATTTTATGACCAGCAGAGAGAGGGGTTCGATGCCCGACACCGCCCTTGCCTCTGTCTCTCTCCTCACCACCTTCTTTGATCTTTGTGATAAAACTGATCGTCTGGCTACACCACCTTTTTTATCCGAACAATCTACTTGAAAAAATCGGAGCCAATCCCTCGGACCAATGACTCTAAAATATATCATGTTTCTAATAAGGCGAGACAAGAGAAATCATGGAGGTAATACCATAAGCGAATTTTTATAAACTACAAGGAATGACAGTAGGCATCGTTTATAGAGTTAAATACTAAATAATCTTCCCAGGTAATAAATTTTGAAAATAATTTTATAAGAATTTCATTTTTAAACATCTATAAATATAATATTAAAAGATAAATATTTAATTGGTAAGTACTATCTAATTTTGAGGGAGTAGAAAGGATTCAAGCTATTTTAGAGTAGATGTTTCTGTAAAAAATTAATATTAATAATTTTGGTTTTAAGGATGTGAGTTTTTTACAATTAAAAAAATTCGAAAAGTTAACCTCACTCTAAATATTTTTTTTTTCATGATTCTAAGAGATGTAAAGACAAAAAAAATATCATTAGCATTTTAGATAAGGGGCCATTCATAAAATATGTCACGCAAAATTTCGCCTTTTTGGACCCCTTGCCCACCTTGGTCATGCTGCGTCACATTTTCTTGAATTCCCTAACAAATATAACGTCAGAAAAGCTAGAGCCCCCTATAATAAAATTAAAAAAAAAAGTTAAGAAAAAAATAAAAATAAAATTGATGAACATCACGTTACCCCTCCAACCTTGTCCCATATCATCATGCTAAGCATACCCCCCCCCCCCCCCGTTGCAAACGTATTTTATGAATGGCCCATAATCGGTCTTTAAAATTTTGGAATTTTCGAAAAAATTTTGAAAATTTTAAAATCTTAGAATCTTAATAATTTTGCTTTGACGTTCAAATAATAAATTTCAAGAATATTTCAATTTTTATGAGGATCAAAACAAAACAGATTACAAAGAGATTGGTTGATTGTATGGACAAAAATAAGATAAAGGATTTTGATTTGCTTAATAAAGGTATGGTTCTTAGTGAGACCATCAACAGAAAATGGACAAAAAGGCATCTGGACCGGGCAGCTTGAAAGAAACAATCAATGTGAAGAGTGTGGACTGTGGACATATGGAGGAAATAAGAGAGAAATCATAGAAATACAGAATGGAGGCAGAGAAAAAGATTGTCAAATGAAAAATCTTGGTAAATAATAAAAATATATAGTTCCTAAGACCAAAACGAGAAAAGTATTATTATCGTTAATTAAATAAATAAAAACAAAAATAAATCAATGCCTAAGTGCAAGTAATACCTACTCACTATCAACGAATTTTTTGTGTAAACATCATGCTAGAAATTACAAGTGTTTAAAGTATAGGTCGTTAAAATAAATAATTAAAATTCAATGAAAAGGTGAGAAGGTGATTTGACAATTTTTTATCAGCGAAGTAGTTTGAGCTAGAAAGTAAATATTAGATCCAAATGTAAGATTTATTAATTCAAATAGCTTGTGTGTCATTTTTTAGTTCATTAGCTGTTACCGTGCAAGATTTTTCTAATTAATTATTAGATTTTTTCCAGATATTCTGTATTTTCTGAAGCTAAAAAATAATGATCCAATTGGTTCGTTTTAGAAATATAAAGATTTTGGAAAGAGAACAAACTTTATAGGAAATTGTAGGAATCCAGATACACACATTGACAGACAGAGGCAGAAAAAGCAGGTTTTAAAATGATTTTTCTTCACGTTTCAAATATTTCTAAACACGAATATAATAAAAAATAAACTGGTTATTGAAGGAGACAATAAAAGAGTGTGTCTTCTGCTGGAAGTATAAATTTTATTTATTTTATCTAATTTTTATTTATTTATTTATTTATATACTTCCAGCAGAAGACACACTTTTATTGTCTCCTTCAATATATAAAAATTCTGTTACTCTCGGCAAAAACTTTCATTTTAATAAACTGGTTAAGTGTGAGTCTGACCAAATAAAGAACCTTAAAGCTCTCAAATATTTGAAATATCAATTTTGTTCTTGTTTGTCGTTCATAAGGAAAAAATATTGAACTGGGGAGATTTTTTCATAATTTTAAGTGTACCTATTTCTAAACGCCGAAGAGTACAAAAATAAGCTAAAAAAAGGTCCCTTTAGAGTTCTTTCACACCGTTATTTTAAATCGAAATAAATTAAAAGAAAATTAAAACTAATTTACTTAAAGATATGTTTACAGAGTGATACATCATACTCTATGAGAAAAAATTATTTTTTTATTTTTGAGCCCCACATAAAATTTCACCCTATCCAAAATAAACATTCGACTAAAATTTTAATACAATACGCGGAAAAATGAATACAACAATAATTTCTAAATTTTAAGTTAAAAACTTATTTAGTTTACAAGCTACAATAAATTGTAGTAAGACTAATAGGGTCCCGATTTACTTTTTAAGTAGAGCCCTAAAATTGGAGTGAATTCGTCTATTCCGTTGGATTCGACTTAAAAGATCATTTATTTTGAGATTATTTTTGTAAAATAATCAAAAATTGACTTCTTATTTTAAAAGACAGTTTGTAACTCTCTTGGCTACTCATAATTTTGATAACATTAATTTCAATTCCCCGCAATAAGCAAGCCACTTCGTTTTCAGTTACCGTTTTAAACAAATTTGACAATCTGCCCCGAATTTTTCCAGAAGTACCAGTAAAGATTACACATTAATAAATTAACGAGAGTTAGAGAATTTACTTAGTTGGAAATGAGTGGATAGGTTATGGTTTGGGTGATACCTACGATTAAAGGTAGTGATAATGTTGGAGTAAGTAACGTTTATCGATGTCCGAACATTTTAATACATATATTAAAAAAGTATGAAATTTTAATTGCAAATTGAAATTGATATCTATTTTCAGATTATTTTTAAACAGATTCAAATAGTCTTTCTAAAAATAGCAAATACTGATAAAAATGTTAATGGAGTATTTAAATTGGCTGAAAAAAGCTGGAGCAGATGCGGGGATCAATTCGAAGAGTGAGTGGGATTAATGAATTCATTTTAGTCGGCCCTCTTTTTGGTTTGATTAAAAATGACAAGTTGCGTTCTCGGATTGCTCTCTTCCACCCTTCATCTTAATGAGGTGGGCATTTCTTCCGATTTCTTTTCAATTCCCAGCCGGGCTCTGATTGAAGGTGGTGATCCGGTCATCAACCTGAAAGCCATTTGCAAGCCGCCAGGTATCCAATCCCGGCGTTCAGTATTAGCGCATCGATTTGCTTTGCATGTAATTTCCGCCGAGCTGTCGACAGGAAACCCACGACACCATCGGAAAGCGAGAAGACGAGTTTGCTAGCACACACATTTAATCTCATAAAATTCAACAACCATCCAATTGGAATCGGCTGTTTTCAAGAATCAACTACTTAAGCTATTTACTTAATCAAGAGGGAGATAAAAAACAAATTGCTAAATATTACAAATATTCTTAAAAATGTCATGAATCACTAATAAAGAAAAGAATTCAGACAGCACTGACTAAGAGATTAAGATTCGAGAAGGCTTCATTAAAATACATAAATGTAGTCGATGTAATGAAGGCTGAAAGAATTATAATTCTAATGGCTCCAGCCACAATGCCTGTGTGAATACTAAATTTCCATGACTAATACTTTTAATTGTTCTTGTTTATAAAAATAATATAAAAAAGAAATAGGGATTAAGAGTTCAAGAATTTATAAAAGTGGGTGTCGATGTGCAAAAATCATCCAACAATAACTGACATAATGATGAAAAAATATGTGGCCAGACTTTATCATACACCGCCCCCCTTTAAAAGTACTAAAAACTAAGTGTGAGAAATTTTGTCCAACTGGACAAAGGGAAAGGTTTTTAACCCCTCTACCAAAATTTTTGGTCCGATTTCATCCAAAACCTAATCAGCCATTAATCTCAATATAAAATATCTAAATATAAAGTTTTGTTTTGATATCTTAATTGGTTTTTAAGTTAGAGCGTAGATAAAATTTGGTAACACACACTAACCAACTAACTACTATACAGACATTTTGACAAAATAATTAATAATCTCTTAAAATATAAATTTTTCGATGTTAAATATACAAAGTTATTGTAAACAAGAACATTGTAAATCGATTTTTTATCAAAATACCATTATTGCAAATAATACTTCACCATACATATATTACGAATTTAAAATTAGAAATCTATTGGCATAATTGTGCTAATTGTGCCTGTATTTTATAAGCTTATCAGCTTTTAAGTATATGGTAGTACCTATGTAAAGTTTATTTGAAGGACTTAGATATGTAAAGCTTATACTTAGGGTTGCAGTAATAAAGAGAAAGTTAGAGAAGATTGCAACACCTTTCTATCTATACATTAAATAATTGTCTATTTAATTTGAATTTTCTATTAACTAAATTTCCAAATAAACATGCCTTTACAACTTTGATATTTAAGTAGCTTATTGAATCAATTTTTTTTTATTATTAACTATCAAAATAGTTAAATAATAATATTATTTATAGCCCCAAACGAATAAGCTAAGAGGAATTTGATTGAAATTGAAACAAATGGTTGAAGTCTCTCTGGAACATGATCTAGAGAAGTTAAATTAAATAAATAAATTAATTAAATATTTTTACTCTCAAAATATTCCCGATTGTTCAAATTATTAATATAACTTCCCAATTATTCTTATCAATATTGTATTATTGAAAGAGAAAGAAAAAACTTCTTAAATTTTGAAAAATGTATTATTGTTAAAACATATTTAAGGACTAGTCGAAACTATCTTCAGTTAACACAAAATACTTTTTACTTTACATAATTTTTTCATATATAACAACTTTCATAAACATAATATCTGAACAAAAGCAAAAAACGAAAAGAACAATATTTTTATTAGAATTATAACGTTTTGGTTTTAACTTCTGGGACCTTCTTCATTTATTGACAAATCCTGCGTTAAAGTCAATAAGTCATTGATTTTTGGGCAATGAATTTGGTATATTATATTTACTACTCAAGAAATAATAACATCCTACTATTCAAGAAGCCTTGTAAACCATATATCTTGAATAATTCGTGTTATATATTGACTTAAAGAATGGTCCTTTAATGAGGATGAATCTTTATGGTCCTAATAGGAAATTCCGCTATAGAGAGTCTAAATGACCAATCTGACTGTCAAAGTCACTACTGCTAAAGAAAAGAGCATTGTTAAAAAAAATCAATGTGTCGTAATGTATTAATAAGAAAATTAAAAAAAATAAGTGAATTTAGGGGAAGTTACAGATAAAATAAAATGTAATCGAAATTACATCTCTTATCTAACTACTAAGAAAGTTTTTCCACATTTCGAACTTCCCAGACAAGCAGGTTTTGTTTATGGTTATGACTTCTTAGAAAGAATGAATGAATTCACACGAGAAATTATACATTCTGTATATATAATACTGATTAATACAAATGCCAATGTCTGTTCATCGGATTAACATATCATAATAAATAAAAGGAAACATGTATGTTTTCCTTGGATCACCATAAACTCTATAATACAGTTAAACTGTAGAGGAAAATGAAAGGAGAATAAACCCGAGAATAATCTAATACATATTCCACGCTATTAGTAATCGTACTATAAACAGAAATCGCTAAGAAAAATGCGATGGCAGGGTGGGGGGCTGAAGAGGTTCTGAGAGTAATGAGCTTCTCTAAATGGTCGACTAAGGTGAACTTGGCAGGTTCAGGGTCTCGGTGATTTAACTTCCCAAATATATATCTTGTACAGTGGGTGGCCTATAAAGGCAGTGTCATAAAATAAAGAGTGTGACTAAAACCCAAGTATACACGATTAGTTGTCGATATATCAATTCTAAAATATAAAAAGAAAAAAAGTAATTGAGGATTAAGTCATTTCGAGATAAGATCAAATCAAAATCAAGTTTTGCAAGCTTGGCAGATTTTCTTGAATCATTAATTCTTTTAAGTGAAATAAAAAATAAATAACATGAAAATTAACATTATATTTTGTTGTTAATAATTTTGTTGCATTGATCCCGGGATTTTGAAAAATAAAATTTAAATTAAAAGATTTACTTGATATTTTTTACTTTCACTCAAGCCAGAGACTGTTAAGTCCAATTCTTCTTTATTTATGAAAAATAAATGTTCGAATGGTAATAATAATGATTTGGTGGTATACTCTGGAATCAGGAATGAACCGTAATAGTACCTATAAAAGAATAATATCTTAGATAGGCCAGTGAGTCAAGGGAGTCAGAAAGGTTTGTGTTGTCTATTAGCCTAAAACAATTAACAAGACAAAACACCGCCGGACTAAGAATAATATTTGCTGTTTTTAATTTTCGAGCTCCATTCAATATTCATTTACCAGAATACCATTTGGTCTGGAAAGAGAGTAAATTAACAAGAAATTAATGAATATGGAACCGTTTAATTTACAAATTCTCTAAAACCTTTGTGAAAGATGAAGTCATTTGTAGATTTGATTTTCAGTTCACCAGTATTTTGACTCCCTTAGAAAATTCCAGTTATCATAAATCTACAAATCATATGGTAAGTACTATAGTCTACCTTCTTGTTCAGAAGCCTTTTGAGACATATATTTTTTTAAGGAGCCATGTATAAAAATTTAATAATGAACCCTTTAAAGTATCTCTGGGTCATTTTAGCCTACTAATATGGTAAATGTTCATTGAAATTGGAAAGTTTATTTTTAAAAGCTCTTCTCATTTTGAAATTTGGTCCTCGTGAGCAAAAGTATTCAGGTATTAAAAATGTCGCCTATATAGGTTTTAATTCAAATTATTATTATTATTATTTTATAATTGTGCACCCAATTTGTTCCTCCTCTTGGTATGCCATAAGTTTAGAAATTTAGAAAAATAACGTGGTATTAATTCAAAGTTTCTATTTGCAGAGTAGCAGAATTTTTATAAATTAAAGGTGAAAATTAAAAACTGTGTCTTCTGCTGGAAAAATAAATAAATTAAAAATGTATTTTTCAAGAAGATGCACTCTTTTATTGTCTCTTTCAATTGATATTTTTACCAGTCAATGATTGATATGTGTTGTCGGACTTTTACTCGATAAACGTCGGGGAGGCTCTAGTAATAAATTCATAGTATTTTGAAACGCGAAGAAAAAAAATCATTTTCAACCTTTATTTTTTCCCCTCTGAATTCAGATACCCACAATAAATTAAGAATGGAAAGTCGTAGAAAGATTGTTTTGGTGCCGAAATATTTTTATTTCCAATAGGGAGAACTGCTTGAATTTTGGCCTCTTTCTCTTTAGAACTTAGGGTTCAATTGAAGAAAATAACATATGTTTCTTAAGATAATTAAAATAAAAAATAAATTTTCAATAGTTTATTATATTTAAGTTTATTACTAACAGACGAGCGTACTAAGTTTTTACTTTTCTATTCAATTAGAGAAGTGATAGTGTTGCCTTAGAATAGAGTTGAATGGATGCTGGGGGTTGTGTATTTATTAGCGAAAGTTAACGGAGAAAAAAAACTTTTTTGCCCATAAGAATATGTTTGTTTACATTTATTCTACGTTAACTAGAGCCTCTGGTTATGATATGAGGGGGTGATTTACATGTAATTATTAATATAATTTTATGTATCTTGAAGAGTTGTCATTTTCGTGAATACCCTACGATGATGATATTCAATTTATTCTAAAATATTTAAAATGAAAAAATAGAGTTTGAAATTCATAAAGACGGAAAAGTAAAATGAAAATGTTAAAATTTAATAAATTATATAGAAATGATAAATATGAGAAAATTGAAATAAGATAGCTATGCAATTATAAAAGAATCACGATTTAGTAAACAAACGCGAAAAGAATGTTGAATGACTAGATCGAAACTTGCAAGGCAAATTGAATAGGAAATAAAACAAAAGCCCCTTGGGGCATAGGCAACCGACACGCCTTGAAAGAAGATCGGAATGCTTGCTTCGTTTTTGTTGGGCGCCCTTGAGAAATCTATTTGCAATACAAGCAGAAGATTTAGATAAATAATGTTTTTAATTTTTATTATATCACTTATTCCAATTACTTAACTATAATAACATTAGCATGGGAAATAAAATATATTATCTATTTACCCGATCTGATTATTTATAAATGACTGTCTATATTTTTAATAAAAAATAATAATCATTTATGATTGGTAATTACTATACACTATTATTATTAATTTAAACCAGTGGTTCCCAAGCTTTGAAGACTCACGGACCAGTTTTATAAATTAAATATTTTGGTGGGCTCCTAATTTCAGATCTTAACTTTTGTAAATTAATTAATAAAAATTAATAAAAGGCAACCATTTAGGGAAAAATACAATTTATATTAGCTATAAAATATTTTCATAATTATTATTTTTGAACTTGAATAATCAAGGGTTTTCGGAAGAGAGAAAGAAAAAATCATGATTGAAAATGTTTTTTACCGATTGAAACAATTCTAAAGGGAAATAAGAAAAAAATTTAAGTGAAATCAATACTCGATTCAAGTGATTTTAGCATACTAGATTAGAATGAGATAATAAGGGTTAAAAAATCTGAGATTTCGCCAGAAAAGAAAATTGTAATATCAGATTCCAGGCATATAGAAAAAATAAATCATACTTGAAAATATTTTGTCCTTACAACAGTATTTTTAAATACGATAAAAAGCAATTTGAAATTATTTGAACCCAATTTGAAAATAAAGTTGAAAAGTTATAGATTTAAATCGTGCAATTTTACTTTTCTGAAAAATCAATTAAATTACTAGGATATAATTTAAGTGAAAAATAATAATAATAATAATAAATAAATAAATAAATAGGTTGTTTGAATAGGTCAAAAATATAGATTCATTGACTTAAATAAGTTCTAGGGATCACCAAAGAATAATAACAATAGTTTGGATTAGAATCGAAAATATTTGCAGAATTGAATCTTAATGAAAGATGGAAACTGAGAAGAATTTCATATCTTTAGAAATCATAAAGATAAACGAATTGTATAATGAATGACGTAATAATGAGTTACAAAAATATGCTGGCACTTTTCAAATGGTGAAGATACTTTTCAATATTGATACTTTTGTGAGGATTGTATGTAATTAAATTCAGTCTTAAGGATTTTAGTTAGAATGAACTTAGCTATAAAACACATTAAATAAAAATAAAATTTAAGAATTTTTTTCACTTAGCATTATAATGTAAAAATTAGTTGAAACTGTCACTTAATTTTGAATAATGAAAAAAATTCTGTGGTTTTTAAAGATATAGTATATTTTAAATAATAAAAAATAATCAAACGAAATGTTTCTTATAGTAGTACAAATGAGCAAACTTTGGTGGATTTTATTTTACTATGCTTTTTTCTGTTTGATAGGAATCTTTTAAATCTAAAATTGTGTTTTTTGCCAGAGTAAGAATTGAGATAGTGAGAGATACGGATTTTCATTGAGACCAAAGAAGACAAAACGATTCACTGGAAACATTTGGGAGCTTTGAAGTTTAATCAGTTAACAAGGACTCAAAAACTAACCTTGCCAAATCGCACCCTCCCATCTACCAAGTGGGCTTTATTAAAACGTGGATCACGTGTCGTCACACCATGGCCGTCTCGGATGCTCAAAGTCTTTTCAATTTAAGATTGAAGGCGACAACTAAATGGAGTCCCCAACTCTGTCAAAAACATAATTCAGCTGAGCATATGCCAGCCGAGTTAACTTCAAAGTTGGCTAATTTATGTTGCACGAATTTAGAGAGCTATCCCAGAATAAAACTAAAAGAAAGAAGATAGTATATTTTAGGAAACTAACCAAACTTTTTATTAGCCTAAAATTTCATGTGTCTCTAACTCTCTTTTTTATTTCTTTTATACCAGAATCTGATTTAAAAGAGAAGAGATCAATAAAAAAGTTTTTCTATAAAAATAAATAAAATATTAATTTTTTTCAAGATGCTAAGATTTTAAAAATTTCCAAAATTTCAAAGACCGATTATCTAGAGGTAAATGATATTTCGAAATTTTTTGAAAATTTTAAAATCTTAGAATCTTGAAAAAAAATTTATTCAGAGTGAGGTGAACTTTTCGAATAACAACATCCATCATTTTTTTGAATTGTAAAAAAATTACATCTTTAAAACCTTAAAATATTAATGTTTTCAAATAAGAAACTACTATTTAAAAATATTAATTTGTACAATTAAAAAGACACATTTAAATAGTGCTGAAAAAGTAAAAAAATTATGAGTGAATAGGAAAATTTATTTATTTATTTTATTTTTATTAATATCAAATTTATTGCTGTGACTTTAGCAGTAATAATAATTAGAGATGGTTCACATAAAAGATTTTTAATTAGTTTCCCATAAATTGAAAAGGTAAATAAAAGAAACAGCTATATATGTATTATATAATAATAAATTAATAATAAAATAGTTGTCATAACATTTTATGATTTAGTATAATAAAAAATGGAAGTGCTTACTTTTGTAATTAAGATATATGATGAAAATTAAATATACTAAAATATGATTATAAATAAACTAAATAAATAAATAGTTTGCGTTAAAAGTTTATGTTAAAAATCTTTAATGAAAATTCTAGTTGATTGCAAGAGAACTTTAGAATATTGGAAAGGAATGTCATTTGATTAATTAAATGATAAGTAATTAAAAGCTTTTTAGTTCAATAACTGTTTTATTTGCATCATGTTATGTTTATATACCTATAACCATATTATGTTATATAATCATAATTTATGATATCATCAGACCCTATATATTCCAAAACAAAGGGATATTAGAACTTATCATACAAATATAAACTTATGTATAGAGTAATGAAGAAATAACTTATTTAAAAGGTATCGAATTTTGGTCATTTTTCGATCTAACTTTTAGCGATTGCACTATAACTTATCTCCTTGCTGAGACTTTGGTGGTGAAGTTAGTGAACTGAGAAATGCTTTCGGAATGGTCTCTCCATGATGATATTAGAAAACGGATTAAAATTTTCTGTTTTATTCAGGACGATCCAATAGTGGCATGAGGCTCATATCAACAGCACCGAAAACCTCATTTTTACCTATTTCCATACAGATAATATGCGAGGGTATCCAGAATCCTGGTAAAATCAAAATATAAACCTCAGAGTGCCCAAAAATCAAAATAAATGTTGGTAAAGAACAGGGTTCCCACCCTCATCAGGATCGAAAAAATACCTATTTAAATTTCGATCGGTTAAAAGTATAGTAATGGCCTCCGCCAAAACTGTCAAGGAGAACAATAGTAAAATGGCAGTAATTCCCACCGATCATAGTTTGTATGCATTCGCTCCAATCTTAGTCCTGTGGGTCGCATGTTATAACAGTTGTAATAAAATTAATTGCCCCTAAAATGGAAGAAGCGTAAAACTTCAAATGTGCTGCAACCTTCTTAACGGGTGTTTCATTGTTAACAATTTAACCATAATTCAAACAAACCCCAAACAACGTTAACCCTAAATTTTTAATCTTTCCTTGGTTTTTACAAGTTCCCCGTAACCTCTATTTAAACCATTTAACAAAGCAATTTGGTTGAGTTGGCTCAAATTACCATATCTACCACCTTTTGAAAACGATTAGTGATTCAGAAGCCGAAACGTCGTGATTAAACTAGAAATTTTTAATTAATCTTCTAATTTCATTATGAGTGGTTTAAACCGAAAAAATTTCAGTTACCATTTTTGAGTTTGAAGATTTTTTAGTCAAAGTTAAAGAGCAGCTTAATCAAAACTGGACAAAACAGCTTTTAGACTTAGAAAATAATTCTTTGTCCTATCTTGCAAGAACTAACCTCGCGATATATAGGATATTTTAGGTGTTTTCAGCATACTATGTTTGTTGACAAGTGATTTTAATAGACTAAGCCCTTGTTACATACAGGTTTAAATTTGAAAAATGAAGAATTAATTGTGCTCTAAAAAATAAAATAAAAATGAATTTATATAATTAATATAAGTCCATCATAATGATTTCATTTAGCCAATGCTGGAGAATGCACTACTGACAGGAGGGAAACTGTTTGTGATCCCGGCGTTGACCTGGAGTTCTAAGCTGTCTTTTCCTTCCTCATATATCACAACTGGTCCCCATAAATTCAGCCTGGCTATTTAATTGAATTTGCTCTCTTCTAGGTCACTCATCCCTATTTCAAAATCTATCAATTATTTATTGCTTGGAGAGTGAGATAAATAGGTCGGTAATATTTGCACTACAAATAGCAATAAAATGTAAAATTGAAAAGATGAAAAAATAGTCCGAATTAATAATACAACGAATAATAAAAGAACGAAGAGAAAAAAAAGAGAATTTTGTTATTATATGGGAATAAATCGAAATTATTTTTTATTTACAAATCTACCAAGAAAAGATTATTTCAAAATCTCGTAAAATTTTGAAATTAAAACTTGATAGGTAGGTATATAATTTTTTTTTATTTTTTGAAGGCTTTGTCGACCTGTGACTTTGAACTAAAAAAGTATTCCTAAGCCCATCTTTTAGATAAATATATTAATTGAAATACATTAGTTACTTTTGATTTGCTGACAGTTAGGACATCCATATGTCAATTTGTTTCATTAAACATTGGCATTGAATGATAGATATGCAAAATGGATTAGGGTAGTATTTACTAAATAAATTTTTAAAAAACCCTAAATCATCAATATTTTCTTGAAGAAAATTGGATTGGTATGGCATTTGAAAAATAAATACAAAATAATAATAATAATAATAAAAGTTTAAATAAATTGTAGAGTATTTAATTAATAACTACTAACCCAATAAACCTTTCTAAGTGAGTTTTACCTAATCAGTGATTATTATAAATTAGAATAGTTAAGTATCCTAAAATTCATAGAGTTGAAGCTTATTCTTATTACATTTTTTCTGTGTGTGTGAGTGTCTGTCT
The DNA here is from genome assembly GCA_024734495.1 of Forficula auricularia. Taxonomy (NCBI): domain Eukaryota; kingdom Metazoa; phylum Arthropoda; class Insecta; order Dermaptera; family Forficulidae; genus Forficula; species Forficula auricularia. The sequence continues at coordinate 383,992 of JALMQS010000278.1, forward strand.
GAATTTCGATAGCAACGATAAGTTGAAAACGAGAAGGCGTAGAAAGTTCGTTATGATGCCGAAATGTTGGTACTTTCAAAAGAAAAATGGGATTTTGGACTTTCTAATTTCAGAATTTCCAGTTCAGATAATGAAAAACTGTTTTAACCTATATAGCTAATGAAGTGAAATTTGGCAGACAAGTTTGTGTTAATAAAAGGAATCGCTGAGGCAAATTTTTAGCTCAAACTTTTGGCAGGTTAACAATTTCCTAGTACGAAAATTTACAAAATGTTGCCGCTTTTTCATTAAATTTTATTAATAAATTAATTTAAAAATATTATAGATTAGCAGGGGCGCAAACCTGGAACCTTCGAGTGACCAGCGCGTTTATAATGAAATGCTCTTATCTGAATAAGCTACTGATTCCTGATTTAGTATGAATTTAGTATTGTAAATTTAATCTGATTTAATAGATTTAAAAACGGTTAAACTAATCTCATATTGGTAAACCTGATGTAAGTGAATATATTATATTAATGTTATTTTGTTTAGAACTAATGATTATTGGTTAACAAATTAGTCAAAAGATCTTATTAAAAGATATAATGAGGTTTTTATGTTTGGTTTTAACAGATTAGGTTAAATTAATTTAATGAAAGCTTTTAATTGTAAAAGAGTTTTTAATAATCATCAGGTCGTAAAGATGGCTTAAGATTAGTAATTTTGAAAATTTAATATTTTAATAAACATTTCACACCTATGAAATTAATAAATTTAAATAAGATAGTGCATATTAATTTACAGAGGTAAGTTAGTTTGTTTTGATTTTCATTTATAGGTCTAACGACTTTTTTATGATGAAATTTAAATGTTTTCGATTTTTCATTTGATATTTGAACAAATCTATTAAGCAAAGGATCTAGTGGAAATTTAATATGAATAATCAATTATCTCATCATATAATGAATTGTCAGAAGCTTCTAGTTATGAAATTAAAGATTCATCTAGGATTATAGAAACATTGCAAAGGAAGAAATACCAATTTAATTATAGATTTAATGATCAAACTTTTAATAAAATAAAAAATTATGTTAAAGCCTAATTTTAATCTGTGAGAAAATCTTCATAATGGCAATGTGTTGACTTGTGGGAGGCTTAGTTGGTTTATGTAAGCAGCTGGGAAGAGAACTTAACTTCAAGACTTCCTATAACACATTAATGTAATGACGTAGGAGGAAGTCAGGGATGAAATTTGCGATGTTAAATAAAGTTGCGAGTACCTTACCAACTTTTAGCAAAACTGAGAGAACTTCGAAACCCACACCAAAGATGCTTACCTAAAACAAAACAAAAATAAAATTAATACGAATTTGATTTTTAAATAAAGTAAAGAGAAAAACTGATGAACTATATATATAGTGTATTTATAGTGCCCTTAAACAAGAAGCATATTGGTATTTAAAAAAAAAATAGGAGAATTTTATGCTTCAATGGATGGAAACAATGAGAAGGGATAAATCTTTTCGACGGTAAAATATTTGAAACGAATTGGAAGATAATCAATATATGGAGCTGCGAGGGATAATTTATGCATGAAAACTAAAATGGAAATTGATAAAGAAACTTTGGGTAAAAAAGGAATTTGTTAAGATGCGATGTGATTTTGCCTACAAAGCAATTCTTTTCAAGGAGCTCTGTTAAAAAAATCATTTTAATCTATTGGAATATTCTCAAAAGAATCTCCAAAGCTAAGATCCCGTTTTCAGTTTCCATAGTTTGTAGCTTAGATTAAATTCGTTTTTTTTTTTTTTTTTAATTATTTGAATGTCATTATAAATATGAGAATTCCATGGAAATTCCATAAGAGTCAGAGATTAAAGAGATGTTGAAATGAAAAGTTAAGTAAAGTTGACTTAAAACCCCAGGATGGCTACCATATTAGTAAAGGGAAAGTTTGTTTTAGTTATAACTCAAATGAAAACGAACTTATCAATCAGAAATATTAACATATAATATGAAAGTTTCTATTAATATGAAAATAAATCAAAATAATATGCTTATCAAAATGTGACATTGATATAGAACTAAAGAATACTTTTATTTCAGAGTGATTAGTCTTTCTATGAATTAATTTAGTAACATTTTTTGGTAATTTATTATTATATAGAAATATCAATAAGAGATGACTTTCTTTGTCTTCTTAAGGCTTCTCAAATAATTATTTTTATCCTGAGAAATTTTTAAAAAATATATGATCTGGCCATCTCACCATACACCTGTCCCCCGATCATATTTTAGAAAGCTAATTTTTGCTTGAAGTTCTCTAAGGCCTTAAAGGTCAAAATTTGATCCAAATCGGACAAAGGGTTCAAATTTAAGTCTATATTAGGAATGGAATATAATTGATAATATAAACAAAATGAATGATTTTACTTGGGGAAAGTGGTGTAGGTTTTAGGTGAAACATGATATTAATTAATAAAGTTAAGGGAGTGTAGTTTCACAGTGAATGTAATAACACTTAAAGAGGTTTATACAAATAAGCTCATCAATATATTTCGGATTATTAGTCCATCATCAGGAGTTTACAGATTAAAAATGTTTTTATTGAGTTTGTATAAACCTCTTTGAGTTTTATTTCATTCACTGTGAAACTACACTCTCTTTTCTTTATTAATTAAAATGAATGATGGTAGGGAAGCGTTAGATGAAAAATTAAGTGTCAAATTCGGTATTAAACCTTTATTAGGAGGTTAAAACTTGTCCTAGTATTGTTTTCAAATTTTTTAACATAATACTCGATGTTTTCAATTAGAGAGGTCATATTTAATTCAAATCTAGTTTTGGAGACGAAGGAAAGCCATGCAGAGGTAGGGTTATCTCATGAGCGACCGGATAAGCATTTTATATAGTGTCAACTTCTCATTCAAAGGAAGCAGGCTGCCAGGTCAAATTAAAGGCCAAATGATTTTTACGACCAGAAGACTCTTATCTCTGGCTAACTTGGTGTGGAAGCCCCAATTTGCTATAAAACAAGCAATTGTGTCGTACTAGTAGGATGGGGAAATTATTAAACCTTCATATTTTTGTTATTTGACGATGTTGAACTAATGAGCGATATGTAAATAAAAAAAAATATTTAGAATTTCAAAAACTTGTGTTCCACAATAAAAAAGTACTTCGAAAAAAAAATATATGAAAAAAAGTAATTTATTAGAAATAAAGTGAAAGGCAAAATAAATGGTTGAGGTGACACTTTCTGCTTGTTAATTTTGGAAGAGAAAATAAATTTTGATGAATAATGAAGTGGAGTTTGTTATGAGGAACAACAAAATGAAATGGCTGATCAAGCAGGTTGATTTGGATCAGGGTGTTAATCGAGCGGCGATGGTAGATTTCAATGACACCGGCAGATGATGACGGCAGAAGGGAGGAGCTGAACAGATCATTCAGAATGTCATTTAATTATCTCCTCCCCACCCCCACCCAGGCTCTATCAACACACCAATTCCAATAACACAACCTGATTTATCGTCTAGAGTCTAGAGAATAAGATTTACGGAAATTGGCTCGTTTTTATACAAGGCCCGGGCGTTTAAACTTTAATTAAGAAATTGCTTTTATCGGCGCTATATATTCTTTCTAGATAATTAAGCCGAAGGTAATGTGATGCGTTGAGGGCTCAAGAAGTCAAGAGATACGCATAAATCAGACGAGCACAGTCCAAATTCTACATATGAGGAGCGAGTAGAGCTAAAGCCAAAGCTTATCCCGGGATCCTAGGGCAATCTAAAACGGATTAGCCTGACCGGGTCAAGATGTTAAGTAAAGCACGTTGCCCTCTAATATAAAAGGCCAACCAAATGATGGCCATTCAAGGGCTCGTTGCTCTGAAAATTAAACACGTATTTAGATAGAGTATCCAAATCTCTTGGATTTAAGTATTCTGGAATATAAATGGCGGAGATGAAACGAGTAAAGTAATTATTTTCTCTATTCGCAATGATACAATTATATTAGCCAGCTTCTGCCTACAATGGCAATGCAATTTACTCCTAAGGTTAAAATAAATTTGTTTTGCAGAAAAGAAATATACAAATGATTCTCATTTATTTATGGATACCCGTGGCGCGCTTCGGTTAGGTTTCAATCATGGAATGCTGGATGCTTCGAATGCGCATATGGAAGGACTGAATGACGCAATTACTAATAGTCAAACCGTTAAATAACGTACTTTTCCCTATCACTTCTAAAAAATAGAGTTTATTAATCTACCACCTTTTCTGAGTTTTACAACCTTCATTCAATCATTCGAAGACGCAAGTCCACACATACCTTTGAGTTTAATCCAATCCATAAATATTCCCATTTTTTAAGAGGGCAATAATAAATCTAGACTTGTAGGGCTAGTGCCCTCTTGTATCAATATCATTAAAAAAATAAATACACTTTAAGGAGTCAGTTTAGAGCAAAACAAAATACGAAATGAATATATATATATATATATATATATAATGAAAAAATACAAATCTTTATAAAACAATCTTGGAACGTTTATTTTGAAACTAGACGTTTCAGGACAAATTCTCCCTTTATCAATAGAATTTTTTTTTAAAAATTGAAAAAAGAAAAACGTTGTTTTCGTTAATGTTTCTAAAGCAACTCTAAGAAATTAAATATTTTGATAACAGGCAATTGTGGAAATTATCCTGGGGACCAGATTAACTTTAATTCAAATAAAAAAATATAAATATTCGTAGTAGAATGGTTAGCCAGCATTGTGCATTCGGAATTTTTCGTTCTAATTGAATACTCATGCTCGTAAATTCGAGATTTTAAGTATTGTTTAGTCTGTCCTATATATGTTCCGTCATAATTCAATCCCCTTATCCCTTTCAATTTTTTTTTTTTTTCTATTGATAAAGGGAGAATTAGTTCTGAAACGTCTAGTTTCAAAATATACGTTCCAAGAGTTTTATAAAGTTTTTTTTTTTTCATTATATTAAAAACAATAAATTTTCTTTATATAGATATTTAATTTTATTTTCGTTCCTTTCTTAGTCCTGAGTTTTGTATCCTGTCTGAGATCGTAAGCCATTTAAGAATGTTAATTATTGTTGGGGAAATTATTTGACGTATAAATATATCATTGCACAAGTAAATATGGGATGTAAATTGTGAAAAATATAGAATTGTTGCACCGAGCTCATGAGAGCTAGTGTAATATTTTTTGATGTATTTTATTTTTTCCATTATTTATTTATTTTTAATTCCTATTTCTTGTATTGTAGGGTAATTATTATATCTACAAAAATAACCTACCTATATATTTAATGGATTATATTATAATTATAACTAATCTTTAAACAACGAATTGTTATTCATTATCAAATTAAAATGTTGTGTACTTTATTGTAAGACTAAAGAAGAAAAAAATCATTGCATTTATTTTCATATATTAAAAATCTAAGTAAGTATTATTTTAAAGTCTTTTAAGTAAAACTCTACTTACTAAAACGATAGAATGTAATATACAGAAAGTCTCGAAAACATTATCTTAACATTATTATAGTAATAAAAATAATTTGCTTCTCAGAAGAATATACTAAAAGATTTTTTTTAACATGGGATGCTATGAAAGCACTTTTAGGAAAAATCTCTTATCGTTTGAAGAATTTTGCCAATATTCGTTACTCTATAACAGCAAGATGAGAGGAGGATTTTCGGAAACAGAACTCGAGGACTCTCTATGAATCGAAATAAGAATCCAAAATAAAAATGAAAGAAATATTCCATACGAAATGAAAGATAAAGGCAAGAAGGAAATAAAATTGCACTATCTCTTTTGAATGCTGATTAATATAATTTCATAAACACACTCATGGGAAAGAGAAAACAATGCGACATAATTAAGTTAATGTAATTGGAAAACTTAACAATAAATTAGTCGTTTAGATGGGCTAAGCATTGTTTTAATTAATAATGGCATACAGCTAAGAATTAATTATTTATGTTAAGTACCAGACGAGAATTTACTTAATGGCAAGAAATTTGACGTTCTTAAACATTTTGAGGAGACGTGATGCAGGCAAAAAGGTGGGGGCTGTGTCATCATGTTTGCAGATGTTCCAACAACCAAGATGGTGGGCTGTAAAATCGACCTGTACCTTATTTGTAACAGATCCTTTTTCTATAAAACGAGTGACCGACTCTGCTGATCGTATTTCGGGCAACTTTTCAATTTTAGATAAAGTCTGATCGAGTGAATCTGGTTTCGAGATTTTTTTTACTAAAACGGTTTTTGAAAAATGCATACTTCGATGTGGATTCTTGACCCTTTTGATCAATAAAGAGAAATCATGAGTTGTAATTAAATATGAAACATAAAACTCCCATAGCACTACTAAATGGAGATATAATATTTATTAAAGGCAATTTCGTAGGTATTTTATGAATAATGGAGTTGTTTTCAAATTACCTCGTCTTTTATTACCATTAAAACACAAATAAAAAGTATAATTGAAAAAAGAATTCCACTATTATTAATTTAGAAAAAAGAAATTTAATCAAATGAAGAAAATTTAAATTATATTTTAATTAAAAGTGAAGAATTTGACATAAGAATTGTTTTATTAATTTTAAGGATGCAATAAAGCACAACAACTATGAGCCAGGATTGATTTTCGCAACCTATAGTAGCCTCTGAGAATAAGGACCGTGCCCTATTCTCAATTCAATTAGGGTTCGACTCTAGTGCTGCTTCTCCAGTCCTGAAAATGACAACAGTGCCCACAGAGTTGAGCGGATCACTGATTTTCGATATGCGAAGTATAGAAATAAAAGAAGAGAGAGAAATTTGAGACTTTTATTTGAAGACAGAAGTATTTGAAGTGGGGGGATTTCGGGATAAACAAATTACCGAATGCAATTGTTTAATTAGATTCTAATTTGAGGAGGCTGATAAGTAATAACTGATACTTCTAAAATTTAACTTGAGATCACAAATACAAAAAGACTGTGAATTTTTAAATTAAGAAAAGTTTCTAAGTTGAACACTTAGAAGAAATGTGTGTTTGAAAATCAAGATTTAAATAAAGTAAAGAATTTTTTTTTATATAAAATTCTAAATAGGTTTCACAAAAATTAAAGACAAGATGCTTTTTAGCATGAATCTATATATATATATATATTATTTCGGGGTATTATTTTTGTGAAACCTATCTAGAATTTTATATTTTTTAAATTTAAAAAAAAATTAAATTTTCTTTACTTTATTAAAATATGTTTCACCAAGAACCTACACCATTCTCCCTTACTTAACAAAATCAATATTTAAAGGCGATTTTTGTGTTTATCTCATTAGAACAAATATCATTGAAGGTAAAGCTTTGGTGGTCAGAGTAATAATATAGATTTGTTTTGTATTTGTATTAGCTAGGAATGTACGAATGAATAAATTAAATAATTAATTGAAATTTCCTAATAATACTAGAACAACATTTTGGTTACTGCTTCCAAAACCTTCAAAAAGTTAATTTCTGAATGAAAACATGACCTTGATATTAATAAAGAACTTCTTAAGCATTTTGCGTATTTGGCTGTATGCAAACATCTCTCGAAATTAACTGAGCATGACCATTATGTGAGTGACCTAGCCTGCGGCAGGGACAGCAGTCTGTTATTATTTGAATTGACTTAATCCACTCCTACATAATTCTACTCGATGAATGCTCACGTTTTTTTCAAATATTAAAAAAGTGATAGTGAAATAAACGATAAGAGATGATCCATATATTCCTTTGTTTTTTTTTTCAATTTCCGGATATTCAAAAAGGTAATGAATAAGCAGTTTTTGTGAATTGAATCATTTGATGTTAGAAATAGCCAACGTAACAATTCCCTTGCTGAATACGAAATGCTTAGGGCATACTCACTAGTCGGTTGGGGTTACGTATGCCCTCAAGTCTTAATACTAGACTAGAATATTAAATAATGAACATATTTCAATATTTTTATTTGTTATTTGATCGCAATATTATTAGATGCATTTCCAATTGAAGAGTGTAAGTTCTAAAGGGTCTAAGTGACATAAATGTAGAAGAGAGATAATCAAATAAAAGTATCTTGGCAAGTAGTAAACATCTTTTTAGGTTAAAATATATATTTTTCAAGTAATACAAGTTTATTGAAGGAGACAATAAAAGAATGTGTCCTCTGCTGGAATTACAAATTTTATTTATTTATAAAGAGACTATAGTTTCGAGGGCTTTGCCCTTTTCATCAGTCTATTACAATGGATTCACAGGAATTAATTTATGAATGAAAGGTTAACATCTTTCATGTGGTTAGGTAAAGAAATTATACAGGGTGGGCAAGTTAAGAATTGAAATTTATACTTGTTTTATTATTTTGACTGTAGGTGGCGTTCGTGAAGTTTATATTTTAGCGGCTATTTTTAAAATAAAGCTTTCGGGAATTTCTATTTTCCGATTTAAGAATTTTTTTGGTGAATTATTGTATGATTTTAAAATTTCTAACGATTCGAAAATACTAATTTTTAAGGGATCTAATTCTGATCTAATTAATTTAATATTTGATTCTATAACTATAGTCTCTTTATAAATAAATAAAATTTATAATTCCAGCAGAAAACACACTCTTTTATTGTCTCCTTCAATATATAAAAATTCTGCTACTCTCGGCAAAAAACTTTCAATTTGGTACAAGTTTAAGTCGTAAAAGGGTCTAAGTGTCTCATTACTTATTTCTAAAAAAGATCTAACACGTATTACTGAAATGGGTTTAAGTACCACAAACAACACAAATTTTAATAACCTTTAACTAACGCAACTAAGCATATAGTCCCTTTAAAAATAAAATACGCTGCCACATACAGACAACGCCAACTTTCCCCTAGCGGATGAAGACCTAAATATACCGCTGGAACATTCTAACTTTGGAATATTATTAGGCTTGGCACATAGTCCTTTTCTATATGTAAACTAACTTAAAATATCCGATTTGGCACTTAGACCGTTTAGAATTACACTCATCAATTATGGAATTTTTTATGAAATTTTCGGGCTTTTTTTAATAAGGATAAAATCCGTTATTTTAATTTTCGATTGGTATAAAAACAATAATCTGATTCATTAGAATTATTAATATAGTACAAGAAGGTTTAGCCCTGTGTACCTAGGGCACATATATCAATATAATATTGTTTACAATATTATTTAGAAGTAATATTTTTAAAGTAGGCAATAGTGAAATCCCAGAATGTGACATACTAATTATATTTATATATTATATTATACTATTTTATGATTTGCGGATATATTTTATAAATTGTATTATATTAAACTGTTTGAGGGTTTAAAAAGATTAAATTTAAATTTGTAAAAAAATTCAATTGGAGTTTTCTTATTAGAACTTGGACAAAAAGAATAGCAAAAAGAAAATAAAGTAAAAAAGTGGTCTGTGAACCAGTGGCGTGCGATCCATGGATGCTATGGATGCGACGAATCCCTAAAATCTCAAAACGTAAGAAATGTGTTTTCATAGCGTGTCATATATTAATCTCGCTGAGCTTTAGTTTCTGCTTTTAGATTTCTAATTCAAAAGAAAAGGAGACGTTTAGAATATTAAGAGAATCTACAGATTCATTTGGACTGTTCATTTCGCTATCTGTTAGGCCATACTTGGATGCAAGGAGGCTGAAAGTAAATTAGTTAACATGTATACTGGTCGCCCAGACTTTCACTTGGCAACCATAAATTGAACAAAAAAATTGACCGTGAACGATGAACTAAAACAGGCTTTCTGGCAGAAACATTTGAATGCACTTAGCCGTCTTTTTACAGGCCAATACTCTTGGTCCACCTTATTAGAAAACTGATTTAGGGAAAACTGATGCGAAGGCATACCTAGGGTGCAGAGGGTGGATGGAAAATCATGTATGAACCTGTCCCGACACGTTCGCTGTCTGCCAGTAGCAGCACTGCAGGTCGAGTCATATAATAGCCACACCTCGATCCTGGGAGCCCCTGGTATTTAGACAAACTGAATCAGAGCAGATCAGATTAAAGGTAGACGACTACCACACGACAGGACGGCAGTCCTCGCAGCATCTGTTTGTATACTCAACATAAAAAACTGAATATCTACTCAAAAATTAAAAAAACGAATGAGATCATTTTTTTTTTTTTTGAATATTTACATTATTATTATGAGAATGTCAAAAATTTTTATAATTAAGTAGATAAAATATTAATAAAAAGAAAGAGGCTAAGTTCAAGCCGTACACGCAAATCATAGGCATCGTAATTTTTCCCAATTACAAACAAACTAATTATTTTATAGCAACTAAAAAAATATTTATTAAAAGTACTCTGACAGAGTAACTAAGATAGAAAGGTGTATTATTTTTACTTTCCCCTCGAAGTAGTCAAAGTGAAGATATAGACTGTCCGCTCTGCTTTTAATATCAAATGAAAAAATCTAATGTTAAATTTGAAAAATTATATTAAGCGGTTAATGATGAATTTTACGAAGAATAAAATAAAATTTTCAAAAATGAGGGGTCCTTTTTTGGGCAGTATCCTCTGCTTTAAAAGTCACCGCCCGCACCTGCTGTGAACATATCCTGGCCTTAAAGTTCACTTTTTATGAATCACACTTGACCTCTCGGGAGTCTATGTTTCAAATTTCAAGTCTCAATTAAGCCGTTTAACTTGGAGGTCGGTGAACATAGAAATTTAGAATCCAAGGAGCGATATTTAAATTTTTGACATCGGCACATTCTATAGGCACGGGACTGCTGATACGTATATAAAGAATTAATGAGAAGAGAGAATTAAATAAAAAATATATTAGGACGTGTTGAATAGGTTCTAGCTGTTTTCTAAACTAGTGTATGTCAAATGTAAACAAATATTATTTTTCAAGAAGATGAGGCAGAAAAGAGATGGGAAAGCTAGATTAAAACAATATTTTCGCTAAATAAATCATTTGTAGCGATGTAAAATGATTGTTTTGGTGTAAAATCAGATGGATGCAAGTGGTTTCATCAAAACAGTCTTCGGGTTAAAGATTTAATGATGAACTGAGAAATGATAAAAATCCAAAAAGATTTTTAAGATTTTTTCATAGAAACAAAAAAGTTGCTGTTTATATTAAAATTTTTCTAAAAAATTCAATTTCCATACATATGGATCGAAAATATCCCAATTGATTTATATTTTTGACTTTATAATCATTATTTAAATTGATTATCAATCTAATTGATAATTTTCAACATAAGGAACATACAATTTTATATCTTCTCATTAGAAACTTATTTCGAGATTTCCTAATCTATTAAGAACTTAGCCAGGTCCAAGTCGTGTCGCTGTCAGTGACATTGATTGGTGAGGCCTAAAGGGGAAGACTTTCAAACCCATTATCTAATCTAGAATTTCAGCAGTTGTACCGTGAAAGAGTATACGACATTGTTGGCTGAAGTTGGTCAATGAAAACGAATATAGGCTACTGGCTGCATTTAAATAGAGAATTTTCAAATGAATGTAATTTCTATTCGACTTTCTATTATTAAAATTATAGTGAAGTGTAAATTTGAGTAATAATAATTCTTGATAATGAAACTAATGAGTAGTTTTAAGTTCACTTTCCTATGTACCATATGGTGTACTTGATTCTATTATTCTGATCAATCAGTTGGCGAAATATATTATTTTTTTATTGATGAATAATAAAATCTCGGACAGCATTTCAATTCGACAGAATTTTGGATGATGAAATCAAATCCAATGGCGTTACGATGCGACTGATGAATGAAAACAAGATTTATTTTATATTTTATGATTATCATTATTGTCCCATATTTTGCTTTTGCGTTTTGTTGTTGTTGGTTTCTTAATATGATTTCATATCCCTTCATTTTTATTACGATGAAGCAACATCAGAAGACAAATAGGGATTATATCGGTCAAAGATCTTCGTCATTTGTCAGTTGAACATCGGCCAGAAAAGAAATGACTTTCACACAGACGCGTGTCACCACACGCGAATGTTTCATGTTAATTAAGTAATTTCACTTCTAATGAATGTTAGAAAAAATTCAAAACCATAAAAAGCAAAAGAGGAATCTGCAATGGAAGACGTTTCAATGAACCTGATTAGTTGGATGTATAATAAGGGTATTTATCTTAATCAAATGTCATTTAAAAAAACACTACCATGTGGTATTATTATGAAGAGTTTTTTTTTTTAATTTTATAATTAAGGATTATATAACTCGATCACTTAAGGTATTTTTCAACCTTGATCTTGTGAGTTTCAAGGAAATAATAATTATTTCATCGACGGAAATAAAAGCAAAATATAGAGTTATATAAAAGAATTCATTTGAGGTGTTTTTACTATTAATAGAAATGTAAAGAAATGGATTTTTAATTACCTACCCCCTGGCGATTTGGAACTTCCTAAAGCTAGATAGAAGACGAATACAATTAAATTTCTGTTTTTATCATTTAATTAAATCTTAAAATATATGTCAAGAATCCAATAAAATCTTTATGGACAGAATACGTTTTCGTTTATTGAAAAATATTTTTTATGGCATTCATAATTATTAGTCGTAATACAAAAATGTAAACTATAAAATAAAATCGAACGATTAATCAGTATCTCCATTTGGACAAGTTTTTTTTTTTTAATAATATTGATGTGAGAAGGAGATACACCAGAAGGTCCATCCCCTAATGGCCTGTATGGGCTGGCCCCTCCATCGTGAAAAGAACAAAGTAGAAGGAAAGAAGCTGGGATCACGAGCCAAATCTCAGTTAGATACAATCCAATATCCAATTTACTAAGTTTTTAGAGGCTTCGAGCAGTGGTAAATTCTCCGATCGATAAATTAAGTTTTTAAATTTATCTCCCACTTAATATAAATTTGAATATAAACTTGATATAAATTCCATTTATATTTGTTTTAAGTGGAGTATGGAATATGTTATTCTATTTTTTTTTTTTTTTTAGTGCATCCCTACCCATCTATCTACTTTTTAATGATCTTAAGATACCAGAAAATATTATAATATAGCCTCGTAGGTCTTACAATTAACTCTGATTGGATGCATTTTTATAAGCCTAGTATTAAATTTTAATTTTTTTTTTTTTTTTTTTAATAATCACGATGTCACAAATGTAGGAAAATTGTATATAAAAAAAATATAAACCTAAGTAACTAAGTAGGTACTGACAAGAAAAAATACTGCAAGTGATCGATTGGGGCGCGGTTAAACAGTTCTCTTAAAATCTTATTAGATGTTTTTTAATATTTTTATTTTGACCACTCAGGCACGCACTATGAGCCCACCAAGAGTTATCTAATTTTAGAATCTTTTGATTGATTTAAATACTTCTAAAAATTCAAGTACCTAAATAGATTAGTGAAAGTAGGTACTAGAGATTAACATTTAGGGGTTGCAGTAAAATAATTAGTCCGAATAAAAGATGAAAACCTTAAGAAATCATCGGTATTTGAGTTTGGCTAGTACTTAGCCGTGTTTTTTAGAAATTCCTCCTCTTATTTTATTTTTATTATTAACTATTAAATATCTCTCTCTGTAAGTCAAGGTTTTGTTCTTAAAGAAGACTTTCTTTTATTATGAGATGAGATGGATATGAGAAGGTGCTAGACGTATAGACCTACCTATAAATCTCTATAGGACTTGAAGAGAAGAAACTATTCAGGGTTTGCGTTGAAGTATATTTAAATCATGAAGAATTGAATATGGTATGATTAGAGGAAGATGACAGGGTGAAGTTTCTAGTCCCTTTAAGTCAAAACCAGTTTTACAGTAGATTCATATCAAAAAGTATTAGCTAGGAACGCTTTTGGACTAGACTGGAGGAACTTAAAGGAAATTGTTTCTGAATTAAATCAGTATATTATAATTTTTTTAATGATAAGGTTGCAGTAATAATAAGGCAATATTAACTCTCGAATCCTAGAGAAAGAAGAAAATTTAGGTTTTTTTTTTATTATTTATTATGATATGATACGATTTTACATTATTTAATCTACAGATTCGTTCTAAAAGCCCATATCATTTGTGAATAAATGATAATGTTAATTCTTCTTATTGATCAGAATACCCTATGTTATTTAAGAATGTGTTAAATTCTTATCTGATATTTTTTTATGCGAATAAAAGACCCACGGTGTCATTCAATTAAATAGGTCTATCATGTCATCCGGGTCTGAATATCGGTCTTTTCCTGACAAATCATTACAAGAGAGGGAGGAACCATTGTCCTCGGCCTTTCTACACCGCAATTACAGATGATGTAACCTGACAACATGCGACAACTACCTTGACATAATCAATTCAACAATTCTCGTGTTATTATCTTCCTTTGAAAAAACAATGAAAGGTTGCCTAGTACTTGAGGAACAAACATCAAAATAATAGAAGTTTGTGAAAAAACATAATATAAATGAAGATATTCGGAAAATATTTTAACAAAGATGGAAGAAATTCAACAACGAAACGAGTCAAGGTTGGGAATTAAAATAATTGATGCAATCCTTTGGGAAGAATCTTTCCAAGCAGTGAAGATGTCGAGGGATTGAGAATTGTGAAACTGAGATGTCCAACAAGAAATAATAAATTCCAGTCTAAGTTGCGAAATCTCTATAAATAGAGATATATAAAAAAATGAAGAAATATAATGTAATAGAGATGAAAAGTATAATTTTCAGAAAAATATTTTAAAGAATGTTGTATCGGTTCTGGTTTGATTGAGGAAAATATGGAAAATAAAGACTTGGGAAATTCTTGAATATGGTATTTTATGCGCAGGCATATTTTTTGTTTTCAATCACCTTAAATGCTAATACTGAATGTTTTGTGTCAAATTAGAAATCTGAATTATTGGTGTAAATTAAAAAGTACATTTAGACAAAGAAAAATGGATGAAAAAGTAATTAATAACTTTTTCAAGGGCCACTAGGTCATTACACTATTTACAAATTTTAGGGATTCGGCAATTTTTTTTAGGGAACAGGGAAGTTTGTTGATACAAACATGTATGCCGAATTTCAGCTCAATAGTTGAAACGGTACGATATAGCTAAAATATAATAATTCAAACAGAAGTTCTGAAGGTAAATAGCCTGAAATTTAATCAGATGTTTGTTTTTGAAATACAAATATTTAAGTATCAAAACGAGCTTTACATGACCTCCAGTTGTTTTTTTAGTGATTAGAATTCCTATAGGCAGAAAAATCATTGCATAATTGATACTTCGGTGGTAAAAGAGGGAGACTAATTTAGCATCTGGCAACGAATCCGAAATTAGATAGCATAAACGTTGTGCATTGTGATGAGAATATCTCATAAAAATGTCTAATATTCGTGATTTTAGGCGAAATTTCTCTTTTAATAGAAGACTAAATATTGAAAATGTTTTTTTTCTGCGTTCCGTAGATTAAAAAGAGGGTGGAAAATGTTAAATGAATTCAATCTTTCGGCCTGTCCAGCAAGCAAAGCCTGCCGGCCGAGCGATTCTGTCTATAAAAATTTGGGTCTAATGTTATAATTAAATATTAATTTATTTTATGAATTATTCATCCAAATATATATTTTATTCTCAAGTGAAAATAATCCAATACATGAGTAAATAGCTATTTAATTCCTTATACATCAACTTTCATATTGAATAAAAAAAATTGAAAAAACCTTTTTTCAATAAAAATAGTCTTAACATATACAAAAAGAAAGTCTTGATAAGAGCATTTACTTTATTTTATGCTAGCTGCCCTGGAAAATATCAATTATTCTTTTGTACTTAGCAAGAGAATCAGAAGTTGGACTCAAAGAGACCCAGTTAAGGTTAATATGAAATTAGATAAATTGGCCACTGATGGCGCTCTGAGAAAAAATAATAACATAGAATTTTGATAGAATGAAAGAAAATAAACAGAAATAAAGAAAGAGTACCAGCTAGAATGAATGAGCTTTGAATGAAAAAACAACAACAAATTGTTCACATACATGATGTACCTTTTAGGTAATCTTACCATATGTGTCGGTTTGACCAGGACTGTCCCAGTTTGAAGATATATTTCAGGTTTTCCGGTCAGTTTGTCATTTTGTCCCAGTTATTTGGAAAAAATTATTAAGTGTTGCCTCGGCAAAGTTAATTGTGAACTAAATTTTAGTGAATTTCTCGACGCGATTAAAAATTCAAAGAAAAAGTAAAAACTTTTTAAGACTCGGTAAGCTTACTAGTTAGAGCAGCAGTAATTTCTTTTGTACAGTTTTGTCTGAATTTTAATCAAGTCCAATTGAATATTCTCTCTCTATATAACGAGTAGGTATCGTTTTGGTCCGAGTGCAAAAGGCCATTCATTCCTAGAATAATAGAAATTAATCTCTAATAGTCTGAAACAGGCTTGAACTTGTATTTTGCATCCTTGCAATACCCCTTAGCTCTATAGAGAGATCATTCTATCCACGCTCTTTGTAGTTATTTTCATCAATCAGATTCTAATGAAAGAATTGCTCGCCCGCACATTAAATAATAAAAAAAAGTGAAAATTTTTTCAAGACTCAGTACACTAGAGCTGCCTTAGTAATTATTAATAAACTTAAATATAAATTGTTCATTTGAGGCTATACTACATATAACATCCTCTTAAAATCTCTTTAAAATAATTTAAAAAATAATATTTTCTGCCTTTTGAACGAGAAATTCCAAAATCTAATCAGTACTATCTGTGTATTGATACAAACGAAGTTTGTGAATTTCCCTTCTTGGGCTATCGTGGGTATCGGAATTCAGACACAGTAAGAGAAAAAATCATAGATGAAAAATATTTTTCTCCACGTTTCAGAAATTTTAAAGCACAATGAGCAAATATTTTTTTATGCTTGATTTAATACTACTCGCCTGGGAGGAGAGTAATTTTTAACCTGAGTTCATACTAGTGATATATATCAATAGTTTAGCTCAGTTAAGAGTAATTAAAAATCATTACTGATACTTAATTGTTTTTCTTTGCTAACCAGTTCACAAGATCATAAATAATTGCTGAATATAATTCTCTTTATAAAATCATATAGAAGTTGCCTTCAAGACTACCTGAGTAAAAATGACATGAAGGAAAATAGCGCTTAAAATAATTAATAATTTACACTAAAACCATATCTTCATATTTAATGATGAGTAAAATCTAAGCAGGTTTAAGAACTCTTAAACATTCAAATTCTCATGTTTGGAGAAATTAAAGAGCACCTATCTATGACTTATTAAAATTAATGTATTTCTTTATAAATTATAAAATTGGTATTATTCACAAAGTGGACGATATTTTAAAATTTAATAATAATGCAATACTAAATCAAAGTTGGAATAAAAAATAAAAGAAATCTTATTTCGAATAATCATTTGGAAATGTTCATTTCATGTGTGGTGGGAACAATCCTAGAGATTCAATGACTAATAATTTTTTCTAAAATGAAAATTAATATTCAAAGAAATGGTCTCTCATAATTTATTATCAGATTTCAAAAATAAATTATTAGCAAAAGCCTACCCAAAAAACAGTGAATATATTTTTGTTAAATGCAAATTAATTATCTTTTATTTTGAGTGTAAAAACATTATCTCTTTTTCAAGAAATATCAACCGAGTATCCACTTTAGACCTCATTAATTTTCATTAGTTTTCTTATAAGTGCCCCAGAATGACAAATTGCTGGCAATAATTAAGAATGAAAACGCCGTTTACAAATAAAATATACATATATTTAATTACATTTAATAAATAGTCGATAGCATTAAGTCTCTCATGAACAATAAACACGAAAAAAAGAATTGAAAGAGGTCCCAATGGCTGGCTAGCTAGCCCAGTTGTCCAAAAATAAATCTTTCAAGCGATTCTCAAAAGCACATAAATTAATAAAATTTTATTGAAGTAATATTTTCAGACGGACTGATAAGTGAATTGAGTGGATGAGGCAGTCCAAAGTTCAAAAAAATGTCACAATGGATTTCCTTCATTGACTTTTCAAAACCCTGAAGGAGGAAATAAGCCTCTGAAACGTCGGTTTATGAATAAAAAGATAGTTTCAATTATCTTTTTTTTTCTTAAAAAATTCTAATTAAAGAAAGATATTAAATAAGATTGAAGTAATAGTATTTGGAGAAGGACTGATGAGTGAATTGAGTGGATATTGATGAGACAAAGCAAAATTCAAAAAAAGATCATTTAAACTATCTTTTTATTCATAAACCGACGTTTCGGAAGCTTATTCCCTCCTTCTTCAGGATTTTGAAAAGTCAATGAAGGAAATCCAATGTGACATTCCCCTCTTTAATAAAATAAAATTATCTTATCATTAATATACATTCATATCTCTTTATAAATGAAAAATATTTAGATTCTTTATTATTACTAAACCTAAAGTTCCAGGATCGTAAGTCGATTTTTTTCATTTTTATTGTAAATGAAAAAGAGTTTCTTAAAATCTATATAAAAGAAATAAAGTAAAAATTCTCATAAATCATTGAATATATATATATATATATATATATATATATATATATATATGTATATATAATTGGAATTTTTAAATTATTTGATTTCAAGTAAAAAGATAAGTAAATGATATTTGATGTGCAAATCACTATATGCTTGATGGAGTTCGAAATAAAACGTAAAATGTGTGTTTTATTTTAATTTGTAAAGAAAAGCAACCGAAGTATTAGGTATTTGATAGAATATTGAACAATTCTGTATATTTAGAAAAGTACAGTCTTATGCAAGGTATTCATTACTATCTACATGCTTATTTAATGGAAACACATCGTTTGTGCAGATTACCAATAACATATATTCATTTGTCAAATGCATTATAGTTGAAACCTTGAAAGTTTATTTAAGGAAAAACTAACTACAAGATTTTAAACTGTCTATTGAAAGTGGATAAAGAATTATACGACATTGATCGAAAATCAAGGTTTAAAATTTAAGATTACACAACATGACAAGGGCTTGTCTGAAAAGAAAAAGCAGTGAAGAAGGGTGGATGAGTTCTTAAGCAATGGTTAAACAAAAGCGTTTGATGACAAAATTGGACTCGGGTCTTTTAAAATCGATGTCGAGGAATCTCTTGCTAGTGTGCGAGGAGCATGTTCTGACTACCTTAGTGGCTGCAAACCAAGGTGGTCTCGAATGCAGATGAGGGCAAACACACCGACACATCCACAAACGCAGAGAGACTGAACGGGGAATAATACAAGCTGCCTGGCATTTTTCACTCTGCTCGATTGCATTTTTCCAATTAAGTCTACTGGCCAGCATTTGGATGTCCTATACGCAGACAGCTATCACTTGGAACAATAAACGTCGATATACTAACAGACAGAATTAAACTTAAAAAAAAAGCGGAATATCTGTCACTCAAAATGGATTTCTTAATTAATAAATCGTAGAGATTGAAGGCTAATTTTTTGTTAGTTTGTTATTGTTGTTTTTTTTAATCAGTTGTAAGTTAATAGATTTGTTTTGTTGTTCAAATCAACTGGTGTGGGCACTACACGACTTTCACATTAGTTTCTCATTCAAATTACTACAATGTTTCCCCAAAGCCGTATACTATAATACACAAGATGAAGCAAATGTAAATTATTAGAATTATTTTTAAATATAAAATTAATATTTAAAATAACATTTATATAAATAAGAGTGTTTGTTTACCTTGAGTATTTGAAGGGCTTAACAATCCTAAACATTATCCGTTAACAAAAACAGCAAAACAAAACAGAGGGCTAAACAACATAATAATCACGCACTGGACAAATGGACGCTCTTAAGTCTCGAAAAGAAATGAATTTGAAATAAATAAAAAAGAATTGCAATTGAAAAGAGTACCGTTGCTTTGGATTAGATTAAAAACAACGAAAATAATTATACAGAAAAATGGATTTATCAAATTCATAGGAAAAATAAGACGCTTTGAAAAAGATATAGATATATCCATTATTTATTCCATTATCTGTTTTGGGGGATTACAGAGTACCTACATAGAAGTGAAGTGCATATATAAAAAATGTGTGTATCTCACAATATTTTCACTTATCTTTTAAATTTAAATTCCTTTTAATTAAATATTTATTTATTTATTTATTATATCAAATAATTATATTTATTTAGAATTTGTAAATTCGAATTTTATATAAATTTAATATAAAAATTTGAGCATCTTATCTTTTTGAAAAAGTGGATGGAAAATCTTTTTCAAAAAAAGAACAACTTCCGGGTTTCATACCTGTATTTTAATTATATGAGAATTTATTTAAGGACAATTTTATCAAAGATTTTAGTAGATTAATATGTATATATTATATGTCAGAAGGTTTCGCCCCCTGAGGAGTCGAACCCGAGCGCTAACTTGCTATCCGGGCAGTTAGGCTAACCCTAAAGACGAATTTCCTCTGACATACATATATAAACAAGACAAGAAAATTTCACTCTAATCATAAAAGAATTGATAAGTAAAATTCTGCCTTAGCTGAAAAAAAGTTTTCAGAATGGGACAATACAGGGTATGGTCAAATAGTGCATGAAAAAAGTTGAGTTTTTGTTTTTGTTTCGTTTTTTCGAAATAAAGGGTTGAAAGTATTTTGTTAAAAAAAAATTGAGCCCTTATGAGTGAAAATTAAAAAATTCTATTTTACGAGATATTAATTATTTTGTCAAAATCTCAGTTAGTTAGTACGTTACCAAATTTTGTGTACTTACGCTTTAGTTCAAATACTAGTGTGAATATCAAAACGAAATTTCACATGTAATTTTGCATTGAGATTAAGTGCAGATTAGATTTTGGCTGAAATCGAACCAAGGGGCGAGGGTTCAATTTTAAGTATTCATTCCTATATTTCGAATACTAATTTACAATTAAAAGTTCTTTTTTTTAACAATTTTAAGTATTCATTTCTATATTTCGAATACTAATTTACAATTAAAAGTTCTTTTTTTTAACAACATAAATTATAATTAGTGGTTATGAACTGAAGATGATATATGTACTTTACTCGAATCGAGACAGAATATAAGTTGATTGAATAAATTGTACTTAATAAAAATATTTCTTTACACGTGATTGAGCGTGTTCCTTTCGAGCGCAAACTCATCTACTGCAACACCAGGGTGCCTACCCTACAGGCTCTCCCATGGATCCGTCTTGGAGTCTTGATGTTTCCTTTCATTATTAATTGATTTTAATACATATATTAATCGTTTCTTATTACAAGTTGTATGACTATTTATTTTTATTAACATTTTACTATTAAGGGTATGGTCAAGTAGTGTAATCGTGCATGGAAACAAGTGTTTGTTTTTTTTGCTTCGTTTTTTCGAAATATCTCAAAAATGGCTTAAACTATTTTGATAAAAAAAAAATTGATCGAAACCATGGCGTTTTGGTCTAAGAAAAGCCCTAATGAGCGAACATCGAAAAAATTATGTTTTACAGGATATTAATTATTTTTGTCACGTTTCAAATATTTTGTACGCTCTAGCTCAAAAACTAGTGTGAATATCAAAACGAAATTTCACATGTAGTTTTGATGAATTGAGATTAAGACCTGATTAGATTTTGGTTGGAATCGAACCAAAAATTAAAAGGGGAGGGGTTAAAAATTAAATTAAAATTAAAAGATTTTCAACTAAAAAAAAAGAAAAATGAAAAATGAAATATACTATAAAAATGAACTTATAATAAAAAAAAAGTTTTTTTTTCGGGGATCAAAAGGTGGGGGGGGGGGGTTTAACAAAAAAGAACTATCAATATATACCCTTTAATCCATTTGTACGAAATATCGCATATGTGCTCATAATTATGAAAATGGTCTAAGTCATTGATTGTTAGTTTCGAGATATTTAAAGTTACAAGATATAGTATACAAGATTCGAATTCTGTATAAGAGACAACTAGAAATCTACTTAACGGTTCATTTTATGCGATTTTTCAAAACCGACATCTTTTATTACTCTAATTAAAAAGTTTAATTTAAATTTAAAAATGGATGGAACATAAAATATAAATAAACTGCAACGGATCGTTGCTAAACTTTATCCAAATTCATTTGAAATATTAATATGTTCTTGAGTAAAGTACTTTAAAGTATAATTTCACTAAAAACTTTATTTAACCTTTTTTGTGGTCCCCAAGGTACTTAATTAGGATATTAAATTTCATCAAAATTGGTTAAGTCATTTTCAAGATATTTAGAAAAAACTAAAAAAGTACTGAAATAAAGTACTAATGTTTGTGGGCCGATATGTACCAAAAACTAATCAGCTCTTCATTTTGTTAAACTAATGGTAGGTTTTCAATTTCATTTCAATCGGTGCAACGGTGTGGAAAAAATCGTGGGCCAAAAAAACGATAACATACATCCATCACATACATCCGCACGCACTAAATGAAAAAATGGCACTTTTTGGCCTCTCGACGAGACCTCATGTAATTTTTGGCAAAACCGCCACGTGCTAAAATTCAACCTAATTGAATACTACAATTTGTGACTTTAATTGAGTCCATGGGTTCCGTAGTCTTTACCTGAGGACCCTTTGAAGCCACGCTTGCCGCGAGAGCGATTCCAATACTTTCTCCCATGCTTCGCATTGGATAAAGTAAAAAACTAATTTTTTAATTTTTTGACTTAGTCCAAAGTGGACTTTTATCATTATGGACACATAACAGATGCACCCTATATGCCCTTATGACAATGACGCATTATATCAAACTGATACTGTCCAAAAAAAGGGGGGTGGGGGTTAATATTTATGTTTTAAACAAAAATCGAAGAAATCTGAATTTCGAATAGAATATCTCATAATTAAAAGGAAAAATTATTAATTGCTAATAGGGCCAAAATTAAGAAGGGGGTTCTTCCGTAAATTATTAGAAATTTGTTTATTAAATTTTAATTATAAGAAAGAGGCATAGGTTTGGATGGCCACATCAGCTTATTTATTTAAGTTTTAAAAAAAAATTACCTAAGTAAATATTTAATCGACAAGTAAATTTAAGCAGTTTAATAAATAGAAAATTTGGAGGGAATGCTTCTTGAACTTTGGAAATCCTTAGAATCAAAACAGTTGACTTTAGGGGTAGGCCAAAACAGATTGTGATCTGAATATGTTTATAAAATTTATTTATATTAGGTATAAAATAGAGAACCCATCATGGTTGATATTCGTTTCGATTTTGTGCTTTATTTCAGAAATGTTTTTCTGAGAGGAAAAAGAACGAGTGTGACGGCAAAAGAAGCGAGACATTAACGAACGAAAATCCTGGCTCGTGGCAGGGCTGACTTTGAATCTATGAATAACAAACAATATCCGAAACATTTTATGTTTTTCTTTTAAGCCGTGAATATATTATTTAGAATATCTAGACCCAAATGGACCAATGGAAACCACCATCCCGCAAGCCGTTAATATTAAAAAAATTGCAATTATATTCAGATAACTTTCGGAAGAATTAATGAAATATAAATCGTCCAGTGATAATTTGCATATAATATGAAACGATTCGGTGGAAATAAATGAATCCAAAAGCACAGGCCGTGGCTGACAGTTTTCGTTAATGAATGTCGTCAATCTATCATAGCTTAGTGGTCGCAGCTTCAATTTTTTTTATCGAAGCGTATTAAAATGGCTTTAAATCATCAAAGCAAAAGCGACATATTGGAAGACGCGCTCTTCTCCTATCTTGGGACAAATGTCGGAGCAATCCAAACAAAGCCATCATCGATCATGAGTGTTTAGGTTCATTTGGAATTGTTCAATCGATCAAGCAGGTCCTCAAGAACGGATCAATTCATTCGGGGTAATGACAGATATTGACCCGAAAGAAAAAGTAGCAAAAAATCAAATCACCCTTGTTAAATTGTGATATTGTCCGAGAAGGGTGGAGTGTTTATTTGATCACACGTAACCTATTGAATAATGGCTTTCATAAATTTCCATTTGTTCACTTGTTTTAATGCAGAACGTTAGCCATTCTACCAAAAAATACCGCTTGCATTATACGGATTATAGGATTGAGAATATAAATTAAAGCGAGCGATTTCAAATGATATTTAGCCTGCTTAACTTCACGAGTTGATATACCAAAACAAAATCAATAAACTAAAAAGTTTTTTCACAAAGTAAAAAATTTTAAAATTCAATAAGACATCATTTGATTAAGGTAGTTGTTTCGCGACAATACTAGCAAAAAGTTAATGCTAGAGTATATAGAACAGACAATAAGGATTCATAATTCATAAGCCCAAAACTTTTTGCTGTTTATGTACCGATTCTAGCCAATCCCGTGCTCGTTTGACAAATCTGGCACCATTGTAAGAGATTGAATATTTTTATATTAAAATGACAGATAAAATACATTTTAGAAGTTAAAAAATTTCTATAAAAATCGTTTTGTTATTTTTTAAAAAATGAAAAAATCTAGCGCATGAGAGCTTTATACATCTTTCGGTGGTTAAATAAATGCGCTGTTGCCAAATCGTTTTTAGTGTGATTTTTTTTATATATTTTTCATTAGTTATTCTTTATTATCTCAGAAACTGTATTGTAACTATGAATCAAAATTGTCTTAAAATATTTATTAGTTCTTGTTTAATGTTGGTTTAGTTTTTTATAAAAATGGTAAGAAGGGTTTCTTAATTATAATTAAATATGTATGTAAATTTTCCGATATTCCGTATAGTGCAATGTTTAAGAGTCTGAAAAACTCTATTTTTGAAATTGAATATCTCCAGAACTATATTGTTCATAAATTTCGTTTTGCCATCAATCGATGCAGAGTATTTAAATAATAATCTATCTAAATTTCAAAAAAATCTTAAGAAACCCCATTTTGCGGAACAACTACCTTAAGTTTTATTTTTTAATGAATATCATTTTAATAACACTCACTCACTCTATTTTAGTTTCTATGTGATAGCTTAAGGAGCCCAAAGGCTCATCACTACCCTCTGTCCCTGAATTGAATTTAACTAACATTGGAGGGTTATTAAGAATCCTTAGCTACTTTTGACGATTAATTAATCCCCAAAGGCATTGCCCGTGTACACCGCGTGGAGGTGGATTCGTTCTTTCTAGCCATATCTAAGAAATTATTAAATATACCCATGTACAGTTTGCTTTGTGAGTGGTCTGGTTCTAGTAACCAGGGGTTTTTCTAGGTAGGCGCAGCACAGAGTTATGCTGCACATTTACATTTCTTAGGTTCTAGTTCGCTATAAATAGTATGCGCAGCTGCACGAACTGTGTGTTCCTGGACCTACGTATTTACAGTTCTAGTATAAAGATTATGCTTATTTTTTAGTTCACAATCAATATTTATGCGTTTCTGCAGGTATGCGCAGCACAGAGTTATGCTGCACATTTACATCATTTTAATAACAGGGAATAGGAATCACATTCGGAGTTTCTCTGATTATAATAATTTAATTCAGAGTATGTTCGTTGAATGCTGCCCTATAATTCATTAATAATAAAGATAAGAAATGGTGACAAGTTCTGCTAAACTGTTTGTAAAAGAAAGGCATTTATTTTTGGAAATTGTGAATAGATCAAATTGATTTTGAATAACATTTACTCTTAATAACAAACAACACTGTCCAAAAGAGTTTATTACCAAACAAGGAAAGAAGGATTCCATCGATCAGTATCTTAACAACGGCAATATCATCTTCTCTTATTGTCTATAGCCGTTGAGATTTTATTAATGGTAGCACAGATAGATAAAGAGAGTATCAATTGAAAATAATTTATTTTGCCCAGAGTAGAAGAGTTGTTTATTCATTAAGAGAAATCAAAGAGGTTGTCCTCTGCTTGATGCAAATAAACATATAGGTACATATAGGTTTTTTACTTCAAATTTGGACTTTTCCATATCAAATTCAGGATTTTAAAAATCAAAATCAAACTTTTTCAAATCAAATTCAGAATTTATTAATAAACAGTTGAAAAATAGAAAAAGTTTTAGTTAAGAAAAAGTTTTAATTTAATTTAACTCTCAGGAAAAGTTTTCAGGTAAAAAGCTAAAATTTGGTGCATTGTAAGATATTTGGGTACCAATTTTCAGCCCATTATCTAAAATTATTCTAAAATGACAATTTATATTCTCGGCACAGGTTTTCAGGTAAAAAGCTAAAATTTAGACCATTGTTAGGTATTTGCGTACCAATTTTAAGCTCATTAACTAAAAACTTTCAAGATTGGCATTTTGTACTCTCAGAAAACGTTTTTAGGTAAAAAACTAAAATTTGATACATTCTAAGATATTTGCATACCAATTTTCAGCTCATGAACTAAAACCTTTAATAATTAGCATTTTGTACTCTCAGGAAATGTTTTCAGGTAAAAAACTATAATTTAATATGTAAAATATGCATGGTTTTTATAGAAATTCTGAATTTGATTTGATAAAGTCTGATTTTGATATAAAAAAGTCCGTATTTGATTTTTAAATCCTGAATTTGATATGGAAAAGTCCGCATTTGATTTTTAAAATCCTGAATTTGATATGGAAAAGTCCGAATTTGAAGTCAAAAACCTATATTTATACAATGAGTATGATATAATTTATTTTTTCGAAAGTTTGAACTTCATCATCAGTGATTTTAATTAGAAATATTTTATCTCTTATTTCTGATAGGTTCAAATAATTGATCGGATGTAGGTAAATTCGCTTTGTCGTAATAGTAAGCAGATCACTCAACAAACGATTGTTGACTGCTTACTATTATGCCAAATCTTAATCCAATAGGGTATTTGAACTCATGAGAAATAACAGATAAAATATTTATAATTAAAATTAAGATGGAAAGTTATAAGAGAATGTAGAAAAGCAAAAGAAAAAATGATTCAAGAAAAATGTAAAGAAGTCAACGAAAATCTAGTATTGGGAAAAGTTGATGTAGCCTATAGGGCAATAAAAAGAAATTTTCAAGAAGACAAGCCAAAAAGCAAGAACATAAGAGATAAAGGAGGCCACATTATTCTAAACGAAAACGAACAGGCAAATAGATGGAAGGAACACCTAGAAGAACTCTATGGAGAAGAAAAAACAATGAACCCAATAGAAGAAGAAGAATCTGTGGACGAAAACGAATTAGGAGACCCCATACTCAGGTCAGAATTCGAGACAGCTTTGAAGGAACTAAAAAATAATAGAGCACCCGGAATAGACAATATACAAGCTGAAATCCTAAAGAACTCTGGAGAAAAGGCACGTGACAAACTTTTTGAACTAATTAGCAAAATCTATAAATTGGGAATCATCCCAAAAGATTTCGAAAAGAACAAAATAGTCACACTTCCCAAAAAGACAGGCGCGGATAAATGTGAAAATTTCAGGACCATTAGTCTAACCTCACATGCCTCCAAAATCCTAACCAAAATAATCCAAAGAAGAATAGAACAAAGAGTTGAAGAAAATCTGGGGGAAGACCAGTTCGGCTTTAGAAGAAACAGAGGCACCCGAGAAGCAATTCTCTCTCTTAGACTAATAATAGAAAGGGCTTTTATCAGGGAAGAATCTGTCTACATCGGATTCATAGACCTAGAAAAAGCATTCGATAACGTCAATTGGGAAATTATGTTTAAAATATTAAAACAGGCGGGAATAAAATTCAGAGAGAGAAGACTAATCTACAATCTATATCAAAACCAGACGGCAATTATAAATATTGGTGATGAACAAAGAGAAGCCAAAATAAAAAAAGGTGTAAGACAAGGATGTGTGCTGTCACCCATGATTTTCAACTTATACATAGAAGAAGCGATTAAAGAATTCAAAGACAAAATTGATACAGGTATAGAAATCCAAGGTCAAAAGATCGCTATGTTAAGATTTGCCGATGACATTGCCCTTCTAGGAAGCAATAAAAAAGAATTAGAGGACGCCTTGAATGGAATTAACCAAATCCTAATAGAAGAAATCAAAATGAAAATAAACAAGAATAAAACCAAGGTCCTAGTATGTACAAAAAAAGAACAAACGAGACAGGAATGCATCAAAATTAACCAAGAAAACCTAGAAGGAGTTAAGGAATTCCGCTACCTAGGAAGTAAAATAACATGGGATGGGAGGAGCAAAAACGAAATTAAATCAAGAATTGCCCAAGCAAAAATGGGGTTTAATTCAAAACAAAAACTACTATGCTCCTCCTCAATCAGCTTAGCAAACAGGAAGTTGCTATTGAAGACATATGTATGGAGCATAGCCATGTACGGGTGTGAAACCTGGACAATTGGAAAAGCGGAGAGAAAGAGATTGGAGGCTTTCGAAATGTGGTGCTACAGAAGAATGATGAATATCAAATGGATGGATAAAATTACAAATGAAGAAGTTCTTGGAAGAATCGGAGAAAGAAGAACCTTGTGGAAGAGTCTGAAGAAGAGAAGAGGTCAGATGATGGGGCACACACTGAGACATGGGGGACTGCTTAGGGATATCTTGGAGGGGGAGGTGGGAAAGAAAAGGGGAAGGGGAAGACCCAGATTAGAATATTTCAACCAAATAATTGGGGATATGGGATGCCAGACATTTAGAGAGGTTAAACAGCTGGCGGGGGACAGAGTCGAGTGGAGACGGATTGTTGCATCAAACCAGTCTTAGGACTGTATACTCAATGATGATGATGATTTATAATTAAAAAGACTGATGATGAGTTTAAACCTTCGAATATATATGTTTATTTGCATCAAGCAGAGGACAAGCTCTTGATTTCTTTTCATGAGAATATCCCATTTTCCTATATATAGGCATCAATTTATTTAAGAAGGATGCAAATAACACAATTTAAACGGCTGTAATAAGCCAATAATAATACAAAATATCCGAAACGATCCAAGATTTAACAACGTGTAGCAATGTAGCATCTGGCTTAACTATCGATATAAAATGAATCAAATGATATCTACATCTTTGAATAAATAGACAGAAAAAATTCCTTAATAATAAATAATAAAAAAATTCAATAAGAATTGATAGTAATAGTATATAATAAATAATAAATCTTATATAATAATACTTTGAAGGAAATGGCGCATTTCAGCTCGGAAGCCTTAGACTTATAAAATTAAATTTATTAAAAATTATTTATTGTTTGATTAGTATTAGTATAGAACAGGTGTGTCCAACCTTTTGGCTTACATGGGCCACATTTGAAGGAAAAAATTGTCCCGGGCCGCAGATAAAATATACTAATTCTGTCGATTTTGTTGATCAAAACAGATAGATAGTTGATAATATTAAAAAAAAAATTATATTTATTGTTAAAATGCGAAACTGTATAGTTTGTCAATTAAATAAATCAAATAATTATTGAAATTATTGTTTTATTATATTTGTGACAAAAACAACCCTTCAATTTAATAAGAAAAATTAAATATTAAATATAAGGAGGGGCCAGGTTGTATGGTAAAGTCAAGTGGATGGCCACATCAGAACAGGTCAGCTTATTTAAAACTATATCATTAGTTGAAATTTACTATTGTTATTTAATATATTATTCTTCATATAATTATAGGGAACCTATAATTACTTTATGCGATTTAAAATATATTTTGAAATACCCGATAAAAAACTATTTGTCAAATATGACCACGAGACGCAAGTAAATCCATTGAGGGCCACATGTGGGCCAGGCCTGTTATAGAATATAGTTTCGGTGAAATAAAAAACTAATTAGTAGAATTCAAATTTAATAAAGAATATGGTGATGAAACCATCCTGATGCTTTCAGCATACCTTCATATGATAGACGTCTCTAGATTTAAAGATATTATTTTTAGGCGTGATAATTTTTTAGTTTTCTTAAAATTCTCAATAAGGGGCGAATAATTTGATAAAAGAAAAAAAAATTCAAAACAGGGATCTGAGACCTACGAAAATCCTAATGTAATAAACAAAGTAAAAATAACTTTTTGGGGTATAATGGTTATTTTTTAAAAACTTGAAAATGAATAAAGTTCACGTGTGCCACTTTTGACCAAAATCTATTAAGGTCTTAAAATCCATATAAAAGTTGTAAATATAAAATTCATCAAGAAATTATTGTTGCTTTTTGACGAGAGAGCTTACAAAATTTCTCCCACCCTCGTTTTTTAAAAACGATTTACTCATTAGGATTTAAGAAAACTTTAAATTTATAGATCCTGAAAAATCCTAATTTTTTCAGCACGATTATAATACTTCCCACTAAGTCAAAATTGCATCTACTAATTAATTATTAGCGAACAGAGTGAGAAAGCTGAAATTGACAAAAAGAATTAATTAATAGCCAGTTTTGCACCAAATTTCGGATTATTATATATGATGCAGTAAAATCTCGTTTTTAGTAAGAACGGGTTCTTACTAGTTAAAACGCATTTCAATGAATACTTTTGTGGCAACTAGAATTTACTGATGTTAATTGAGTTTGGTTCAAAGGTCTAGAATCTTCATTTTTGACCTTCCACCTCTTTTTGGGTCTTTATTTTCAAAAAATTTTAAACGAAAATGTCAAAAATTACATCCTCTACAACTTTGCTTCTAATTTTTGACATTTTCGTTTAAAAATTTTTGAAAATATAGACCCTTAATGAGGCGGAAGGTCAAAAATGAAGATTCTAGACCTTTGAATCAAACCAAACATACAGTAAATTCTAGTTGTCACAAAGGTTATTCAGTGAAACGCGTTTTAACTAATAAGAACCCGTTCTTATTAAAAAACGGGGTTTTACTGCAACATGTACTAATACAACCATTCGAAAGGTCTCAATTTAACAATGGTTTTTTGCATTTTCGAACCGGAAGTTCTGAAGTTTTTAAGCAAAAAATATAACCAGTTCTGTGTTTTGGAAATACAAACTTTTTGGCAAAGGAATGAACTTTCTACGACCTTATCTTCCTGAGTTATCGGAGATATCTTCGTACAAACTAATAGACAAGCAAATAGATAGAGAGCAAAACGGATGCTTGGAAATTATTTTTATATACATTTCAAACATTTCTAAGTACGTTAAGAAAAAAAATGAAAAAGCTGGGTTCAATAATTCGACATCGCTCCTCAGGCAGGCTCGAGTAAAGAGTAATTTGATACAGACAATAAACGGAAGATTGATTTGTTTAAAAAGCTCACTTTACTAATAATCAACTGTAATAAAATTACATTATATTAGGATATATTTAATGGGCTATAAATCTTTCTTAAATGAATTAAAATTTTTAAGCCTAGGGGTATTTCTAATCAGAGGTGTAATGCGAATTTCCTTTGAAGTATATAAATCTTAATTTACTGGATTTCTTTATTATTCATTACTAAGGAATTTCGGCTATAAAATATTCTTGAAAGTGATCTGTGTCCTATAAACTAGTTTAATATAGGCACTACTGAAATAGGAACGAATTCTCAGTTTTAATTAAAAAAAAGAACGTGGGAGATTTCACATTTAAAGGTAGATACATTAATATTGCTCAAGGTGTTTGCTTCGATTTCAATTAAATAAAAATCTATCTCTAATCCACTTACTTCTTTAAGAACAAGTTTCTTTGAATTTGATTCCCTATAAATGTATTATTATTGAATCTGAAACTGCGATCTGAATTTTAAAATCTTAATCAATATTATAATTTTTTTTTTTAATTATCGTATAATTAACTCACTAAGAAAAGAGAATTAAAAAAAATATTACTTCGTTCCTGTTTAAAAAGGACTGGTGCGAGAGCAACGTCATGTCTACTAATTCTTAAGCTGTGAAGTAATAAGATATTTTGCGAAAAAGTACTGTTTGTTCCGGTTAACATACACAGAATGGAACAAACCCTTTGAGACAAAATCTGCTTCAGACTATTACATTAATGGTTTGCTTGCTACCAGCTATTTTATATTTATTTCAAGTCTTGAGATAAAATGGCTAATAAATGTAAATATGGAAATGAACAATTTTTTTTATAATGATCTAGGCGTGGGGCAGTGTGTCAGCCAAGTTCGGAAAAACGGGGGACGCACATGGGTATATTTACACGAACCATTTCAAGCTACTTTCAACACCCCCCCCCCCCCAATAACTTAAAAACTATTAGACTTAGAGACTTGAAATTTTGCATGGCTAATAAGACCCATTAGAACACCTAGAATCCCAAATTTCACGAATAAATCTATTTATTATAGTTCTTGAGTTATTAAGCTCTAAAAGTGCCATTTTTAACACTGACTGACTCACTCACTGATATATCAAAAACCTTCCGCTGATCCTAGAATGCTGAAATTTGGCATACTGGTAGAGTTTGGGCTACAATTAAAGGGGAAATCGAAAAAGCGAAATTTGTCCTTTTTCAGGACCCAAAATGAAGGGGTGAAATTGATTATAGGCTTAATTAACATATAGTGAAAATACAATCAAGCTAGAATTCTGAAATTTGGCATACTGGTAAAGCTTGGAACATTAATAAAGGAGGAAAAACCGAAACTTTCCTTTCTTCGAGGTCCGAAATGAAGGGGTGAAATTTTTGAAAAACCGACCGGGTTTTTAACAGATATTTTATGAGAAATATTTAAATTGAAAGTTTTTTTGACGAGAGTAGAATTTTTATATATTGAAGGAGATAATAAAAGAGTGCGTCTTCTGTTGGAATTATAAATTTTATTTATTTATAACGAGACTATAGTTTCGAGGGCTTTGCCCTCTTCATCAGTCTATTACAATGGATTCACAGGAATTAATTTATGAAGAGAGAAATATTTAATTATTATTAATATAAATGTTTAAATGTAATTATTTAGATAAATTAAAGGATAAAACTTTTCAAAAATTAAAGATATCTGACCAAAAACATAAATGTGAAAAAAGGGCCAAGTTCGGTACAAACGCCTTCGCCGACAAAAGAAGTTGAGATCTAAACGGGTACCAAGTTCCATAGCAGTTGCTTAAATCATAGCTATAGGGATGAACAACGATCTTCAATTGATTTAAAAGAAAATTTGTTACGTTCTTTGATATTAAATTTATAACTTGGCAAGTTTTATATCAACTAAATTGTTTGACGATAGTATAAAATAAGAACAACTAGATACATATATTTAAGCTTGTATTAAATATCATCACGTTAAACGTAATTTATTGACTATTATAACTTGCAGAGTTATAAATTTAATATCAAAGAACGTAACAAATTTTCTTTTAAATCAATTGAAGATCGTTGTTCATCCCTATAGCTATGATTTAAGCAACTGCTATGGAACTTGGTACCCGTTTAGATCTCAACTCTTTTGTCGGCGAAGGCGTTTGTACCGAACCTGCCCTTTTTTCACATTTATGTTTTTGGTCAGATTTATATTTCATCTAAATGAATTTTTTACTAAATAGATGGTTAATTCCGAAAATTCATTGAGGTCCATTATTTGTAGTTTAGAACTATATGTATTTGGAATTCACGCTGATTAAACCCCAGATTACAAACGTCAAAATATCGTTTTGCTATTATGGGATTGTTGAGTATTGATGAAATTTTGATTTAAGGCGAAATTTAATTCTTTTTAGAATATTAATCTATTATTAATGTTCTATGTCGGGGTTTCCCAAACTGTGCGCCGCGAAGCTTCATAATTAATTGAAGCAAAACATTTGACCTAACTAGACAAAAAAACAAAGTGAGAAGCTAAAAATTTATTTATTATTCATGTTTATCTCTTTCTTACGATCAGACATATAGTACCTACATAAACCGAAAAAAATAACTTTTACAGTCTCGAAAAAATCTGAAATATATTATACAAAGGGTCCCCTCTGTGGTCTGAATTTTTGATTTTCATAGAAAAATAATAATTCCCAAGATATTTTTATCGATTCTAATACAAGAGTATTTAGAGAGAAAAATAGGGTATTTATTTTGATGTAAAGCTAAAAATATAATTTTGACACCCTCAAAAAAATCTGAAATATATACAAAGGGTCTCCCTGTGGTCTGAATTTTTGATTTTCATAGAAAAATAAACTAATAATTCCCAAGATATTTTTATCGATTCTAATACAAGAGTATTTAGACACGGTATTTGTTTCGATACTCGTATAAAGCGAAAAAAATTAATTTTGACAACGAAAAAATCTGAAATATAATATACAAAGGGTCCCCACCCCTGTGGTCTGAATTTGTGATTTTCATTGAAAAATAAAATAGGTATTAATTCCCAAAATATTTTTATCGATTCTAATACAAGAGTATTTAGGGAGACCAAAACAGTATTTGTTTTGATATATGTATCTTGCCTCTGCCTTTGGTATAAAATAGTAAATATTCATATACCTTAACCGAGGGGTGAACCGCGATTGGAATTAGGTGTACACGTCTTTGGAATTATGTGAAATTATTTTGGAATTCATTAGATAATGCCCCTTCATCTATTGTCTTCTACTTGAAAATGAAAGTGGAAGTAGATCTACACGATATTAGGTCGCGGTTCACCCATCGACCTTAAATATAGCTGCATTTCATTTTATTAGTTTATAAAAATATAAATACTATATGTACCTAAAAAAGTTATGTTTCAAGATTTTTAATCTTTTCAATTAAATGACTTTAAATATACACGAGCAGTCGACGCTTGAGAAAATTTTTTAAGATTATAGAGAATGAACAAAGCTCGTTAAAAATAAATTATTTTAAATTAAAAGTGAGATTGCGTCAAAATGAAAAACTTTTGATAGACCTATTGCTTAATTAATTTTATTTTAGAAAGGGAGAGTAAATTGTTTGTTATGCTTAATGTGATTAAGCATATAAACTTCGAAAACAATTTTAAAATGAAAGAAAAAAAAATTGATGCGTTGAAAGGGGAAAAATATAAAATAATAAAATAAATTGTTTTGAAATGTGAATGGAAGGAAATGTCAGTGCGTCAGTTTTTTTTTCGATGAGAATCGAAGATGCTCCGAAATAACGAAGTGGAATTGTCTGTTCGGAATCTAAACAGATCAAGTGCTGAAGCTTGTTTAGTTGACAGAGGCGAGTCCGAGAAGCTTTATTTCTCACTTGGAAGCCCTCCTATCTCAAAGGACAAAGACGAATTGCGCCCACGGGCTGGGTCGCCTCCTTGTCTTTCAAGTCTCCGTGGATTGGTCCCTGGAGGCAAGACAAAACTTGCCGCTGGACGAAAAATTTAGACAAGAGGTCAAAACATACGAGAGATTTCCCTTTCAGACTTAATACAAGACTTTATTGATGGAGATCTTGTCTCTGTTTTTTCAAACAAGTTTTTGGTTGATTTAAATTCGAAATTCTCGTGTTATAAAATAGAGGGTTACATTTCAATTCGAAATTTTCACTTTGTAAACATAAATAAAAAGGTAATCGAACCTTCTTGTTATGAAATGAAAAAAAAATGGAAATTAATCATTCGGATAAAATATATGATGTAGGATTAAGATATGGAAGAGCCTACCCATTGAGAAGCTTAGAAAGAAACGGGCACGATGAATCACTCAGTCATTTAACTCACCTGAAACAAAAAACAAAAACAAAAAAGAACATTAAAAATTGTAATACTACTCATTTATCATCTTTAAGTAAAGTCTAATTTACTTGTAATTCTGTTCTTTTCTTTATTTTACAGTTTTCTTAATGTTTAGACATTTATTATGTTGAGAGAAATTTAATCAGAGATAAAGCATACGAGTCCTCATACTAATAGCAAAAGCAAAAACTCTTGAAAGTGATGTTTTCATTGAAAAAATTAATTTAAATATCACCATTTTTATTATAATAAAGAGACTTTATATAAAAATATGTTCGTCTGTGGAAGTAGACTTTTCTAACAGTTCGTGGACTTAGCGTTTTATTTTTATTATATTATTAATTTATTAAAAGTTGGCCTTTATAGATTCAAATGGATACGAACAGTTACGTCATACCAGTCTTAAAGGTATTAGTTTGGGATGATCATTAATTCATTATTAATTAATACCACTAAAAGGGATTTAATTTTCAAAATAGAGTTGACTTTTATTGAAAAAAATAACTTCTGTTGGTGCTTATGAAGTTATCTACCCTTTTAAGGGCTAAGATATTGAATCACTTCCAAAATTCTCCTTTATGACGTGTGAATTAATTCAAGAGTGATGCAAGCAGCTCGATTGAATTCAGGACGGCTGTAATAAGCCAACAACGATTTTTTTTTTGCTTTCTCGACATTAACCATTTTACGATACTATATATTAATTTTTTCTCAATTATGAAGGGATCAGATTAAAGTCGGATTGCAGCGAATCGGAATGAATATATAATAATTTATAATTAAAAAAGAGTATTTAAAAAAATATGAAGATATATTAAGAGATATTAAAATTTGATATCTTTGAACAAAATAAACTCATTTTGTAATAACTAAGGAACTAGGTCACTAGAATAATATTAGCTTTTAGAAAAACTAATTTGACCAATGTTTCCAAATAAATAAATAAATAAATAAAAAGGTTTGGTCCATGGAGTGTGTCGGATCCGTGTTCGTCTTTGAGCGTGCAATTGGATGCTATTTCAGGGGTGGATCGATAGCTGGGGGATATTTTGGGGTGAATAAAAGGGGCATGGTCGTCAGGCGAATGGCCACCTCGTTGATCTCTGGGTGACCCAATTTACAAATGGCAGTAACATCTTGCAGTTAAGCGTTTTCTACTTAATCAGCAGCTATATTCCTGTTAGTCATATTTATTTAAATTTATGTAAATGAAAATGAATTTCCTTAGAGGTTCAAAAAGAAATTAACATGAGAAGGCGGGGGTGAAAGAGAGTAAGTAGCTTCGTTTAGAAAAGATGAGTCTCGCAACAAACAAAATAATAGGAGATTGCACCTGAATAATAACTACATCGCGGGAATTGCAAACAAAATAAGTTACTGTTAGGATTCTCTCAGGAAGACAACAGTGAGGATTTCCTGCAGAAAAACGGCTGTGCTGTTGTTTCCTTACTTCTTGAGAGCCCATCTTTTCAATAGTCGTTTCGTCACATCAAGAGAAGAAAAATAAAGGGCAAAATCGATATGAGGTAAATATCATAAACCATTGATAAGAGAAGTGAAAAGTGAAGTCGAGTGAAAATTGAGAAGAAGAAAAGATTACAATTTATATAAGAATATATAGAAAGTAAGATAGAAAAGAAAGAAGATTTGAGACAGTTGGAAGAGAGAGATTTCAGTTTTATTGTCTAAACGTTATTTTGAGAAGAGATTATATTAAAGACTAAAAGTAAACTCATCTGAGCTTATTTATATTTACTAAAGCGACGTTGCTGGTAAATAAAAATTAATACAAAATAAATACTAGATTGTTTCGATCTTATATATGATTATATCAATATACTTGTATATAATTTATTTATTTTTTTATTTTCTAGATCAAATTAAGTAAAAATATAAAATCAATTTAAAATAAAAAGGAGAGAAAAAGATATTGCTTTACAATATTTGAAACTAATAAAACAGAGACCGAATTTTTATGAAAATACATATTTAGTTTACCTGCTTTTTTAATCATTTGACCTATATTTCCAAATTAGTGCATTTATACGCAATTAAAACCAATTTTTATTTTGCATATTTGTAGATAAGTGCATATATTTGAATATTTTGATAAAAATAATCCTCGACTTCTTATTACCAGATTTCCATCTGGTTAAGCACATGGTTGGAAGCTGCTCTATTATTCTTTTCAAGAATACAAAAGTCTACTCAGACTTAACCGTTAGTATTCTTATGTCAATGTGGACCAAACATTAATATCTTAAACTCAGCTTCTAAAAATGTGCAAAATGTTGGTATTATAATACGATACGTACGATAAGTAATATAATAATTATTTATTGCATCCATCGTTAAGAAGATAATTATATTTATATCTAAACTGTGCGTGCTTAGTAATTAATTGGTATACAATTAGTAAAATGTGAATTTATATTTGGTTCAAATTAAATTTTTTTTAAGCTATGAGATAATTTCCACTTTGTATAACAAAACCTGCACGATTCTAATTAATTAAAACAATTCAGCTATAATTGTTAAAAATAACTAAAAATTGTACAAAAATAATTCATTTTAACAAAGTACACTTAAAATTTGGCAAAAAAATACAATAAAAAATGTTTCATTTGAATGATTAAAGTAATGGATAATTATTTGGAAAATTATTTTTTTTAAGGATGACAAAAGAGATTGCAAAAAAAACAATTATTAATCTTGAATTGCTTTCACTTATTTGGAAAAAAGACAAAATCTATAAAAGAGTTCAGCATCTCATAAAATGGAACAATATGATTTGAAAAATGTAGGCATAAAAATAATTGGTTTCACGATTATAATGATGAATTGAAATTTATGTTTAGATAATATTCAATTCGGGAACGAAAGGCTATGACATATACAAGTGTATAATATAGTTAGGCTGCTGAATTATCTACAATCAAATATTTTTTTTTTATTAATCAAATAAGTTGAAATAAAAATGATCCATGGGCAGTGAGCTGTAAAATCAATCCCCAAAAAAGTGTGTTTAGTCTATGTGTTAAAACAAGTAATAAGGCTACACGCTTAGATGGTAAATAGTGCAAGAGAGAGATAGAATTTCGTTCTGTTTCAATGAACTGACTACCGATTCGAGAGCTGTTGCCGATATCTTATGGGATACATTACAAGAGTATCCAATCCATTTTCAAATGAATCGATAAATTATTATATATCTAGAGATTGAAGGAATAAATTATTATCGTTTTATAATAAAAAGAGTGTATTAAAATACAAGGTTTAAAA
Organism: Forficula auricularia; assembly: GCA_024734495.1. Taxonomy (NCBI): domain Eukaryota; kingdom Metazoa; phylum Arthropoda; class Insecta; order Dermaptera; family Forficulidae; genus Forficula; species Forficula auricularia. The sequence continues at coordinate 422,847 of JALMQS010000278.1, forward strand.
TGTGTATTTTAGAAATAATTTTGTTAATATAAATAATAAGAAAGTTGTACAATAATTATAACTATCATATGTGGGTATATGGTAAGTCGTAAGTCAGGGCTGTCCAACCTGCGGCCCAGCACATCAATTACTGCGGCCCGACGAAATTATAAATTTCCTTAAAATATTGAGATTTTTATGTTTCTGGAAAAGATATCTAATACACTTTGACCTGATTTTTTTTTCTAAAATAAGAAGAAAAAAAGGTTTCGAAGATTAAAGGGCAGATTTTCAATTTTGAATGTGAAAAAATATATCGAGATTTCCAAAAAAATAATCACAATTTTGACATATTTTGAACCAATTTTATTAGATTTAAATATTTTAACTGCAAACATTTCTGATTGAATGTATGGCACTGCAATCAGATTGAACTTTATTAAAATTTCATAAAAATTAAGATATCTACCCAGAAACAAATAATTTACATATATCTACCTTCCTAAAGCTATTTTCGAAAATAAAATTCACTAAAAGCAAAATTATAAGTTGAAATATCAATAACCAAGTTTAGAATAATTAAAAAATGTTTTTTATCTTATATTTCCATTTTTTTTAAATATTTTTATTTCAGTAATTAAAAATAATTAATCTCGAAAAATGACTAAAAAGTGCGTGGATAGAATGAATCTGTCTTTCTTTATAGCAGCTAAGGCAAGGATTTCAAATACAAGTTCAGACCTGTTTACAAATGGTTCCAAATAAAAGCCCAGACCTGTTTTAGATTAGTAGAAGTTAATTGCCATTGGTGGGTGTTTTTCGAGTCAGAATGAAGAGGGTGCAAAGGATGAAGACCGGGATGTATGATATGCGGCTGCTGAAGGATTCCAACGTAAGAAATGACATCCAATCCAGTCAAAATAATAATGGCACCATCGTGAATGAGGACTGGAACGACACTCAGGAAATAAAATCTCGCATTGGGAAAGCTAGATCCGCCTTCAATCAGATGAGCAGATTCTTCAAGAGCCACAATATCTCTCTTGATTTAAAAACAAGACTTCTGCGTTGTTATGTCTTCTCTGTCCTCTTGTATGGTGTAGAGTCTTGGACCTTGAACGAGGCCATTATTAAGAGGATAAACGCGTTCGAGATGTGGCTGTATCGAAGAATCCTTAAAATTCCCTGGACAGCACGAATGACTAATGCCGAAGTTCTGCAAAGAATGAAGAAGGACCTCGAAGTGGTGGATGACATCAAGGCCCGAAGAATTGCAGTACCTGGGTCATATTATGAGGAACGAAACCCGGTATACTTTGCTTCAATCTATTCTGCAGGGGAAGATTTTCGGAAAAAGAGGTCCCGGAAGAAGAAGAATATCGTGGTTGAAGAACCTCAGGACCTGGTTCAACAAGACCTCCCAACAACTCTTCCGTATTGATGTTGATAAAGTGAGGATTGCCATGATGATAGCCAACATTCGTCACGGATCGGCACCTTAAGAAGAAGAAGAAGTTAATTTCTTAATTTCTATTAGTCTAGGAATGGCTTTTTGACTATTGCACTTGGACTAATTGGATACTAGTTATTATATATAGAGTGAGAGATAAATTTAACCTAATTTATCGCACGGATAATTTACCACTGCTCGAAGCCCTTAAAAAACGTAGTAAATTGGATTGTATCTAACTTTCTGAGATTTGGCTCGTGATCCCGGCTTCTTTCCTTCCATACAGGCTTTTAGGGGATGCACCTTCTGGAGTATCTCCTTCCCAAATCAATATCATTAAAAAAAAAGAACATTCAATAAATTCAATCATTTGGAAATGTTAAGAAATAATTAAACTCGATTTATTTCTAAAAGACTTCAATTGCTAATAGAAGTAGATAAATGATTTAAAAACAAAATCCTGAAGGAAAAGAACTCAAAGATTATAATGCTATGATATTTTTGCTTTTTTTGACTTGGTGGATATGATTATTCTACATTATTAGCTATATTTTATTATTAACAAATATCAATGGAATTAGTAAATTTTATATGCAGCCCGAGACATTTGTTTTTCCTTCAAATGAGGCATATGTAAGCCAAAATGTTGGATACCACTGTCGTAAATTAAAAAAAAAAAAAAATTAAAATTTTGTATTTTTTCTGGATGTCTCTGCTTTTCTCTTAAATGTGATATTTAAAAGAACAAATTTAAAAGTGTCGGGAAAAGATTTCATACTATCTGATAACGTAGCGAGTTACAATTTTGCAAACTGTTCGATTATTATAATACTAAAGTATATTTCTCATTTGTTCAAAAGCAACATGTATTGGAGAATTCATGAGAATATGATATATTGATTGATGATTTTAGAATATTTTGACAATAAAGTCCAAAAGTAACTAAGTTTTGTATTTAAAAAGAATACATGAAAGATTGTTTAATGAAAACGCAAGAAAGTGAGAGATTCATCTACTAAATCTAAGATGTCATAGATCGTGGATCAAACCCGATGGGTCCAGTTCACAGAGAAGCCAATTAAGCCGGATTTTTATCTGGTAAAAACTAGTTCATCCAAAAATAGTGAAGTGGAATTTATAACAAATTTGATTAAATATCCATCTATTTTATAGTGAAGACAAAGGTAAGACTGTAAAATTCATTCTCAAATAAATAAAAATATTTTAATTAAGCAAAAGACATACTTATTAATTCATTCTTTATTGTTGTAGTTGTACGAATCTTTTTATCTTTCTGATATTCAAGATTGAAAAAGTCAAATGAATTAATATAATTAATGTTTAAAATTGAAAAATATATACGATGAAGATTATGATGAGAAGCACAAGATGGAAAATAATTTTAATTATCTCTGTAGTCGTATGCAGAAGAGGAAAAAAACTCATGGAAAAGCTCACATTCATTAAACGAGTATTTGAATGTTCATTATAATGTACACTTGGTTGCCTACATTGCAGACAAGCATGGGATTATCTAGCATGCTCATAGTTACTAGTGGAATTTGACACCATCTCTCTTTAAATGACAAGTGATATATTCATAGAAAAATTTTATAAAATGTCCTACATTATATTTTTATTTAATTCATATTATATATCAGAAAATAGAAAAATTGCTACATGTTACAGAGTTTTTTATAGATATGTTTGAGTAAATCAATCAAAAAGTTTTTGAATGTAATACATAAATGTATGGTTCAAGTTAACTAAAGATTTAATTTATATTAATATATTGAGAGAATTTATGTTACATTAAAAATAAAAATCTTTCATCCCCTAATCCCATCACAATCTCAACTCCGCAATCAACCCGCTCTAGAAGAAAAGATAACCAGTGTTGATAAACTCAGAACTGGACATTAACAAACTGACAACCTGGCAACGAAAAGTTTTTAACGATTTCTGAAATTATTTTTGAAGAGAAACTTAAAATATTATGTGACTGAATAAGAAAGAAAGAAAAACGGAGGCATCTGCCTATCATAAAAATGAAAAAGAAGATAAAATGTTTCGGAAAGAGTCGCAACTTTCAAGGAAGATAATTAAGAAAGATAACATCTAGTCAAAGTAACATATTGTTGAAAAATACTTAAGAAATAAATTATATAAAAAAATAAAAAATAAAAAATAGGTGTAGTCTGTAGTAGGATGCGCTTGTTTTCTGCGAACCCTTATCAAGCAAGTTTCTGGGTGAATAGACATAGCTACAAATTTGTCTTTTCTAATAGAGCCCTTCGTTTTATATCCTTTTAGCGCCTTTATTCTGAAAAGAATGATTGAGATGGAGATAAGACTATTCAAGTGACAAACCGTCGCTCGAAGATATGTCATTTATAAATTCTTAGAAAATTTATGTGAACTGGAGCAAGGGCAAAAATATTAATAAGACTAAAAGTCATATTTAACTTTTTATTAATAAATAAATAAATAATAACTTTAGGGGGATCAAATGCCCGCCTCCAGCCTCAACATCGTGATTAATGACTCTCTTGCGAGTCATATTATTTTAAAAAATTGAAGAAAAAAAATGTTTTAAATTGAACAAATATTTAATAATTAAATGTATAATACACTAATTTGACATCTTTAATACTTATATATCATCGATGTTCAGGATCAACTTTAAATCAAGTGGCAATTGTGAAGACATTTATCGTCGCTGATCTTAAAAAACCTCGTAAGTCCTAAATTCATTGTTTGCCAGAAAACAAGAAAAACCATTTTAAACAACAATACATAGAAATACAATGAATATTTATTATTTGTTCGTAGAGCGAAATTAAATTGAAATAGAATAATAAGTTTTCAATAGACAGATGAGCCATGACAAGTTGCTCGGTATAAACGTATACTACGTATTTGACCAAAAATCGGACCTTTGTAAGATAAATAAATAATAAATAAATAAATCTTTATTCCTCGACCTGCTTAGAGACACAAGTCCTCGGTGGCTGGTCCTCCAAACATCAATACAATCTAGCTACAATACATTAATAAACATCAATACAAATTAATTACAACAATTTAAAAAATAATAAACAAGTAAAAAAAAAATAAAAAATAAAAAAATAGAAATGTATGCTCATTAATAAATAACATGACCATAGATTTCCATCAAAAAACAAAAAAGTAATTTAAAAAGATCAGCGACGTTATATATGTGATTTGTTTTCACTTCAAAATTAGGGGTCATAGATTTTACGAAATTTAATTTCTTTTATCAATAAGAATAATACCAAAAATATGAGTCGTTTTTATGACATGTTTATTTGGGGCTATGACAAACACTAAAAAGGTCTGCTTTTGGTGTTACATTTTTTGAAAATTTATCCTTTTGTTTAATGGACTTTTATTTCATTATTGGAATGGGGCCGTTCATAAATCAGGTCACACAGTAAGGAGGGAGTGGGCATCTCAGATTTTAGAAAAAATGTGACAGGGGGCCCGGCGATCTTAAAAATGGTGATGTCACAAAAGTCAAATTAAAATTTTTTTAAAATTTCAAATATATTTTTAGATTTCAGGATATTATTATTTCAACATGAAAATGTTGGTAAAATAAATCTAAAAAAAAATTGTAACCAAGCAATTTTTATCAAAAACAATTATTAAATTATAGGGTATAAAAGTGATAGTGTAACGTTACAATACAGGAGGTCTCAATTAAAATGTGATAGAATGTGACACAGGGGGGGGGATCTAAAAATCTTGAAATTCGTGTGACATAATTTATGGAAGGCCCCTATGTATAATGGGAGATGTGCCAAAATAGAATAGTAAGGGGAGGGGAGGGGGAATAAATCCGTAATTTCATTATTAGAAAAGTAAAAAATTGCAGGAATTCAAATTCTTATTCAATCAAGTAAATTATTATACAATAGGTAAAAAGAACAGTGGATAGAAAATAAGAGATGCAAAATTTTGAAAATTTGTCATTGTTTCGATGTAGAAAGGTGAAAATAAATAATAGTAATTTTTTTCATGTTAGATTATAAATGAGTGAAAAGACGAAAGTGGGGGATTGATCCGGCGCAGGTTGATAAGGTGACCCCCTGTGTTAATTTATAGGTGAATTGAGTAAATAAATAAAAGATAATAAGTAATAACAATTTTCAATAACACTACAAGTTTGAAATAGTAGAAAACTAAATATTTAGATGTCTATATTTCTCAATGTTAAATAGTATATACCAGATAAATAATAAATAATACTAAACAACAGATGAAAGAGAAAACAATTTAAAGTTTCCGAAGGGAAGAAACTTTTAAGCATAAATTTCATGGCGATCCAATTAAAAAGATTTCCATTTAGTATTCTGAATTATCCCATACAATGTATCGATTGTTTGCATACGGAAATAGAATACATTTAGATTATTCATACTTAAATTTAAAATGGATTGGCAGGATTTTCGTATATATTTGAATATATTATATATAAAAAAAGGTAAACAATATGTGATATGTTGTCAGAGAGAAGCTCATAATACTTGTAAAGTGTCTAGAGATTTCGCCTTGATATTACCTATGTTAAAAACTTTACCCAAAAGGCTAAATGTAGGTTTTTCTTCATAAAAATGAAAATATATAATTCTCTTTCTAGTTCTCATTTTATTAAGGCGAAGAATCGTCTTCATCTAGGAATGACAGAGGACAGTCCTTTTCTAAGCTCTGACCTCCCTCGAAAAGTGTCCTCCTACAACATATCCTCCTTTTCGATATTTGAAGACTAATCTGTAAATCTTTGTATTCGATCGAGTTTATATAGATATTATAGAGATTCAATATGAAGACATTCCTTGTTCAGATATTTCCAATATATGTATTGTTAAGAGATTTTAAATTGACAAAAAATATTCTTTCAATGGAAAAATATTTATTTAAATAAAAAATAATAGCAATGTCAACATAATTACAATATTAAACACATGTTTTTACTATGCATTTATCATATTATAGCTTATTATTGTTGGAATAAATAAAATGTTTCTTTTCTTAACGATAGTTTATTCTTCAATTAATTTGTGTCCTCCTTTTCATTGTAAAAAAGTTGGTCACCTTAATTTTATTAATAAAACTTAGGGAACGCGATATGGGTTTATACGTTTATAGTGAAACATTTTTAAAATTATAATAGGTTGGAGTTGGTAGTGTTTCACAAGGAAACCTCATTTTATTAAGCATCATATTAATAAAAATAAGAGCATATTTAGATTTTAAAAATAGTAGCTCGATAACTTCACTATAATTATAACGACAGTAGGAGTAGTCTCATATGGAATTACAATGCAGTCAGAATTTAGACACGCCTTAGAGCCGTTGCGTTTTTAATGAAAAATGAGATTAAATTAGGTTGGATTTGGTGGTGTTTCACAAGGAGAAAAATTAAAATATAAAGATTTTTTTAGTTTACTCTATATATTTCGAGCTCCTAACTCATATTGACTAGAATGTTCTCCTGACGATGAGTTAAGAGCTCGAAATATATAGAGTAAACTAAAAAAATCTTTGTATTTTAATTTTTCTCCTTGTGAAACACCACCAACTCCAACCTAATTTAATTTTAACAATGTTTCACTATAAACCAACACCGCGTCTCCTAAATTTGATTGAAAAATGAGAGGAGTTGCTACTTTCAGTTATTCGTTCATCCCATCAATCTGAGTCCAGTGTAATAAGCTAATAAGCTAACACTATAGACTTAAACGACTACCCATCCAGCAACAAACCGTGATGAAATTCGGAGTTCGATGCAATAGATATGCCGAGATGATTATATTAACATTCACTAAAAAAAATCTGAAAAAGCTACAAATTTAATCTAGATGAACCGTTCCCTGAAACCGAGTTCTTTCATATCTTCCATTTTTAATTATAGTTTTCCTGTTTTGTTTTTTTAAGTTAGAGTCACTTTGGATTAATTTTTTTCCAAACTTGATGTTTTGGATACGAATTCCGCAGCCCAAATGAATAGTTCATGCAAATTATTTCTCACATTATCTAATTTTTGCTTAAACAATGCTTTGATCTGTTTGTTTCCTAATTTCATTAAATAAATCAGACAACTATTTCTCTACTTTTATCTTAAACGAAACGAAATTCTAATTAATTTATTGGGTGGTAAATGACTTTTCCTACTCCCTCTCGTCTTATTCCTTTCTAAGTATCACATATACGACGATTTCTTTTTCTCAATGATCGTTCAAACTCATGATTAATTTATTTATGGCCTTAAACAAATAATTTCACATGTAATTAAGATTTTTGTTGTTTATTGTTATACAATTCGTATAACATCTAACGAGTAATCATCATGATTTGCGGAATTCGTTCCCTTATGAAATCAAATCTATTGATTTTACTTTTAAATATGACTAGACCATGATGTGTTTAAATTAAATATAGTCAAAAAATTGATAGTTTATATCTAGAGTTAATTACTCTTAAAAAATAATAACATTTACGAAATTTATTTTTTGTTTGATATTATCTAATTTCATTTATTGAAGAACTTTCCGTATCCCAAACGATGTATTTGCTCACCTCTGATTAAGTGAAGAGCAATCGAGAATCTTTTAAACTTTAGAAAATTGGGATGATGTGAAGATGAAAACTTAATTAGATTTCTTAGGATAATCCGCTGAGTGTTCTCGTTCTCCGGTCGTTTTCATGTTCTGGAAAGATTTAAATGATTCAAGTCAGAGGGCTTGTTCTTTAGATTGAACGTTATGTGGATTCGAAGTGCTTAAAAATTATTTCTTTAGGATCTACCCTTAGTAATAACAATATCGCGCAGTCCATCCACCTAATGGTTGCTTACGAGCTTGTTAAAGATTTTGATACAGATGACGAAAAACGGACATGAGTAAACTTGCTAATAGAATAGTTAGAGACATGTTAAAATCAATCGTTCGATGATGTGATTGATATAAATTAATTAAAGAAAAAAATATTAAATGATTCTTAAGTTGGGTAGTCTGTTTAATGTCTAGAACAGGGGTGGCCACTAACCTTAACTTTGAGAGCAGCAAATTTATAAAACTGTTTCAAAGCGAGCCACATTGTTTGGAGATTAAATAATGGTTTATTAAAAAAAAAGACACATTTCTTTATTTTATAAAATTTAAATGAAGTAACATATATTTTTTGCTCTACTTACTTATAACATTACAAAAATAATTTTTGTATTATTATTTTTTAATTTAATTATTATATAGGGTGTGGCATACCACATTTTGAAGAGATATAAAAATGAAAAAATTTAACTAGAAAAAAACTAAATTTATTTTTGAAAATAAAATAAATATATTTTTTTTAATGTATTTTTAACATTATCAGACAAAAAAAAGGGGGGGGGGTCAAAAAAATTTCTAGCCCTTTTGATCAAACTCAACCAAATTTTGTACATAGTTTGGTCGAAAGGGCTAGAATTTTCATTTTTGACCCTCCCCCATTTAGGGTGGTTAGTTTTTGCATTTCTAGCCTTCTGGGTATACAAAATTTTGGTTGATTTTGGTTGAAAGGGCTAGAATTTTCATTTTTGACCCCCTCTCCCCTATTTTGGGTATAAGTTTTTGCATTTCTAGCCTTCTGGGAGTCCACAGAATATGTATATAAAATTTGGTTGAGTTTGGTCGAAAGGGCTAGAATTTTCATTTTTGAACCCCCCTCCTTTTTTTGTCTGATAATGTTCAAAATACATTAAAAAAATATATATTTTATGTTCTTTTCAAAAATATATTCAGTTTTTTCCTAGTTAAATTTTTTCATTTTTTTTATACCTATTCAAAATGTGGTAATCTTTATTCCACACCCTGTACTTTTTAAAATCAGTATTATTCAAGAGGGTTCAAAGAGCCGCACGAAATTGACTGAAGAGCCGCATTCGGCTCGCGAGCCACGTTGTGGCCACCTCTGGTCTAGAAGATCTTATTTTGTCTAGAAATTTTGTAAATAATATTCTAGAAGAATTTGTGACAAAGAGTGTCAAAAAAAACATTTTTATCTTATAGCTATTGAAAGTCGTACGTTAAGGCATAAAAAATTGAATTCAAATGACATTATTTGAGCGGCTATCAGCTTTAAAGCAGGATCAATAATAATTCATTTAAAAAATGTTTATCTGTATATTCGTAATAAAAAGATTATTACAAAGGTGGCGTCCTCCCTTCTCGCCCGATTACTTTCAACTGCCTTAATGTTGTTGTTCTTTTCCAAGGGAGAGAGATGAAAACTTTTCAAATAACGCTTCCTCAAGTTACACTGAAGGAGAGAAACTTAAGATATCGTGACAAAATATAGGAGTATAAGTTCTTATCGCACTGTTAATAGTTTACAAAGTTGCAATGCAAGGAGTTGGCTGCTATGCAACGAGCCCTGGCCCATTTGCCAATGATAATAACTCTGCATAGTGAAAGCTAATGATCTATGGCGACTTGAGACGATTATTTATTATCATATCTTAGATAATATAAGCCGAGGCAAGTCTTCGTGTGTCACATGGTTGGTTCGGGTAATTTATTATTATTTTAGTTGGATCGATATATATGAATTGGGAAAGACAAGGAACGCATGAGGCGACTTGTAAGAAACATCGAAAGCGGAATGAAGACCAGTAGCAGCTGGGGGAAAATTGATTCCAGTTGGCAGGACTATGAAGTTGATTCGGCTAGTCATGGTCCTAATACGATTAAGAAAACTTCCGTTTAAGAGATCCTTCAGGCGTTCAATTAATCCCGAATCTGATCAGGAAAGGACATTTCATCATTTTAGATATGCACTCGCAGTCCATTTCAGCGATATTATATAATAGATATCTACTTTACAATAACAATTTTATTGAATTTATTGCTTTATATAATAAATTGAAAATTAATTTATTGAATATATAATTGAATCGCAATTGAATCATAAATATCTACAATACATAAATGGAAAGAAGTTTAACACATAAATTGAAAATACAAATAATAATTTAAATATCGTTTTATTTTTTTATACCTACCTATTCGCTATTTTCAAAGTACAATCCAGAGTAAATTCCGAAACCATTGATAAATAGGCTGTACTATATGTTATATATTTTTTAATCATTTTCATTGGATATCCGAAATTGTGCCTAATTTAGAACTAGATTCAAGTTAAATAGTGATGGTGGCAGAAAAAAACATATACCTATGTGAGAAAAAATAGGGCTATGAAGGATTGTTCGAGTCCAACATAGACACGCACATCTTAAATGGCTGTTTAGCTTCTGCGCCCTCATGCATCCACCATGTGAACATAAAAACAAAAGGTTAATTGCCAGTAATTGGACTATCAACGATAGAAGCATCATTAGTATATAAAGCAGGGGTTCCCAAACTTTTCCGAGTAGGGGCGCCTTTTTTCAATTATAAATTTTCCATGGCGCCCAATTATATAATAATTAATTATTTGTGATTTAACTAAAAATTCAAATCTTAATAAAATCTTCAACAGCTTCATTACTGGAAATAAATAATCTATCTATATATATAAAATTAAGGTTTTGTCTGTACATTGCTCCAAATCACGCCAAATTTTGGTTGCACACGTTTCAAGCAAAGTTATGAACCTCGACAAAATTCCTGTCTGTATGTATGTCTGTCTGTTTCAGTGGTTTCCGAAAAGATGCTCACGATTCACGTAAAAACGGCTGAAGGGATTATAATGAAATTTCATATTTACATCAGATGTCTTCTAACTTACGTTTTTAGCTATATAACGTTTTGATATTTTGACCCCAGAAGGGGGTTGGGGGGCGGGGGGGGGGCGCACGAATGAAAATAATCAAATAACTCCTAAACTATTAACCCTACAGCAAATTTTATGATAAACAAAGTTGTAGGGGATGTGATTTCTGACAACTTTTGTTTAAAAGAATTTCCCCAAAAAACCTCCCAAAAAGGGGGGGAGGGTGAAAAAATGTAAATTCTTCCCCTTGGAAGAAACTCAACCAAATTTTGTATACATAATCTCTGGGCCTCTAGAGAGCTAGAAATGCAAAAACTAACCACCCAAAATGGGGGGGGGTCAAAAAATGAAAATTCTTTCTCTTGGGCCAAACTCAACCAAATTTTGTATACATAATCTGTGGGTCACTAGAAGGCTAGAAATGCAAAAACTAGGTGCGGGGGGTGGGGGTGGGGGGTGTAATGGGATGGGGTGAGGAGTGAGGCGGAGTAGGGTGGGGTTGCAGGGGGTGGTGCGGGTGGAGCCCAGGGGGCATAGCGGGGTGAGGTCCAGGCAGCTAGGCAGGGGTGTGGTGCGCAGGGTTGGAGGGCGCGGGGTGGGGTCCGGGGTCCGAGTGGGTGGGGTGAGGGTGGTGGTGTGGAGGCGGGGGTTGGGAACGGGTGCATGGTGCGGGGTGGGGGTGCTGGATGGGTTTTGGGGGCGGGGGTTGGGGCGAGGGGGGTTAGTGGGTTAGGGAGCGGAATGAAGTGTTGGGGTGGTGGTGTGGGGGCGGGGGTTGGGCATGGTGCGGAGGGTGGGTGTGCTGGGTGTTTTTTTTTTTTTTTTTTTTGGGGGGGGGGTGAGTGGGGGGTGAGTGTGGGGTTCGAGGGCTGGGGTCCAGGGGGCTGCCCCGCCTAGCAGAGGCCGCCGAAGGCGGGCCTTGCAGCTTATTTGAAATAAAAATAAATATCTATAAGAGTTATTATTATTAGTTTTTTTATGTACTTAGAAGGAAATTAATATTTTACTTTCTTTAGAGTTTGTGTTTTGGTTTGAGAAATGTCTGAAACTGAGAAATGTTTATTCGTTCATGTAGGTTAATTCGGATTTCTATATCTACGGTAGAGGAAAAACAAAAGGTCGTAGAAAGTTTATTCAGGTCCTAAATAATATCTAATGTTGATCTGTCTAGATTCCCATAATCCACGATAATTCAAAAACGTGAAATCATAAAAAAATTGTGTCGGTCCGGATTCCCCATTCTTATCACTAGTCAAGAAGGCAGAATCGTTCAATTCGTTCTAATGCCAAAAAATTTGATCACACACACGCAGATAGATAGAGATTTTTAATTTTTTGGATTTAAGGTATCTGAAAAATTGGAAAAAAAAATCGAATTCGAATTTTTTTACAAAATAAAAAGTTATATGATTTTGATTTGGAAATTTGATTATCAAATTAAACATCCTCAAAAGGCTTTAGCTTGCAAGCCTATCGAGGAAATTTTATTAGAAAAAATAAATTATTAATTTGAAAGTTTATAATGGAAAATAGGGACAAATTTTATTTTTATTTTTCAACCATCGTTTCGTCGGCTTTGTCGACTTCTTCAGGGCTTCTACAATAATAATAACAGTTATTAATATCAAGTTGCAAGAGTACATTATAATTTCAGACCAAATTTGTATCAATATTTTACCCACCAAATAGTTACATCACACATTAGTCCAAACTCTAAAGTAGATTATTTTCTTTTATCTGCGTTATCATTGAAGTTGTAACTATTTGGTGGGTAAAATATTGATCCATGTTTGGTCTGAAATTATAATGTACTCTTGCAAATTGATATTTATAATGTTATTATTATTGTAGAAGTCCTGAAGAAGTCGGCAAAGTCGACGAAACGTTGGTTAAAAAATAAAAAAATCACACAAAACACTTGTCCTTATTTCCCATTATAAACTTTAAAATTAATACACATTATGGACGGAAATGATAATAATAGTAAATTATTAATTTTATTAAAAACAAATTTCGTATGAATTGATTTTCTATAATAAACACCCCATAATAAATATCTGTTAATTCTTAATTATTTGATTAAAAAATCTACCTAATAAAAATAAATTCATTGTATATAATTATTTAATGACAAAAAAGTAGGTATTCGATAAATCTTTTTCTTTCCTTAAAAGCAAATGAAAAGAATGTTCCGAAATTTCGAAAAAATAATTCTCTTTTTTCATTGAAAATATTTTAAAAAGAATTAAAGATAAAAATTAAAAAAATAATAAATTCTCTGAAATGCAATTGGGGTAGAATGTCTCACTCTGGTATAGAAAGAAAAGGGTGCGAAATATAAGCTTGGGCACTTTTATAATAATCCCGGATACATATCGAGACAAGTCCATATCCATTGGAGACATTGAAACAAGCTCAGACACGAAATAAAGAATTTTCTATTAAGTATAGTACGAGTTTTATCAAAGCGTCTATTTCTCCTTTAACACAAGCTAACTATTTTAATACTAATAATAAAATTACATGCAAAGTCTATTATATAGAGTTGAAATATGTTAAAAAAATTGCAAAATAAAAACACATGGAAAACAATTATACTGTTAATATATCGATACAGGATAAAACACGTATGAAATAATTTTTTAGTAAAAAAGTAAAATATAAGATTTCAAAGCGATTCAATGCAAATGATTAAATTAGTCACACACACACACACATATATAACATATTTATATGTATATATATATATTCAATTTTTTGAATTCAAGGTACTGAAAGATTGAAAGAAACATCGAATTCGAATTTTTTCACGAAAATGAAAAATTCAATATTTTTATTTGAAAGTTCTATTAGTAAATTAAATTAAAGTAATCGTTCAAAAAATTTGAAACTCTAGACTTTATCCTTATAATAGTAATTATTGTTCAGATATTTTACAGATGTTTAGCTATTACAATTTTGGAGTTATAGATAGATAAAATACTGCTATATCTTAGGGTTAGTAAGTTATAGACTCCAAAATTATAATAGCTAAAAATTCTAAAGGATAGCTACTATTATAAGAATAAAGTCTACAGTGTTTCAAATAGTTTGAACAATTACTTTGGCTGGAATAAAAAATTGTTCGTTCAATGCCAGAAACCCCATATTATTTAGATGGGAAACTTGCATCGCTGTGCGGCACAGGTTAAAATTGAGATAAAGACAAGGAACTTGTGGGGTATTTTTTTTTCGAGTCATATGAGCCTCCGTCAGCGTAAAAATTCGAAAATACTAAAAGTAAGGACCATCCTAATGCTCCATAATTATGTTGGAATAAATGATAAATCTTTGTAGGTTTATATTGGATAACTTTAAAATAAACTACAGTAATTTATTGAAATTTAAAAACTGTTCATCTCCAGAACGAAACTTATTTTGCTATCGGCTGTGAATAAAATGTTACCAATATTTTTTCATTAAAAGATAAAAATAATTTTATTTGTAGATAGGTCAATAGTCTATTTTTTCTTGTTTTTCCAATGGACCTCCCAGATAACCAATAGTTTACTGTAGTGTAAGAAAAAAAATCAACCTCCCTGCCCGGGCACCCCAAGAGTCAGGGCCCTGGGGCATTGACACCCCTGCCCGCCTCTGGGCGGCTCTAATTATGAAGTTTCGCGGAGAACAGTTTGGGAACCTCTGATATAAAGGATAAATCTGTCGTCTCAAATATTTGAGAATTTTTGAACGTTTTGCTTTAGATCACCAATTCTCCCCATAGAAATGGTAGGAATTAAAAGTAGGCCCATGTTAAAAACATATATCTATGATGTATCCATGTCATGACTTTTCCATACATCTGCCCCTCCCCCCCCCTCCGCCCATTTTATGAAGGTGATTTTTGCAGTCATAGTTCCTTAGGGCCTTAAAGGTTAACCATGTAAAATTTGGACAATTTTAACTAAAATCTAATCAGCTCTTAATCTCTTAATACAAAATATCTAAATATTAAATTTCGTTTTGGATATCCTTATTAGTTTTTAAACTAGAGTGTAAACAAAATTTGGTAACACACGAAATCACACACTAAAGTACTAAGCCACTAACAAACCTTGAGAAAATAATTATTATCATTTATATTTTTCGATGTTCACTATAGGTACATACCTTTATTGTATAATGAAATGCCGTAAATTGCCTCAATTTTTTTTTATCAAAATAGTTTAAGCCGTTTTTAAGATATTTCAAATTTCTCTGTGAATAAATTATTAAAGATGTTTCACCTTGCACCAACACCACAATCTCTACTAATTACTTCTCTGTGAAGATGGGTTCATACTCCGAAATATATATAGAGGGATGCTAAACAAGCATCTTGTCTTGTATTTTTTGTGAAACCTACCTAGAATTTTATATTTTTTAATTTTCTTTACTTTATTTAAATATTTTTCAACAAGAACCCACACCATTCTCTCTTAACAAAAAAAAAAGCATAATATTTAAATAAATATTAATTTTTTTCTTTTATTTTACATAAAATTCATAATATGAAGTTAATTCTTATACACTAGTTGAAAAAATGCATCAATTCATAATTAAACGAAAAAATTAATTAATTGTATTAATGAATAGAGATGAGCCGTGGGTAGGATCGAATTGTTATTCGGTAGTTCAACTTCATACGATTACTTCAATTATCATTCTTGAGTGTTATTAACTTAAATGAATTGCAATTTTGGCAAAGGCAGCCGGCAGTTCTCTTCAATTATCCAAGTCGTCAGTGGAGGCCCGTAAATGTAACTCCACTTCAACAGGACCATCACTCGCCTCTTTCTATATAAGAATAGGTACTATTGAAATCGAATAAACTGTTTGTCACTGTCAAAATAGCAGCACGAGTTGTGAGTTTCGAAACATTCATCGATGAGGAACTGAATAAAATCATTGCTATATTTATTGATTGAAAATATCATTTTATTCCTTAGATTTAATCAGAAGCAAGGTTAGCTGGAAATTAATTAGAATATATCTTGGGAGAGAGAATACAGGAAATTATTATTTTTAAAATTTCCGTTTCAGACAAAAATAAACAGGAATATGAGAAATTATGAATTATTGTTTATCATGTTTTATTCCAAGTTCTTTAGATATTATATTAAGAGTTGTCTATTTGCAGTAGATATATAGAATTAATAATATAAATGTAAATGGAATAGGGAATTCACCCCTCCTGACATGTAGTAGGAGAGAGTGATCGGGGGACAATTTCAATTCTCTGATAAGAGCAATGAATTTAATCCCCGTTAATTAGCACCTCTGATTTTCGCCAATGAAGAATATTCCCTGATAATATTATAAAACAAAAAAGAACCAGCGCAAATCGGAACCTATACTCCGAGAATAAATTATGGTATATTCCTGTACTTAGAATCTGTAACGGGAGGATCCATCTCCCCCAAATTTTAGCTTAAACTATTTATAAATGTGAATCCATTAAAGCAACAAGCCATACAAAGCATTAAGAATATATTAATAACAGAAAATAGGTGCATCTTATTGACCACTAACTCTACCTATATTTACCAAAGTTGAATAATAATTTGAGAAGATTATTTGTCATTTAGTTCTCCTGGAATAATATTGACCAATTTCTAATTATGTATATAAGGGGTGAGCCCGTTGCAATTGAGAGATAGAGCTGCAAGTCCCTTTCTAATCAATTTCCGAGTCCGACAAGCTATACAAATTAAATTATTTCAAGTTGAAATAAGCCAAAAGAAAACAATAAACTTTGAGCTGACCCATCCATAGAATTGCTGCGTCATGTGTTGCTTAAATCATTCAGGAAAACCGCAATAAGGAGCCGCGAGTGCCCAAAGGTATTTTTGTGGTCTCGCTTGTGAATACGATTTTTATATGATAGATATGATGCAAAAAAGTGAAATATCTATAAGCTAAAGTTTATGCTTGCATTCTATTGAGAAAGGGAGACTTAAGAAATGTTGCGATAATGAAGAATCATAAGAGATTTGAGAATTGTATTCCTTGTGGAGTCAAGAAAAATAGTGATAGTCTTAATTGAATGGTTCGTTTTTGAATTAAAACCTGGGTAGCAAGAGAAAGCTCTTCTTTAGTTATTCAAAGAATGGTATGTTTCGAAATTTTCAATCAGAGCTCTTGTCATAAGATGGGTGATAGTGAGATAATGTCCTATTATGCCTAAGCAGAACAGATGAGTTGCATAGTGTAGGAAAAAAGTAGAAACTATAAAATCATTATCCCAAATAAAAATTTGCAACAGCATTGTCAATATTGGAAAAAATGTCTAATAATGTATGAAATTAGATACATTTAAAAAATATGACAAATTGCAAATAAATTCTTGCTCCCTCTTCAGCGTTTATCATTCTTTCTATGTAAAAGTCTAAAAGTACAATTACAATGGAATTACTCTTTGTAACGGTTATTACATGATTATTTAATTAAATCAAATGTAATTCCAGTATTTTTCTTTTTAAAAAACATGAAAATGTTCTTTCTAATTGCGTGTAAATTATGATTAGCCAAATTATACATCAAAAGATATATATAATGCGCCAGACGATTTTCTATTTTTAAGGTTTAGTAAAAAAACCAATTCGTCAATTTACGAAATCCGAAAAAAAAACAATTAGTTTGGTTTTGACGACGAAGGTGAACGAGGCTGAGTTCAGAAATCTCGGGATTGTGGATGTCTGGAACTGTGGAACGTGGAAAGCTGGGAACGGAGAAGCGTCGCCAGACGTAGAAATTCGAAAGAAAAAAAATTAATATTTGATATTATCTACAAAATTTATAAATAAACAATTAATTGTTTAAAATGGGAAGAAATAATCGATAGGAAAATAAATTCAATTAGAAAAAAAAATGGTCTCCTTTGACTATATAGTGAAAGCTGGTCTCCATATAATGAAGCAATTTCCATTACATCTTTTTTATAACAAGTATAAAATATTATAAATTAAATTAATTTGTCAAAACAAGTAGAGTATAAGAGGACAAATTTACATGTTATTTTGTAGAAATGTTACAACTCTGAGCAAAATACTCTTTTATTAAAGTTGTAAACAACTAAAATATTTTATATCATTATATAAAAAAGAGTTTTTTCGCTATTTAGTACATACAACATTTATATATTTTGTTCCTAATAAAAAAGGTTAATCGAAATAATTGAAACTAAAACTCAAATAGAAAAGTACTAATTTAAAAAATGGACGACGCCGACATTATAATCTCTGATTCGGGGCCATGTTACATATTTTCTAATTTTAAATTTAGAAATTATTAAATTTAAACTGCTTAAAATTATTTATTTATTTCTATTTAAAACAGTGGCGTGTGGCGCATCCCTAAAACTTCAAAAATTTAGAGTATTTTTCTATTACATATATAAGGTCAATTTCACAATTTCAGAAGAATCTTTAAATTTTCAAATTATTATCCGTTATTTCAAATATTTCTATAAAAAACATTTTTTGTTTAGAAAAGTATATTGATTCTCGAAATGAAATAAAATTGTTGCATAGTTTCAAGGGGCAATTAAAATGATTTTTCCGAAAAAGGTGCCGATAGAAGGTTTGAAGTCCTTGCCTGGTATATCTTCCAGCTCAATCATGTCAATGACAAGTCTAGACGAGTTTTGGTCGAATAAAAATTGTTCTCTCTGAGGAACTATTATTACAAAAACTATTATTATAAAAAGAGAATCTTTGGACTAATCCATTTGTAAGAACTCTCAATATATAAGATCGGAAATAACTAAAAATGCAATAGAAAATAAGTCATAGCTTGCTATAATTAATTTCTGACTCCTACCCTCACTCACGAAAAGCAGTATCCGTTTGGGTCGAAGGTCCCAAAATATATTTTTTAAAAATCTAATGTTAAATTTGAAAAATAACGAAAATGGTGCCATATTCGATGAAATTTGAAAAGAAAAAAGAAAAAAATTAAAATAAAATTTCAAAAAGTTTTTTGGGCAGCATCCCCTGTTGAAAAGTCCCCAACTACCACTATTTAAAATCTTTTTTCATAAAATCAATAATAAATCTTTTACAAAACATAACAAATCAAATGAACGATACAAAATTTAATCATCTTGTGTCCATGAACATTTTAAAGTTTTTCGTTAGAGTTGAGTTTTAATACCTTAGATTTATACATGTGACGTCACGAAGCTTATGACTCGCCCCCCTGTCACACGATGTCACACTTTGTTGACCACCCTCCCCCTCCTTAACGTGTGACGTAATTTTTGGATGGCCCCTTCTGGCAAAATCTCGATATACAAGATTTCATAAATATTGGTAACACACACATTAAAAAAAACTTTTTGCAGTATATTTTCACAAATGCATAAATTCAATTATAATAATATAATTAGAAACCTCCAATTTCTATTTGCTATTTGTTGTAATACATTGGGAATAAAATTCAATTTCAATATTGTAATTATATTACCTAAGGTGAGTATATAATTAAAAGAGAAATAAATCAAAAGCAAATATAGAAATTATCAAAAATTAAATTAAATTTGACCTCATTTCTATTATCTATAAAATTGAATTCATGAATTCAATTATATTATTCTTGCATATAAATGTAATAATTAATTCTATATCAATGAATGAATTGCATTTGCATCGCTGTTGCATGGAAACGGTGATTCGTTCATACCAGAGTTTTAATATGCTTCGAATAGAATAATAAAATTGAAAGCTAATCGAATGGATAATAGAAAATAAATCTTAAATTAAATGAGATTTTTTCTTGGGAAATTCTTGAAAGAATATTCCATTCTTTAATCTAAGAGATAGGAAAATGTCTGTATATTAAAGCGGGGGCTTTAAAATATGAATTAAGATCTTAAAAAACTTTTTTATATTTATAATTAACACAAAAAAGACTATCATTATATAATAATCTATAAATTAAAGCGGTTTGTAATAAAATTGAAATTTCTTAAGAAATATTTTAAAATAATTTAATTCCCCATTTTGTTTAATTAGACATTCATTTTATGTTCAAATTTAATTAAAATTATTAACAAAATGCCTTAATACACTCTGGTTAATGAATCAAGAATATTTAAGTAATATAAATTATATTTAGGGCAAATTAAATTAAGTATATTTTTTCTAAATATACCTAATACATATATATTTCACTTTTTCATACGTCTAAACTAATATCCGTTCGAAATCAAATTAGAGAGATAACTATATCTAGCAAATGCATTGATCAATTTGATTTCGCTGCAATGACTTTTAGAGACTGGAAATAATTACTCTTCTCCTACAATCTGGATCTACCTTCGATTCCTACTCGATGTCTGAAATTTCTTCATTTTACATTTTACGGTTGCGAGAGTCAATCCTTAGTTAGAGATGTTACACTTTCTTGAATAAATATGATAAATAAAACTTCAATCCCTCAATATTCTATCATCTAACATATACATTTTATGAATCGCACACGACGGATCTTACTTAGTACGTTTGGCGAGTAAGCTCGCTTATATAGTTTGTTTAGCACCGGCTTCAAAAAGTGATTTCATGTAACAATTTCGTCGTTTAGTTGTAACTAAATTAGTTTATACCTTTTAGTGTATTTTATTTTATTTTTGAGTTATTCTTATTTTATATTTGATGCATTTAATTTTTTGAAGTCGGTTTTATTTTTTTTATAAAAATTATTTTTATTTTTCTCTTTTTAGTGACTTAAGATAATATTTTGTATGCATCTCGTAAGAGAAAGCGTCGGGCGAATGAATGAGAAAATGATAAAAAAATTCAATTCATAAATATAGAAATTCTCTCGAAACGTTAACGGTTTTTAAATGAACGTTTTAAGAGTGTTTTTTTATAAAAAATTTTATTTATTATAATTTCGATTATTTCCTCATAAGAATTGGAGATTTACGTTATTTCGTCATTGATCATGTCATCAGAACTTGACCAAATTAATATGGGACCACCCCTAAGGTACCCCCTATCCATTAAAAAAGAAGAATCATTCCATAAACAAAGAAGTTATGCCTGAAGGTACAATACTAATGAAAAAATAAGGGACCAATCGGGAAGTAGACAGAACCCAATGCAAAAAAAATCATCGAAATCGGTTCATAATTGGCGAAGAAATCTGGTAACAAGACAAAAAAAAAATTCAGTCGAAATGATAACCTCCTCCTTTTTTGAAGTCGGTTAAAAAATCAGATAGATTTGTATTATTTATTGTGAGAGGAAAAGCCGAAAATACAATTTTAATGGTTAATTAATTTTTGTAAGAGATTTTATTTATTTTAAAGCCCATCAAAGCTCCACGCATTACCAATTAGAAGGCTTTTTGATTTGAAAAAATGACTTAATAAAAATTGATAGAAATTTATATTGAATACAGTAAACCATTATAATAAATACTTTATGACAACATTTAAAATTTTAAAAGAAAATTTATTGCTAGATGCAAATAGATATAAATTGTATTTCCTATAAGGAAAAGTTCACGGGGTTTACCCAATTAAGAAGTAATATGGTAGAAATGTATAAAGCGCCGAGACGATTGTGCCACCGAGATAGAAATCTTCCTGAGATAATAATTCTCCCGACACTCTCGATCAACCTTTTTTTATATATATAAAAAAAAATCTTTCTCGTTGATCAATTTCTCACTAGCATTCAGGTGTAACTTCCCAGGTGAAGTGCGATAGCGTGATGCGTGCAACTTTGCCGCCCCTTCAACTTAATGATGGGTGTAAGAATTTAATCCATGTCACCCGATTCCTTTGTTTAGCCATTCATCCATTTACCAGATTAGATCTCTTTTCATTTAGTCAATATTAGGATAAGAAATTATTCAATTGCAATCAGCCAATGGAAAACAGACGGACCTTACCCCCTTCTTCATTCTCCAATTTAAATATAAAAACTCAATGAAAACAGAGGAAATCCAATTCGCTCCTTTAGTGATTAAAATTACACAATTGTAAAAATTAAATCCATTCGCTAGGAAAGTGTTCCTTTTTTTCGTTTCGTTTCAATTCAATTGTTTTTAATAAACAATCAAAAAAAGATTAATAGAAAAAGGGAAATAATTCGAAAGTAAACGTAAAAGTAATGATTTGTTGGATAGGATTTTTAATTATTTTTCTAATCAATGTAAGAAGAAATCTTACATCTTGCAAGGATAGTTTTAAGCGTCTGAGCTTTGATTTATCCTAAGTTTATGCAGACGACATCAAATCGTTATTTCTTTTATTAAGAATGATTGTAAACATAATAAAGAAGATGATTTAAATAAAATTATGTTAAATATAGAAAAAAAATGCAAGCCCACTGGATAGCTGTATGGTGGTCAATTATTAATCTTCTTATTGTTAAAACATTTTTCTTGGATAGAACTCCTTGAAGCTGTGAATAAAATGGGCGTCAATAGTTTTTTTGGCTCCTCTTGGGATAAACATATTTCTTTGGAATCTAACTTCAAAAATACTAGGGCTTTTATTCAAATACATACACTATTTTATTCCTGCCTAACTTTTTACACATTTTATTACGTAACTATTTCATGAATTAGTTTCATAAGGAAAAATCAATGTAGTCCTGTCCTCTGTTTGATGCCTATAAACATACCTACACATCAGTGGCGTGCGGTCCATGGATGCTTTGGATGCGGCGCATCTCTAAAATTTCAAACATTTAGAGTATTTTCATAAATATACATATAAGGTCGACTTCAAAATTTCAGGAGGATCTTAAAATTTTAAAATGATTATCCGTTATTTCAAATATTTCTATAAAAATTGTTTTTTGTTATGAAAAGTATTTGGTTCTCGAAATCAAATAAAATGGTTGCATAATTCCAAGGGGCAATTAAATGAATAATTTTTCGGAAAAGGGTGCCGATAGAAGGATTGAAGTCTCTGCCTGGTATATCTTCCAGTTCAAGCATGTCAAAGAAAAGTTCAGACGAGTTTTAGTCGAATAAAAATTGTTCTCGCTGAGAAACTATTAAAATAGTAATAATACAAAAAAGGAATAAATGAAGATGATTCGAGAATCTTTGGAATAATCCATTTCTAAGAATTCTCAATATATAAGATCGGAAATAACTAAGAGTGCTATAGACAAGTCATAATAGCTTGATCATAGCAATAGAATTAGTAGAAATTTAAGATTTTCTTATAGGACAAGCTGATTCATTGTGGAAGATGGTCGATTTCCATCTCAGGGACTGTGGAGTCACAAGATTTAATTTCTAACTCCTACACAAACAAAGCAGTATGTACCGTTTGAGGCGAAGGTTCCAAAATATATTTTTTAAAAATCTAATGTTAAATTTGAAAAATAACGGAAATGATGCCGTATTCAATCAAATTTGAAAGAAAAAAAACAAATATTAAAATAAAATTTCAAAAAAATGAAGGGTACTTTTTTGGCAGAATCCCCTGGTTGAAAGGTCACCAACCGCCACTCCTACACAAACATTTATCGTATATAATTTATAAGTTAGAGACTTAGTTTCGAAAGTTTATCCTTCATTGTCAGGCTTTTTAATTAGAAATATTTTTTTCTGGTTTAAATACCCGATTGGATGTAGGTAAATTTGTTTTATTGTAATAGTAAAGTGGTCACTTCACAAACTAAATGATATGTTCCTATGAATCATCAACTCTGGTTCTCTCGGCAAACTAAAGCTTGTCAATTATTTTAATTAACTTTTTTATTCAAAAACCGACGTTTCTGTCTTCTCTCTCAGTGGCAGTAATAATATTATATAGTATTTCATTATCAGCAGAATTTAATGTTTTAATTAGTTTTTCATTGCGACTTGTAGAGACTGAAATTTCCTCAGTGTCTTTTTCTTTCCCGAATTTTGAATATTGAATTCATCGTGATATATTTTATTGCTTTTATTTTCTGGAACGCAAGGGTCTATAATGAATGTTCACCTTCAGGGTAAAACACGTTCTTACATCATATCATTAAAAATAAAAAAAGTTTGTAGCTCGAAAATCTCAATATTTTCTTGAAGGGTTGGATAATCCTTGGGAAAATTAGAAAATTAATTAAAATTCTCTAATGTCTCTTAATCGCTTCTTAATTTTGTGGTCCTGTTGTATCTGAAAGAATCTTCCAAATCAACACTCTGACCATGAAAGCCTCAAAAAGCAAAAATATATTTTTTTTATCTTAAACAAAAATAAACTATTTTTTATTGAATTCATATTTTAATTTAATAATATAGCATAACAGGACGTAAATACAAAATTTTCCAACCAATCAAATATGGTTAAAGAGTCAATTAACTCTTTTGACCTTTTTGTTACGCACTTTGATTGAATTGGCTAAGAAATGTGTGCCATTTGTTTCAATATGAAACCAGAACTTTAATTGAAAAATCGACTTTTGCGTACGGATGCCCGATCTATTATTCGATTCGGTTTGGGAAAGTTGGCACTTGGAGCACGGAATGACCCAGGGCGGGTGCTGAGGGTCCGGGTTCGTACCCCGCGCTTTCCACTTACGTAAAGAGCATCTCCCATACTTGCATAACGACAAAGAATAGAAATCATTAAAAGATTTTAATCTAAATTTTTATTGATTGATCAAAATTTTGCCAACGGGGTTTATTTATTTAAATAATTATCGTTTTATTTAGAAAGACGATACAGAATCATGATTAATCGACGATTGCTTTTCATTTGCTATTCATTCAGGGATCAAGAAACTTACTGCAAGGTTAGATCACAGGGAAGAAAGTGTTTGTGCTCGGGCCAGTCTTTGACTTAATGATCATCGAAAGTGGTCAGACTAGTTGGATGCAGAGGGCTGAGCCCCAGGGCCTCAACTTGAGAGGTCTCCTTGTTCACTACAAGTAGAAATCGGAAACGCCTTCTCTCTTGAATTAAGTCAGCTCAAAATGAGATTTTCATACATGAGAGAAATACGATAATAAATGGTCAAACTTCAAAGACATTTATTTATACGACAAACACACTATGGTAGTTAGTAAGAAAATCTAAGGGGAATTTAAATATTATATTAATATTAATAAATGTGATTGAATAGCTTTAAAACATTTTTTGGTTTTGATTAATTAAATATAATTATCAAATGAATAACAAACATAAGTATACAATAAAAATGCACTTCATCGGTGATACAAACGACTTATTGCATATATTTAACGGTTATTATAAATAAATATATTTAATAGAGTAGGATCAAAATATTTAATCGTATTGATGGTTTTGAAAGACCACTAAATGGGAATTTAGAGAATAGTGAAACAAATATTATCATATTACTTACTATGTGTAAGTGAAACTAATAGAAGTGATTTACAATGAACAAGCTGAGAAAAAACAATCCATTAACTAAAAGTAATAAATGAATTAGTGAATATGTTTATGAAATTATTAAATTAATCAAAATGTAGAATAATGGGTAACCATCTAAAGGCACAGGTCCTGAGTTGTGTTGGCAGTTTATACAATTTTATATATCCAATAAGAATTTGGATTCTTCAATAATATTTAATTGATTACAATATTTGTAGATTAATCTTTAGAAAATGATAGATTTTGACACCTTAAATAGAAAATTGCTTTGAACCAACTACAAGATTAGCATTTAGAAAAGTAAATGATTTTCAATTCAAAGTGTTAAGTGAGTGGATTGTTCCACTAGATAGATCATAATGTTTTTCACCACATCTATCTTTTTAGACATCACGCTTTCAGGGGAATGAAATTGCCCTCTGGCTTAGTTCAATCTTGAACTATGGAATAAAAAATAGAAAAAAGTGAAATATGGTACCTAAACAGGGAAATAAAATGATGCCTGAAAATAATAAATAAATTATTTTAAATAAAATAACAATTACAAAAATATTAGGTAAGGAACGCATTGTAAAAATTAATTATTTATGACTATTCAATTTTAAACTTAACTGACTTAATTTATTTAATTTATTTGGTTTTTAGCTTTTTGACTAATACGATTTAATTTATTTACTTTTTGATTTTAATTTTGGTGACTATAGAATTAAACTTTGATTGATTTAACTTTTTGGCTGTTTGAGTCATTTTAGGTTGAACTATGACTGTTGTTTTCTCCAAATAAATAAATAAAAAAAAAAAAAACGACTCTCCTTAAAAACATTTTATTTAATAATGAGGGATGGATAGTAGGTATATAATTATCAAGAGGGTCAAGAGAATTGAATAAATTAGTAAAAAGTTTGAGAACTCCTCAAATAAAAAAAAAATGAAGTAATATTAATTTAACAATTATTCCAAAGTTAGAATTCCAATGTACGCTTAGAGAACCTTCACTTTATCGAAACGCAAACAAGATTATCGGAATTTTTGTATGAAAAGTATAGGGAGATATTATAGTTAAAGTAAATAAATATTCAGTCTGAAAAAGCGATTGCAATGCTTTAAGGAAGATAAGGCTAGTCATCAGATATCAAAAATTAGGAAAGACTGAAGGGGGCGATTCCTCCAAGGGGATAGCAGAGAAGACTATGTAATGTTAATATAGATATAGATATGCTACATGCGATATAAACGAATTTTAAAAATTGGAACTTAAAAAGACACCAGAATAATCTGAAGAAAAAAAAATTTCTTGGCTTGTTTTTAGAGAAATTTCTCAAAAAAGGCTAATTTAATTTTAGTAAAAAAAAAAAGTTAAGTGGATTTTTTACATGATTTCCTACGAAGTACGACATTTCACAAAAATAAAAAAACAATAGTGAGGATATAAGTCTTATTCTTGTTTTTAGGGTTCTGTTTAAAAAGTAAAAATGGACCCTGATGATAGTGTCGTTACTATATCTATCAGGAGGGGGAAGAGCTCAAAAAAATTGAAATTATTCTTCAAAGATTCTTCAACAGATTTGGAATTAGTTTTTGCACCAAAATAGTTCCATAAAGCCCTAAAATATAATTGTGCCAATTTTCGTTCTGATTAGACGTGGATAAAATTTTAATTTTTCTCCAATATTTTTCTTCAGGGTGCAGTTATCGCACTTTTTGGAAAGCTAGAATCATAACACGATATAAGAAATTTACACTAAAGTCAAGATCTGAAAGGGTTGTTTACACTGAACAAAATCCATACCGCTCTGAAGCGAACTAAAATTAGAGGCTTGGCTGTAAGCTAAGTCAATTAAATAATAAGCTTAGAAGGGAAATCAAGAGATGTATATAAAAAATATGTTTTCAATTATTTAATGGTCATCAAATTATCATAATAATGACGCATAAATGACATAGATGGAAAATTCATGTCCGATAGACTTAGCAGAAATTCATCATCATTAATTAAAACTATATATATATAGCTCAATCTATTGCAATATAAACTAAACATATCTCGCTCGCTAAAAGGATTTTTCAAATAATCCAAATCCATGTGAGATAAAAAGCATTTTTTTATTATTATTAGTAAAATACTGAATCTCAATTAATATCTGTGATCATTTATTAGTTTTGAAAAGGTTTTATTTGAAAGGGAATAATGCTATTATCATTTATACCTTTTTTTGAATATGAATCATGAATTAATTTTATTACTCTCTAGTTGTTTAATTTTTAGGAGTAATTTGTCATTGCGTGAAGGGAATAATCAATTAAAATATGCGTCACATGTGCCATTAACACTTTTTTAATTAAAGAGTTACACGCAAATGAATAAATGATTTTATTAATTGAAGCCCTTTAATATAGATATATAATGTTACAATGACTTTATCTTTTGGAAAAAGTTTAAATCTAAGATACTAAAAATAATGTATGACATTTCGATTATGGATCAAGGATATATGCTTTACGATGATGCAAAGAAACTTCTAGATGGACATATTTAAAAATAGTAATATCAATATAATATTTGCTGTTGATTCCTATCATGTTTTGTACAATTAATAATCTTATATTGAAAGATCTTAAAAAGTATTATTTCCAATATGTGAGTAAAATAAACATAATCAAGGCCGGCTCTTGGGCCAAGAGATCAAGCGACTGTTTGGGGCGCCATGGTAAGAGGGCCGCAGAAAAGGTTATAGCAAAATAATATAAGTTTGAAATATATATATAAAAATTATTTTATTTTTTGTTGTTTAATTTTTATTTGGATGGCTTCGGATACTAAGTCCATTTAGCTGGGGGTCAAAGCCCGTGGATGACATTTTTAAGGGGGTATTTTAGGAAAAAGGGCGTAGGGTGACCAACTTTTCCACTTCATAAAAAAACATACTTATTCCATAATAAGGGGCCCGCTTCAGATTTTAGGTCGCGGGCCCGAAAATTATAGTAAAGCTCAAAATGTAATTTTTCATGTTAGGCGCCTAATGATGCAACCTGAAGGGCAGAACGTGCAATTCGAATGCATACCCTACCTCTTACAGGCGGCGTTGAATCTCTATTAATGTATAAAAATCAATTATTTCTTTCTGGATATTTGTATTCTCTGCAGAGAAATTATTTCCCTAAATAAAAAAAATAACCGCCTGAAAATTTCACCTATATTTTAAATATAAATTTTTAAAGGCAACTCAAGATTTTATAGTGGTTCATGTTTGAAGTATTTTTTTTTAGATCACATCCTCTATTTTTGTTAATTATGCTGTAAATTAGGCAAGAAAAAAATCAACCCTTAATATTAATATTTAAAGGTCGTTAAAAAACGCCAAACATGAACAACCAAAGAATCTTCAAAAATTTTTAGCAACCTTTAAACATGTATATTTTGAGTTGAAATTTTCAGGTGATTATTTTTTTTATATATATAGAAGAGAAACAATTTCGGTATCGAGAATAAAAATTTTGAGAAAGAAAAAATTGATTTTTGTGCATTTTTTAAGAGTTTCTAAATTTTTGAGCGACCTCTAAAAATTTTTTTATCTAGCTAGAATTTGGAGAGGGTGCTTAAAACATAAAATACTGACCAACTTTCATAAGGGGAAAAAAAATAAGTCCCTCACAGGCACGGCAGTGACATTTTTTTAAGAAGGTTCTTTCGCGACAATGCACACAAAAAGTTTTAGCCTCGTAACCACTCTATTATTATGGACGGTGTTAGAATTTAAGGTTGTGTTTTTTAACGTGACTGTACATTTTACGCTACTACTTTCTATTTATGAATGGATCGTTTAAAATAAAAATAAAAAATTAAGAGCTTGGTTGGTCAGTTAAATAAAAAAGATCATTAATTCAAAAAATAAATTATTAAATTAATAAAAGCCATTAATATTCTATTTTATTTTTTATTAATTTCTTATAAATTAAGACAATTTTATATTGAATCAATTGGATGTAGAATATAAAAAATAAATTGGAACCTTTTTAGTACAGAGCCAATTAAAAGGGCGAAGGCACAGCTCTCGAGGGAGGCTCATTTTACGTTTACTAGCTGAAGATCAAGTCACGAACGCCACGAGTGTAAAACGAAGGCCATAAACGACAAACCTACCTACGCTTAAAAAATATATTTTTTTACACTAGAGGCAATCAGAAACCATTCTTATGATATCCCACTTGTCTTCTCATTCAATTTAAATTCCCGTTAATGATTAAAAATATAATAAAAGATAATTAGATGCAGAGAGTGATTGGAATTAGTAAGTATATGTAAAGTAAGAATTGGAGAGAAATTACGATTTTGCAATAAAATATGTTGAAATTTTTGCCTAAGCTTATAATATAAAGTTTTTAATCAGGAGAGATTTTAATATATATGCTATATCAAGAAGATCAACACGAATTATAAAATTTTAATGCCATTATGTCAGCGCCCCGACCCCTTCATTTTATAAACCTATGATCGGTATTTCTGGAGCAGCTTGTTTTTAAGTTGAAATTAAACAGGCAAAACTTCATAAATACAATTTAATAATAAGAAGGTGGTTTTACATGAACGGACAGTAAGAGCTGTATTTAATAACAAATGAGAGTAGCAATGACTTTTTATTTTTATTTTATTTATTTGTTTATTGTTAATTTTGAAATTTTAACTGCTAGAGTGATTTCTACTTTAACTTACTTGTCTATAACAAAGTAAAAAAATTTTAATTTTTTTTTTTTTGTTTAGGTCAAGGCGTTTGACATGACTACTGCCAGATTTTTTCGACCTCTTCATTGGTCATCCATAATCCATCCTATTATGGTCGTCTATTGGATCGATATCTATGAATAATCGCGTTTCATCCCTTCACTTTTATAAGCCTATCTGTAATCCTTTAACATTAGAATTCATTATAATAAATAACATTAAAATTTATAAGGTATGAACAAATTTTCTGTTTTGTTTGAACAGTAATCAAAATCTCTGAAATCATGTTCAAACAATAATAATAATGTAAACCTATAGGTACCTTGAATTTTCGATATATAATTAGCTATGAATTTATTACAAATCAATAATCATCGGCGTTATGAGGCTATTATTAATATGAACACAAAGAAGATATATCCAAAGTTATGCATTAATCTGCAATCAATTTTGTTTTGTTTTTATTTATCATGATTCGTTTGTAATCCTAAAGAAATTATCTTCATTCTAGTACAGTTATATCCAGACAGATAGATAGATATCTTAAAGCATATATTCAATGTTTTAATAATATCAAAACCTTGATTTTGATTCGGAGAAAGGAAACAATTCTAAGATATATTTTCTCATGTATTATTGATTAAATTGTGCTTATACAATAAATATAATATGTACACGAAATGAATGTTTGATTGGTGGAATGATCAGAATTAACAATAGCTGTAATCAAGTATAGTCGCATAGTCACAAGGTAAACCATTGGGCAGTGCTGATATACGAGGTATGGTTAAAACTGATAAAGGAGCGAAATGCTGAATGTAATAATTCAAAAATATTTTCCTATTCTTCTTATTTATTATTAAAGTTAATTTTCTTTTCTCAATTTTACCCTGAACTCATAAAATTAAAGAGAACAAACTATAATTCGTGTCGTCGGGTGCAAATGTCACAATGGAATTTCATTATAAAGTGTCATTAAGAAGCGTTGCTTGTCGCGTCCATAAAAGTGGCATATTCAGGATTGAATAAGATTTCATGTGACTTGTATAAATAGTACGATTATTTTATGTCACGAGGGAAAAATAGAATCCTTTTTCATTCTTCTCTAATTTGAACATTTAGAAGCCGTAACCCATGGTTCAGAATACAACAGCCAGAAAAGGAAATTGGAATATTTTCCTGGAAGAAACTGGATTTAATATATTAAAAGGATTTAAGTAACTGTTAAAATAATGTCAAGTACCTAAATGATGAAATTACTATATGCTACGTATCCTGTTCTTCTCAAGTATTAAATATTAATAAAAGACAAGAGTAATATTAATTTTAATTAGCATTACTTTAAAAATTAAATTCATATAAGTACTATTTTAGTGGCGCGTAATTTTTTTCGAATTTAAAGATCAACTAACCATTTGGACAGATAGATTCAAGTAAAAAATAAGTACAAATTTGTTAAAATATTATTTTTCTTCAGTTTGGGGAAATAATAAAATTGAAACAAATCCTATATGTCCAAAAACATTATTCCGACTTTTTATGTTTAAGCGTAAGTTTCTGAAAAGCGAATTGGCCAATCAAAATTTTGATTTTAAATAAACAAAATAAAAATTTATGATATTGCCATCTATCTAATTAATGACTTTACCACATACACCTGCCCCTGTCGGAGATTTTAGAAAGCTGACTTTTGCATTGATGTTTCTCTAGAGACTTTAAAGCTAACTGTGTAAAATTTGGTTCTTCTCTAATTTTTGGTAAGATTTCAACAAAAGCCTAATCAGCTCTTAATATCAATACACAATATCAAAATATAAAATTTCGTTTTGATAGGTACATTGATTTTTGAGCTAGAACTTACACAAAATTTGTTAACATATGGTCTCCTCCCCCACTAGCAGACATTTTGACAAAATAATTGAAATCTCTTAAAATATAAATTTTTCGATGTTCACTAATAAGGCTTTAGTGTAGACCAAAACTCCGTGAATTCGTTCGATTTTTTTAGCAAAATAGTTTTAGGCGTTTTTAGATATTTTAAAAATACTAAGCATGCACTATTACAATACTTAGTAAATAAAATGTTTCACTTTGAACCGACACCTAATTCTTTAAAAATTATTACAATACTTAATCATACTAATAATGAAGGTGTTGAAGCTTTTATTTTTGTGATTAATTTGAATAAAATTTGAATTTTGATTTAAATCACACATAATTAATTATAATTATTTATTGAATACGAACAAATAATAATATAACTACGACGTTCCGATCGACTTATTCTGCGATCGTTCTCAAGTATGAGCACCCCACTCTGATTATAGGTTAACTGATAATCGGAACGTTCTGATTTTTATATAACATGGGTATTTGAATCCAGACCCATAGAACAAAAGCATCTTGAAAATGTTTTTTTCCACATTGCCGACATTTTTAAACAAAATAATTAAAAAAAAAAACTGCCTCCTGAGCGTGCCAAGTAATAATAATGTACAAAATTAACTGCTCAAAGTGATTAGTTAATGAAAATTACAATAAAGAAGACCTTTCAATCTCCCAAAAGAATGAGAAGAAAATAGCATTGGTATTGGAAAGAATGAAGAGAAATCATTCAAAAGAATTAAACATCTTTAACTAAATTAATGGACATTTGAAATAAATAATTAAAAGTAATTTGAAATAGTCTTCTTTGTTGAAAATGACTTACCTCTTGCGAGGCTTGAAAATTCCAAATAAAATTGACTAATTTGTTTTCATCTTCTTTTAATATACTTTAATTTATTCGTATAAGAAATATAAATACATATTTTGGGACAAAATTAAGTCACGTACGAATTTTTTTTTACTCCACCAGATTGTTAAATGTATTGATCATGCAACAGAGTGGAATACAATTAGATAAAATTAGAGAGAATTATAGTCAGACACGCTTTTATTCATGATAGAAAAGTTTAGAACAAAATTTAGCATTTCATATTAATT
The DNA here is from genome assembly GCA_024734495.1 of Forficula auricularia. NCBI lineage: Eukaryota > Metazoa > Arthropoda > Insecta > Dermaptera > Forficulidae > Forficula > Forficula auricularia. The sequence continues at coordinate 456,120 of JALMQS010000278.1, forward strand.
TTTATTATGTTATTTTCAATACAGCTAGAAAAATAAAATGTATTTTTGTAACATTCTTCTTTACCTAGAAAAATAAAGTAAAAAGAATTATTGTAATCAATTCGAGAATCGACATTTGAGATTTTTACAAAACTTAATGATTTAAATTCCTACAATAGTTTTAAATTGTTTCTGAATAATCACTGTGAAGTATTGAAATCATGTGATTTTCTTTACTAAATCGTGTTTACAAATGTATGAAACGTGGAGAAAAATTAATTTTAACTATGTCTGAATTTCGATAAACACAACTCCAGAACACCAAGTCGTAGAAAGTTCACTACGATGCCAAAATGTCTATATTTTCAAAGAGAAAAACTGATAAGATATTAATTAAATGCACTCACATACAAATTGAGCTGACATATGGGGGACCTATCGAACAGTTGTAACTAATGACCTAAAATTTGCAATATATGTTAGTATTAATAAATTAAACGAATGTGCTTTATAGGTCAAACAGTTCGCTGACGAAAATTTTTCAAAATGCGTACCTAATAGTCTTGAAAAAGTTTTCGCTGTTGCCTGAATTTTTTTTAATTTCGAGTAATTTGTCATTTTTACCCCGATTTTTCGAGAATATTTGATCAGATTTAATTAACTAGTCGGTTTATTGATACGTTTTGATGATGCTAATTATGATGACTATTGGAAAATAGTTAATTTGAAAAATTTAATCGATATTTAAATATATATATATAATCCATTTAGATTTAAAGGACTTTTAGCTTAAAGCTTATTAGATTTTGATTTGGGCAAACCATATTACGATCGGTTAATAAAAAAAATGCAGTGCTAAAGGAATGAACAAGTACCTTCAGGGAATAGTTTTTTTTAATCTTATTAAACATTCGCAGTCACGCCCTATGATAATAGAAGAATTAAATAAAGAAAAGGTGAGTTTCACAAAAATTTAATTATTATTAAATAATGTTTCACCTTGCACCGACACCATGTTCCTTAATTACACGCTCTATGAACCTACAAAGTCCGCATCTCTACGGAACACTAGATGCGGGAACCAGGCTGTCATGTCCGCTTTGTGTTTGAAATATAAATTAATTTAGCATATTTAATTTAGCATATAGGCGATCGGGTTAATCAAGATATAATAAATACGAGGAGCTAAGGTTAAGTTGGATTAATGTTAAAGCGTGAAATGGCTAGCATCCGGAAACTTAGGAAACGCATTCGAGGCGAGTTTCGCAATTTGCTTCTTGTCATTTATAGGGTCTACCTATTATATGTGAATTGAATTAAACAAATTACTTGAGCAAGTTTAGGAAATAATAGTTTCCAGTTAATATAAGGAAGTAGGAACAAACCGGCCCATTCATTTCATTATAAGCCCTGGGAAGATATTTTCAAATCTTTCCATTTTTTTTTTTTTTTTTTTTTAATATATGAATGATTTAAATTTATATTATTCTCATAAGTGGTGAATGCTAATCAACATTAAATGAAAATTGAAAGAGAAAAGAAGGTTTCGTTAAAAACTCAGCAAAACTCGAGACTTGTGTTTGTTGTTTATCTAGTTGTGCTCTAGAAGATCAGCTCGAACCTCCGTTAGTCTAGAATATGTCGAACTCGGTTCCGGAAACGGAAGGCAATTTGTCCAAGCATTGATGTTCCCTTGACCGATGTGCATTGGAAACCAGGGTCTTATCACTCGGGTGCTTATTGGGCCACACCTGCCTCCATTGCCTAATGTGAACATAAATTTACCAGCATGGCCTCATTGATAACAACGAAAGCGATGGGATGGGAAAGTATTATTTAAAACTGGATTATGGGGCTTATCTCCAATTACAAAACCATTGCTGAAACTGAACTAAATGGGAAAACGCGATAGAACATTAGTTGTTTTTTTTAAGTGACTATGATGGATTTAAAGAAATTTTGCGGTAGAATTAAAATAGTATAGATAATGTTTTGTTCATTTAATTTAACAAAACACAAATAAGGCACATAAAAATGAAAATAGGAAAGTAAACTAATTGTTATTATATATCTTGTCTATTATAGATAGGTACATTCATACATTTATAAGAAATTAAGTAATTTTTTGTAAGTACTTAATTACATTTTTATTTTTTTTAAATAAAAATAAATTCGGTCAGAATACGAAAAAAAAAATTGTAGATTATTAGGTAATAAATTAATAACGATTTGGATTGAGTAAAAATCTATTAAAAATATTATTGGCAAATATTTAAAAATTATTATTTCATATAAATATCAGCAAATGAATTTAAAATAATTTTTATATATTTTTCTATTCCATTTATAAAATATTTCAAACAGAAAACTTTTAATTTGACGGAATAGATATCAAAACCTAAGTAAAATGTGAATAGAAGTCGAGGATAATTATGGGAGACTGAGGGGTTAATTTGTTAGGGTGCTGGAAAAGACATATAACTTTCAGTCTTTCAAGCATCAATAGATGACTTCAAGTTCGACCAAATCCCTGAAATTTCTTTCTATTCTCCGTCTTTTCACGATGCAAGGGCCCACCCCGGACTACAAAGGATTCATCTTTTTGGTATCTTATTGCATAAAAATCAAATTACAATAGTTTATTCATAAAAAATCATTTTTAATTGAAAAATTGAAATTACATTAATTTTTTGAAATATTAATAGAGAAGGGTGGTGTTATTTGCTTGGGACATTCGTTGTTTCTAAGTTACTTATAGACGACCTAGGATTGAAAGTAAATCTTCTAAGTCTAAATTTTGAAAATCATCCTTTCAAACTCTAATTATATTTGGTAAGCCTTTGAAAAATAACGAATAAATAAAAATAGTTATGATCTATTATAAGTTTAATTAACTAACCAAAGTAGAACTTTATTCAATGATTTTTTTGTTTTTGTTTGTTTGTCTGTTTTGTTTTGAGAAATGTATCAAGTGCTTTAATATACTTAGACAACCCCATTGGACTAATTATAATTTTTTATTATATCACTCTTTTTTCTTTCATCTGTATAGAATTAAAAAAAAAGTTGAAACTTAGAGAGCAATGAATAAACTTTAAAGGTGTCGGAAAGGTAAAAAAAAAAAAATATATAAAATAAAATAAAAAGAACCATAGAATTTCATCTGAGAGAAGCCGCTACTTAAAAGTAATTTGAAGGGAACTCAGGAGAACATTAATTAGTAAATAAAAAAAAACTTCGAGTTTCCGAAGCGAATATTAATTTAAATAGTACATATCTGTATTCAAGGCGAAATGATCTAATAGCAAATATTAAAAAGAAAAATTTTAAATAACCGACATAGCTTAAAAAATTCAAATTTTAAACTGAAATTCATGAGTGAATAAATTAGATAGTTAATTAAACTAGTTATATTTATTATGTCTAAAATGTCATTTGAAAGAACCGAAAATAGATTAATCCAGAACTATGGTTCGTGGAGCAGTAGTGGTCTTTGAGGACTGTTCATTGTGGCTCTTCAAAACAGAAATACCTTGAATTATTAAAAAAAACTCTTGAAAAACTAACCCAATTATTCGTCAATTATAATTCAATGACTAAAATATAATTTAGAATCAATTCTCATGAAAAACTAACACAATTATGAATCAATTATAATTCATTGACTAAAATATAATTTAGAATCAAATCTCCCGAAAAACTAACCCGATTATGAATCAATTATAATTCATTAAATAAAATATAATTTAGAATCAATTCTCATAAAAAACTATCCCAATTATTCATCAATAATAATTCAATGACTAAAATATAATTTAGAATCAATTCTCATGAAAAACTAACCCAATTATTAATCAATTATAATTCATTGACTAAAATATAATATCGACCCAATATATTACTTTTTGTTTAAGTTATAACACTTGACCTCTTTTATTTTTAGCATATAATACTAAATAGCAACTATTTTCAATTCCCCACCCAGAAATTTCAATGACGAACTCTGGCTCTTTAACCCTTCCCCATTTTAGCACCCCTGAAGATAAAACAGATATTAGGAAATATCTTTAAAGCTAAGATAAATGGAATTATCTGGATGGACCAAAAAAAAAGGATAGACGGGTGCAGAGGAACATTTGGGTACGGATGAGTTGGGTCTGATGGGTTAACTCCCAGAACTAGAAGGAGAGAGGGAAATTAGATTGCGCTCTGAATCACATGTCTTTTTTAAATAAATGATTAAATTTCTATTTACTATGTAGATCGAAAAAAGGTGGCGTTGAAAGTATAATAATTAAATTTTGCAAAAGAATAAAAAATTAATTTGAAAATTAAAATTGTTTTGAAAATATTTGAATATGCAATTTCGAAAAGAGTACATGTCTAAAAATTGAAAATGTTCATTCAGGAATAAAAAAAACTAATTATTTTCTAAAGTAGTGTAAAATTTATTTTTGAGTTACATTTTGGGGCCATTAGAATTAATACCAGAGTTGTGCCTTTTTCAAGCATAGTAGGTGCAAAAGCTTCTTTTAGATTACATTTATATGAAAAAGTGTATTTGTCAAAATATGCGAGATGTGCCATTTTCGAAATATTAATTATGTATATTCATTTAAATAATATACCTAACTAAGGTAGAGTCACCTATTGATGACATGCACCTAAGGATGACACTCCAAAGAAAAAGAAGAGAATAACAAATTTTTTTAATTTTAGTCGATTTTCTTTAGTAAATTAAATTTTTTTTATTTTCTTAATTTTTCTTGGAGAGTGTCATCCTTAGGTGCATGTCAGTAGGTGCCTCTACCTTATATTATAAATGGTTTGTATCTAATATTTATTTTAATGCAAATGCTTTTAATTTCTTTTTTTAATTACTTACATATTATCAAGCATATAAAAATAACTGTTCTTTAATGTAATTTGTTAAAGTGAGTTTAACTCTCCCACTCGATGAATCTGCGATTCTGGGACATTTCTTTCAATCTACCCTCAATAGAGAACTAATTTTTAATTTTAATTAATGGAAAATAAGAATTTCAAAAGTGAATCTGATGAACGTCGATGGTTTTGTAAGTCCCCTCAGAAAGTAAGGCAAGGACGAGCTTGAGAATCGGATTCTTTAGCAAATATTGAACATTTTTATAAAACAATTTCTTAAGAGACAGTGAAAAAGAGTTTCCATTAAGTAAGAGTTAATTGCATTGTTCAAGCTTGTAATAATGAATTTCTTTTTCTCTTTTACATTTTTTTGTTTTCTTATTTGAAATGATGATGCAAAATATTGCGATATAAATTAATTCAGACAATGCGAAGAGGGAGGTGAGCTGAACTACGAGAGCTTACGAGGGAAAACTTTGGGTTTGTTAATAACCGACTTGGTCGAAAAAGACAAAGGAAGCGTGAAAAGACTCGCGCTTCATTAAAAGCAGCGAACGAGATGGTTGTAACCCGTCAAGGAGCGAGCGCGTACATAGCAAAAAGGAAATGATCATATTAAAGATGGGAAAGGCGAAAAAATGCAAAACGAGAAACTTTGATCTCGAGCGAAGATCACGCCAAAAGATTAAAAAAAGCATTGTTTGTGTTGGGTTAAAGATGTTATGACGGTAGGTCTGCGTAAAGATAATCTTAACTAAGACGTTGAAAATAAATGTTTGAGAAATAAAATATCTTCTTTGAAGAATAAATGATTTCAAAATCAATTTCAAGTTTCTGTAGACCAAAGGTGAATATATTACTTATTAATAGGTGCAATTTGGTGAGATTAATTATTCTAACCTCTGATATTTTTCCTTCTTCCTCTAAAATGCGATATTCAGATTTATATGAGATGGATTACTTTTTTTATGATATTGATGCGAGGCGTTAGGCCAAGAAGGTATGGCCTGGATTGACCCCTCCATAGCCAAAAGAAGAAGAGGAATTTATTTTTTATGAAGTCAAAGATGGTGAAATAACTTCTTGCGTCCTTAATATTGGAAAAATAATGTCTACTTATTTAAAGTACTAAGGGAATAGGTAAATTCAGAAACAATCAGATGAACCTGCCAGCTAATAAAAACAATAATTACAGCTTTACCAAAAAATGTTTGCACGCAATTGAACAAAACGACAGGATATTGTTAAGAATATTTTTTAAGGAGGTTCTTTCGCGACAATCCCTACAAAAAGTTTTAGCCTCGTAACCACTCTATAAATATGAACGGTTTTACAATTTTAGGTTATGTTTTTTAATGTGACTGTACTTTTTACGCTACTATATTCTATGCATGAATGGTCGTTTCCAAGCCATTGATATTTTATCACCTCCACTAAAAAAAATCGCCCAAATATGTTGTTTTTTTTTCATAAAAACTACGTGGTAAATAATTTGATTTGATTTTTTAAGTTACTCCGAATATATTATTCTAACAAATATTAATTTTTCATTAAGATGGTGAACGTCCTTCAATGAAAAAAAATAAAATAATTTTTTATTTATTTATTAAAAACATTGTATCTGTAGGGCCATCTAGCCCCTTTAGTGTACAATTTTCGGCCTATTCAATTACAAAAATATTAGTATGATACAAAACAAAAACGAAAAAACCAATATAAAAGCGAGAAAAATTCAAAAGGTAAAACATTTGGTACATAATAATTAATTGAAACATAAATATTAGAAATACAATATAGAGAGTAGAAAAAAATAACAATGCCAACATATAGGATACAAAAATATAAAATAGAAGTAAAATATTAAGTTAGGTGCTTGCGAAGTTCTGCCTCGAATGCTTCAGGACGCCCCATCTTCCTTACGTTGAGTGGCAGTGAGTTCCAGACCTTGGTCGCCGTAACCTCAAAGGAGTCCGCCATCATTCTGCTTCTATGTGGTGGACAGACCAGCGCACGGGCACGTACTGACGGACCACAGGCCAGCGTCCGACTGAGATATTCAGGCGCTCGGCCCAAGAGAACCCCATACACAAACTTAGCATATCTGTACTTTCGGAAGGCACCGAAGTTCATCCCCAATGATCATTTCCCCACCCTTTCCCTATCTACCCTATGTTAAAAATGTCATTTTTAATCGCAATTATTTCGTTTTTGGTGTGGTAAATCGTTTTCAAATTTTAACAGTGTGTTTATTATGCTTTTAATGACTAATATTCCAAGTTTCGAAGACTTTTTGAATTTTTGCATTTGTGAAAGAACTACCTTAAATATTAAAAAAAAAAAGATTTCAACTTGAAGGTAAATATTTCGGTCAGACAATAAGCTAAGTCTTGGCTTGACGGTTCATTGTTATACCACAAATCAAATTTATTTTTCACTAATGTCAGAGACTGAAATATTTTCATTACGCATTATATCAGCTTGGAATACGGTGAAATGTTGAGTACAGACATGAAGAAAATAGGAAAAAAAGAAATGCATGCATGGTCTAGATCAGGGCTTCTTAAACTATGAGTCGCGAACCCATTTGGGTGAATTTTGGTTTATCAAAACATAGGGCAACAATGACTTCTCAGTCAAAATAGGGTCGCCAATTAAAAAAGTTTAAGAAGCGCTGGTCTAGATTATATTTTTCCTGCCTAATGAAAGATTTGATTTAGGAAAAAGTTAAATAGAAGTGAGCAGTTGCATCAAACTAGTCTTGAGACAGATTAAGCTGGGATGAATGATGATACTATTAATATTAGAAGTTACCTTTTATTCTAAAAAGGGTCCATAATAGTGATTCGATAAAGATTTGTAAGTACAGTTGTCTAACTCAAAGGGGTTTAGCTGAGGGTGTCGGTAAAAAAACATGATACAGTGTAAATATAATTATTTTTTTATTAAAAAATATCTCTAGTATTTAATCAATAATCTTACGAAATTTCGTTTATTTCTGAAGCAAGAAGTAAAATGAATTAATTAATCAATCAATCCTTTTTAATATGAAAATTTCCTTAACATACATTAATTCCCGTCTGAGAGATATTAAATTCTGTTTATACTGGATGATAATTTCAAGCAATTTTAGAAGTATGAGACATTTCCATTATGAAATAATAGTCCAAAAAATTCACTATTATATCTTAGATTAAAATAATATGTGAATAAGAATTTTTTAAATCTGTCTAAAAATTTTAATTACAATGAATAAAAAACTAAAATGGATTAAAAATTGAACTAATTCTAGTTAAAAAATAAAAAAAAAAGAAAGTTTAAATGAGCTATATTATTATGACTTATGACTTATGACCAAAGGTGTCAGTGAAACATATGAAAGAGAAAGGGGCCTTGATTGGGCGAGCTATTTGTAATTACGCTCTCAAAGAAGTCACGAATTTATTTTCAAATATTGTCTTCCTGGAATTTATAAAGAGAATGATGGTCTCTCGTTTATCCTTTTGTATGTTTACTAGAGAAGAATCTTTATTCAAAATTATGACCAGTCATGTTCGATCAAGACAAGGAAATATCGTGGTTAATTAGTTACTGTTTAATCCATGAGCATTCAAATTCGAAACTTAGATCGAAAGTGTCTGCTCGCTTATGGTAAGTTAATTCCAGAAGTTAACTTTACATGTTTTTATGATATTTATTGTTCTCAAAAACTACAGCGATTATTTTTTAATCAGGAATTCTTTAATATATAATGCGTATAAATTTTATCGAGATTGAAATTCTGTAGAGTCAGTGAAGTTTGTTTGAACATTTTTAGAAATTTAAAAAGTTAAAAAGAATTCCTAGAACTATCCAAAAAAAAACTTTATTTTCCCAAACATTAATGGTAGACTTCTAACTATATGTAAATAGAAGGAGACAATAAAAGAGTGTGTCTTCTGCTGGAATTATAAATTTTATTTATTTATAACGAGACTATAGTTTCGTTATAAATAAATAAAATTTATAATTCCAGCAGAAGCACACTCTTTTATTGTCTCCTTCAATATATAAAAATTCTGCTACTCTCGGCAAAAAACTTTCAATTTAATATATGTATATATGTTGCAGTAAAACCCCGTTTTTAGTAAGAACGGGCTCTTACTAGTTAAAACGCGTTTCACTGAATACCTTTGTGGCAACCAGAATTTACTGATGTTGGATGAGTCCGGCTAAAAGGTCTAAAATCTTCATTTTTGACCTTCCGCCTCATTTTGGATGTTTATTTCCAAAAAATTTTAAACGAAAATGACTTTCTTTTAATTTTTGACATTTTCGTTTAAAATTTTTAAAAATAAACACCCAAAATGAGCAGGAAGGTCAAAAATGAAGATTCTAGACCTTTTAACCAAACTCAACCAACATCAGTAAATTCTAGTTGCCACATAGGTATTCAGTGAAACGCGTTTTAATCTAGTAAGAACCCGTTCTTACTAAAACGGGTTTTTACTGCAACATATATACTGACAATACCCTAAGCCATTAATCACAGCCAGTTCGTTTCAAGAGGTCCTTAAGATATTCTCTTATATGCTTATAATATTATATTTTTGATTTCTCATTTGAAAAGTTAATAAAATGGTGTTTTTTTAGGTATGGGAAAGAAAGTCTTGGGTGAACACACAAAATTATTTTTTAGAGTTAATTGTCGTCAAAAATCTTGGGATAGTAGAACTACAATTAAAAAGCTCTAAACAAATTATATAATCGATATTACCCGGGATCGAACAGTCAGAACAATTTGGATCTCTGTCAAAGATGAAAGACGTCTCAATAAATCCAATGGAAGGCAACGGAAAACCATCCTTGTGAACAATTTCCACAAGGAAATTACTATGGAGAGGATGTTCTCCATAGTAATAGCCAACTCTCGAAATCGAGTAATGCACTCGAAGGAGAAAGAAATACAAAATTAGTGACTATCCCTCTTAAAGCCTTATTTATGCGAAATACGTGATTTTCAAACGAAAAAACCCTTTCTCGTTAAAATAAGAAAGAAGAGACAGGAGTCTCACTTAAAAATTTAAAGGTCCCGTTAAGTATGCTCAACCCTTCTTTTTACTTTGAGCAGAAGAAACCAGGGGAATTGCTATCCCCGTCCCCGTAATTCGTATACAGGTCGGAATATTTATATAGTTAAAAGTAGACGATATATCAATATTATTTGAAGATAAGAAAGTAAAGGGCTCATCCTTGGTAGATGATATGATCGATGCATGACGGAAACGAATTACGTGTGCTGGGCGCTATGTCATTTTCCTGGCACTTATTTCTATAAGGTTTTCGATTCGGACGTCCTTGCAGGGTCACCCACGCTTCTAGGATATTTTGGTGGGGGCAAGAACCAAGAGGCATGGAGTCGTTTACTCGAGCCATTTACTCGCCGGAAATGCAAACGTGAAAACTTTTTTAAACACACCTGTTTTAGATTGTATTTATTATTTGCAAATGATAAGTATTCTACCTCCTTCCACGCCTCCAAAAGTTAATATACATAAAGAGCGAAAATATAAGCAAAAAATAAAATAAATAAAAAATAAAAAGTAAATAGAGAATAGCATTAGCATACTAGCTAAAAAAGGTATTTGTTGAATATTTAATTAATATGAATTGATATATGTATATGTATAATATATAAGGTATGCGATGTATGAATATTCAATTTTAATTAAAACACATGTTTTAAATAAAATTAAATATAATTTTTAATAAAATAAAAAATTATTATTATTATTATTTTTGTTTTTGTTTTTTGTTTTTTTGTAGTGAATAGCAGTTTATAATTTAAAATAATCAAATTAAATATTGTGTCTTTTGCTTTATATAAATATTTTTTCTTCCTATGATCGAAAAGTTTTTGAATGTCATTTCAGTTTGAACATTGACACTTTAACTCACCAGAAAGAAAATAGGTAAAAAAAAAAAAAAAAAAAAAATAGCCAAATATTTTAAAAACATAGAAAAGAAATGAGTGTGATTATGAGTTTTGAATTCGACATAATCTTAAAATTCTTGTATAAAGATAAGAAAAATGTGTTTTTTTTGCACGAGTATTTCCATATATTAGTCCGTAAGTTTTCTTATTCAAGAACTATATTTTGCTTAATTTCGGTGATATAGTAGGAACCGGTATTTCAGCATTCATGCCATCCGTGAAATTTTATGCTGAAACTAAGTGATACTGATTGATATTTACTTATGAAGGAGAATTGTTTGTGAATAGGAATCTAATGTAGACTACTAGTATTTCCCCCAAAAAATATTCTAGGCTTTGAAAAATTTATAAAGAAAATAAATTCTTAAAATTTTTTTTAATATACATGTATGTAAAAGATAATAAATATTTCGAATGAAATATGAAATTTACTTTTTTGAAATAATTTTCCAAAAAGTATATATCAGTTTATTTATGAAGGGGAATGAAGATTGATGATTAAACGTTACATTAACAAAAGCAACCACCGCTGTGATAAATTTTTGTTTTATAATAAATAAGATCTGTGGGTGTTATGATAAAAGGCGTGGTACTCAATTCATAATAAAAAGCTGTATACATATTCAACATGTTGTATGAATAAAGAAAATTAAGTTTTGAAACCGAGGCTGTTTCTATCCCTCTATCAATATATGTAAATTCGATTGAGGAGAAATATAAAATTTGAAAGTAAATAAATGTTTTCTGACAAAAAAAAGAATTATTAGAGCCATGAATGATTTTACGAGTGTGAAAAACTCGAGAAGCCCTGAAATTCATTTAAGTCTCTATTTTGCACTCTTTAAATTGACAAAAATTAATTATTTATTTCTAGTAAAAATTAAAAGTTTTTGAAAATGTTTAACAAAGAAAAAATATTTTCAAGAAATAATATGCTCACCATTCGTATTAGGCCTAGCAGATCGTCGACTTCGCCTTACAGTGCTTTGTGCGCGATGAATTCCAGTTTTCGCTGCTACATATTTAGCGTTTTTCTTCTGTGATTTAGTTCTTCGGGCAGGACGTCGTCGTGGCATGGCTTCTTCTTGTTTTCTAACATCATCCATCACCTCTTCTTCAGAATCCTCTTCATCATCTCCCGAAAATGGTCCAATACACTCGTATAGTCCTTCATCGGAGTCCGAGTGATCGGATGTCTTTATTGGCAAAGGTGGCAAAGGTTGTTTCGGCGCTTTGAGGGGTGGTGGTCGGACCTCAAGCATTGCTCGAGATCCTCGCAAAACAGGAGGCTGTCCTGGTCGTCGGCGCGAAGGGGCAACAAATACCAAAGGATCAAGGCTAGGTTTAATATTGGTTCGAGTTGGGCGAACAACTTGATAAAGTTCAGCACTTGGTGGCCGACTTGTCCTTTTAAAATAACCATCACGAGAAACACTTGGTTTAGGTTTCGGCACTGGTTTGCGTTTTTTACGAAACAATCCTCCACTATTGAGTTGGCCATAACCAAAATCACTCAATTTAGGTATTGATATTGAAAATGAAAACCCGGAATCTTTGCTACTACATATATTTTCATTGTTTTTAGCTTGAGCGAGGGTAGGTTCAGGCGTATTTGCTGAGGCACTTAAAGTCCTAGCAATAGGAACAGCGGAAGGACGGCTCAAATTATCCTTAAGTGCAGAATCCAAGGATCTATGTGGTCCAGCAGGCAATTCCAAACTTCGCGGGGACATAGCTAAAGGAGCATCCATCCAAACTCGTCCCAAGCTCACACTTAAGCCGGAGGATCGATCAGCTTTTGACACATCTACACCTGACTCGGCACTTCTGGAAGTGTCACTACTTGTGGTGGTTGTTTTTGAACCCATGGCACTTCTTCTTCTCGGAGGGGGTGTAGGCGGACGATCTTCTTGTTCAGTACGATTCATGCCACGCATCCATTGATCATAGCTAACCATAGATTCCGACGGATTGTCATCTGTCACTTTAGGAGGTGGGGTTGATATTACAGGAATTTTATCGGGTAGGGGGGATACAGAAGGCGTTGGGGGTTTTGTAGGAGCAGCAGTTGCCTGATCTGAAGTATTTGAAGTTGTTGCGGCTGCAGCAGCATGAGCAGCAGCTTTATTTTGAAGATGCCTTCCCTTACCACGATCAAGATAATTACGTTTGATAGAAATACGTTTAAAAGAATCGCTTCGTTTAAAAGAAGATTCTCCTATACGATCTTTCTTTTTTCGGCCCCCGCCCATGAGCCGGCGGAGATTTTCAAATGTAATCGGTTTCATTTTCTGTTTTTGGTCACATATCCTAAGGTCAGTTTAATATATCACAAGAAAAAGAGTATTTATATTTGAAAGAAAATAAATCTAAATCATTTTGGAGATTTCAATGCACTTTGGAATAGAGATCATTGAACAATAAAAAAACAACACACATATTCACTAATTCTTAGTTACTAATTGCACTCGGACGGAAAGTAAACAAAGACACAATACACGGGTCACAGGGCTCGAGTTTCATTTGACTCGAAAAACCCCGGGTCGCGCAGTTAAGAACGTGAAAGGTGGCCGGCGAGACGAACACTGCAGCGCGAGCGGATCGGGCCGCATGAAGCAGTTTGTCGAGCGCGCCACATTGCGGCCTACCTTGCAATCAACGGTGAAAGTGACAAGAGTCCGGCCGGAAGTACAGAGCTCTGAAGCACTCCTTCCCTAACGGGACAAAGGCAATCCGAACTTAGAGGACCTTTGACCATTGATAGCCTATCCGTAAAAATTGATAATGCAGGGACAATCAACTTGCACGATTCCATGGATCATTTGATCCATAGACAAATTCGCTAAAAAGAAAAAATCTTTGTAAATTATAGGTTAGCAATTTAAGATATAATTGATTATAAGAAAAAAATGTACAAGATTATTTTTTTTAGAAAAATCAATTTTGTGGTTTTTCTGAGATAATTCATTTCTTAAAAAAAACAACAGAATCTTGTATAAATCGATGCTATTTGCGAATCATGGACTATTATATATTTATAAAGGGAAAAAGTAAAGGAAAAATAATATATTTCTTCCTGAACTAGCAGTATCCTTGGGGTCAGTTTGTCGCCAAAAATAAACGAAGCTTTAGGTTATCTTTGTCAAGCGAGATAAATATAACCGTCAGACATGTGCAACCCCCTATGTTTGAAGACTAAATGGCCGCAATCTGACAGCTATTTTGACATCTAATCAAGTTTGATCTATTCTTAAGAGGCGTGTTTCTAATGGAAAGGAGAATTGTAACTCGCATATATCTACTTACCTAATACCTAGTTACTTAATATGTACATACATTAGATATTGATTTAACAATCAAAACAACACACAATTAATATATGAATTGTTATTTTGATTACAAAAATAGTGCTAACAAAAGCTGATCTGAATGTATTTCTTTAAGACAAAAGTCCGTACCGTCACATTGTTGTGAATTTTATTGATAGCATCTATTATTCTTTGAGATAACTAGTTTCAACCACATAAAGTTGGTCCAGTGGCCTCAGAGGTATTATGTTCTGTTATTAAATAACAATTAATAATAATTATGTAATGTTTTTAGTGATAAATAAATATTAAATATATTCATATTTCTAAATAAAATTTTGACCAGTTGCAGTTCTGAAAAGAATTAAAATAGGCTCTGTTGATGTTCATAAAATATTTTTTACTAAAAATGATTCCCCAACAATTTCTCAAAGTTTTTTTACACTCATTGTGAATCACCGTGTATATAATATTATAATTGCATTGATAAAATTGACGTGAAATTCAATCATTGTCGTCGAAACACGTGATGTCAACAAAAAGAAATATAAAAAAATTTATGGGATAATAGGTAATTTTCGAAAAATTTCCGGTTCTATTATCCTTCTGAGATAGGTTCGATCAGAATTCTTGAATTAGGAGGTGTTCTTATATATAAAGAAATATTCTTTTTGTTAATCCAACTGGTTGAATCTTCAAAAGATTTGTCTACAGATTCGAAACTTGATCCAACACTTTTGTGTGGGTATCTGCTTGTTGAAATTGATAACGATAACCCCCGGGCCCATATGGCCATAAGGATGTCTTTGGAGAGCCTTAATGGAAATTTGTTCTTTGTTCATGGAAGGGTGGAGGTTATCTTGGGAATGCAATGTAATTAAGTGGTGAAGTGTTTTCACAGGAGGAACTTGACTCGGCTTCCGTGGTCCCTTGCTGAGAACTCTTCAGGTTGCTCGCGTGGGCTCGGGTTCGTACCCGGACGACATGGCAACGCCGTGGACGGCAAGGTCACGCGACCGCGGGCAGGACACTGGCCGCGCGTGAGCGTGGATGCTGCGTGGAACAGTCGCGAGGTTGCCACATCAGCCATCAAAGCCCACGGGCCATCTCCCAAACCCGATCACCGATCTAAGGTGGCTTCATCATCTTCATCCTTGCCTCCCCTCCAAAGAAACAACTTCGCTAGTCTTGCTTGGTCTTTCCCTTTCAAACGTCGGCCTTTCATACAATAGCATAATATTAATTATATGTTATAAGACAGCCAATAAAAAGATAATTATTTTAAGGAGAATATAGAGTAAGTGGGATATTTTCCACGGGTCTCTTAAATTTGAAGAAATCATAAGTTAATCAACATACCTTTTAATGTTGAAGGTTTTTGTTGAAATTATTAAATTGATTTTTAATTCACATTTTCCATGGAAAAAAATATCAAAATAACCATTTTCTAAAATTCCAGTTATAGTAAAAGGTTTCTGATAAACCATTTTGTTTTTAGTTAAAAAAAAATAATTTTATTATATACCTACTTCTAATTATCAGTTTAGAATTTTGTGTGTGCAAAATTTAGAATAAATTTTTAATTTAAGAAAATTGTACTCTATTTATTTATTTATATTTTATAGACAACTTTCGACTATAATTTTATAATTTTTATAGAGTTAATAGGTAGTATAATTAGTGAATTCATGAGACCGAGTACCATACCTCAAATTTATACACTATATAAATGAAAATGCACCAAAATATAATAGGTATAAAATCTCTATTAAAATCGTATTTACTAATATATTATTCAAATATTTTTTTATAATAAAGACATACGTTATTTATTAAATATTTTGCATTTTCTAATTATGATTGCTAAAGGTTTCCTGACCGGTCTAGATATAATATATTTTGGATTTTCTTCTTAAAAAAATTTTGATTTAGTTTAAAATAATCGAATGTTATATTTATATGCAAAGATGTTATCCTCACAAAATTGTTATTAAAATATAAATAGAATATGACCGGCAGGTTGTCAAAAAAAGACACCTGAGATTTGTTTGACTAGCGTAAACAAAAAAAACGTAAGCGGGTCAACAAAAACCTCACCCCAGTAGCGCTCGAAACTTAGGATAATAGGATAATAGGGGTAGTCTGGTGGAAGAATAGCTTCAAAGGCGCAGGTATTATAGAGTTAAAGGGACTCTTTTATGATAAACAAGAGTATACTACTTCAATAGAAGACAATGACTAATAACGTAATAATACTTGTTAGAGGGTATCATATTATATAATTATATTATATCATAACATCAATTAATGTAAAATCTCATAAAGATGATAGAAGAAAAGAAGACGTATTCTTATATGTAGGCATTTCAATCAGTTCAGAAGTAATTTTGACTTTTTAAAAGATATTTTGATTTCATGAGATGATATATTAATGTGATCAGACTTATTTAATAATAATTAAAGTATTAAAATAATATTTTTGGGAAATAAGACTGCAAGTAAAAATGTAACTGGTCAGCACAGAAAAACGAAGAGAGAGACCTGAAAGAGAATAACTCAAATATAATATTGTTTCAATTTTTTATAACTAAAAAGTCAACAAGGACCAAAATGTGAGCTTGTTGTATCTCACAAACCATCCCTTCAAAAATAAGCCATAGTCATAAATTAGCGCATGATTTAGAAAATAATAGTGTGAATTTTGAATGATAGAATAGGTATTATTATAGTAAACGAGATTGAAACTTTAAGTCCTCAAGTTTCTACCCCCTCACTCTATTTGCGCTACAACCGGTTTCTTTAAGCTAGGCTCTTCATAATGGTTAGTTTTAACCGAGGGGTGAACCGCGACCTAATATGCTGTATACCTACTTCCACTTGTACTTCCAAATATTTCCAAGCACTTCCAAATATTTCCAGGTACTTCCTAATATTCCCAAGTACTTCCAAATGTTTCCAAGTACTTCCAAATATTTCCAAGTATTTCCAAAATACTTCCAAAGAGGTGTACACCTACTTCCAATCGCGGATCACCCCTCGATTTTAACGTTGAAAGACCAGCATACGGACCGTGTATCACAGAAATTTTACCCTGCCAAGAGTCATTTTCATTGGCGTAGTTAGGGAGTTTTCCTAGGGGGGGGAGGGGGGCAGCCGGCCAGCTGATTAGGAACCACAAGGTTTTAATTTCGGTAATCCGATTAGAGATCAACTAACTTTTTAGTAGAAATTATACATCTTGGAAGTAATGAAATAATTTAATGAGAAATACATAAGTAATGCCTCAAAATAATGCAGTTTCTATTTTTCTAGAGGGGGGGTGAATTTTGTAGGGGCGCTGCCCCCCCCCCCCAACTACGCCGATGGTCATTTTTCATTAACGTTACAAATCATTTAAAAAACAAACAGATCGTACAATTTTGACATTTTTATTTCTTACAACATTTGTTTAATGTGTATATTCATAATCTAACTGTTGTGAAAAAGAAAGCCAAAAATAAAATAAATTTAATCCCTGAAAGAGACAGATTTTTGAAAATGTATTTAGTGTCATTTTCCCATGATGCTCTGTAAAAGACAAACAGACATAACTTGAAACAAACACCAAGAACAAATTAAAATTATTATTCGTTTTGATATAAAAACAGGGTATCAGATCAAAATTAAAAGATGTACAATCTAAAAGACAATCTTATGTAGGTACCTATAGTGAAATATTTAACTAATATGTTGTTGTTGTTGTCCAACTTTTCTAAAAGCTGATGAGACAGCAATGAAATATTTTAGCCTTTAGTTTGCAATACAAAGCAAGGCATGTTGAAAGGGACATTTTGACCATTTTGTATGGAAAGTTGTCTTGATGAAGGGTGTGAAAATCTGCTTTGAATGTTTTCTTTTCAAAGTAAGAAAAGAGGAAAAATTTCTGAAATTTATTGAAGAACGCCCAAAAGATTTACAATTTGAAAATATTAGTAAGGGTAAGATAAACATATCTTGATGTTATAAAGAGAAATCAATGAGGTTGCCCTTTGCTTGATGCAAATAAACATATATAACATTTAGGGAAAACGGTGTTGGTTTATAGTGAAACATATTAAACACAGGAGTTTTTAACGGGTTATTGTGGTGTTTCATAAGTAAAAATTAAAATTAAAAAAAATTAAAAAATTCCTTTAATTATATTTTTGGTTTTATTTTTAATACTCTATACATATTTTGGGTTTTTACCCCATCATCAGGAGTTTACAAAAGACTGACTTAAATATGTATAGACTATGTATAGAGTATTTAAAATAAAACTCCAAAAATATAATTAAAGGAATTTTTTTAATTTTTATTTTTACTTGTGAAACACCACTATAACCCGTTAAAAAACTCCGGTGTAAACATATACTAATAGGACAACCATAATGATTTTTTTTTATAAATCAATAACACTGCTTCTCGGCAAAAAAATATCTTAAATTAGGTGTTAATGTGTGTTGCTTTCATAGATATTTTAACTATTAAAGTCTTATGAATAATAAAAATAAATAAATAAAAAAAAATAACTATGAAAATAGGAAGGTGATCGTTCATTTGAATAACGTTAATCAAGCGATATTGCTGTGAAATAAAAATATCACCGGATTAGAACGGTTATTGACTTCATCAAATCATCCTGTTGTTTTTATTTAAAATAAATTGATTTTTGTAATTATATGCATTAATTAAATTGTAACTATTTGTGTTTTTTTATTTCTAAATTTATTTAAAAAAGTTGACGGTTGGTTTCCTGAATCTGTTTTCTAATGTTTAAAATAAACTTAAAGAAATAAAAGCGTTGACTTTTGGTCAATATTTAAATTTTATTTAAACAAAAACCAAATATCAAAGTTTTGAAAACTATAAAAAAAATTATTGACCTAGAGGTCAGTAATGTTTTTTTATTTTTTTTTTATTTAATGGCCTTCAGAAACTATAGTCCATTATGGCCATTGAGTGTTCGTTTGTTTGTGGGAAAGTGTGTGGAAATTAGTGTAGGGATCAAATTAAAGTCGGATTGCAGCGACTCAGGTTTGAACCCGGGCTAGCTTGATTAGAAGGCATTTACGTTATCCACTCGACAACCCGACCCCTTAAATGTGTTTTATTTTCTTTAATTAAATATAATAATGACTAATTAGAAAAAAATTATAATATATTGGCTAGTTTCTAGCTTGACTAGCCAGACATGTCATTCATATACTTGTAAAGAGTATAACAAACAATTGTGAGGGTTAGGCCTTTACAATCAATTTCAATGGTATGCGGATGTACGCAACATGTCTGAGATTGGAAGACTATAAAAACACCACATGGTGTCTAAGAACTGTTTTCCGCCTCAGAACAAACAGCGCCACATGTTTCTCATCTTTGGAGATTCTTTGAGAACGGGTGCTATGAGCTTTCCAATTGCAGATCCTAGCCTTGTTCTTATTTACCAACACCGACATTACTGTAAGAAGTTAGAAAAGGTTTTGAGGTGTATGGCGACTGAAAAAATTGGCGCATGGTATGTAAGGGTTGGCCACAATTGATCTAAATATTTAGTACAAGGAAAGTGCAGAAACGGTTCTACGGTAAGCCAGTGAAGTGAGATATTTCCGGGTTTCCTACTAGTTTAATTGCTCTCTCCTTAATTGCATCTAACGTGGCACAAGAGAATGCTTGGAGGCTCTTCTACACAGATGAGAACCATATTCGAGACAGGGGTGAATTTAAGCCATATAAGACGTTGATTGGGCGTAAAATAAGTGTTTATATATATTAGAGGTTACTGTATAAGCAGCTAATGGATCTTACTTTTATTTTATATCAGAGATTAACTAGAAGAAAAGATCTTGACAATTTATTACCAATAAATTAAAAGAAAACAATATAGAAAAAAGTTATTGCCAATGATAAAAAGGCCTTCCATATAAATAGAAGAATAATCGAATTGTAATTTATTCGAGTATTTATTGTTTGGTTGTCGAATTGCTAATGGAGATGATTTAAATACAGTAAAAATAAATAGAGTATTGTTCCTGGGCCGACATTCCCTGTGTCTCAGAGAGTTGGCGACCTTCGCCGGCTCCAGGTCTGTCGCGAAAGAAATATGCATTCGATTAGTCAATTGGCCATTTGCACGAGAAAAGACCGAAATCTTGAAGGGAAAAGAAAAAGGCAGTCTGCAAATCGATTCTCCAATATTGAATGCTCGATAGGAGAGCAGATGTTACCGTCAACCTTCATTTAATCAACGGTTCGATTTACTCTATCGTAATTTATATAAAAGATAATTTTTCTTCGACACTTCAGTGAAAACCAAGGTAACAAGAAAGAAAACTTACAAATAATTTAAGATCAATTAACGGTAGGAAACGGTTTAGAAATATGTGGCTATAGAACTTGGGAAAACAATGCAATTATATAGAATAGTTTCAAGATTTAATAATTGTTATGACTAAAATTAAAATTAATTTCTAACAAAATTTACTTTCATTATATAATCATAAGAAACTGCTTTTATTATTATTATTATTATTAAATAAATATACTACTTTGAATAAAAAAAATTCATCAAACTCCATTTGGTAATTTAGTGTAGTTGAACTAATTTAATTTCGTAGGCTTTAGCTATTCAGCCCATTAGTGATTACACCATAGTGATCTTTGTTTGAGGCAAATTTTGGTGATAAAAATTTAACCAAACTACATTCACTGCGTTATATTCAGTAGCCATACTTTTTCGTGAATAAATTGGTTATATTTGAAAAATAACCTAACAGTATCTAAGTTATTAATTGAAAATATTTTGTTTTGCCGAGAGTATCAGAGTTCATGATTCATATAAAGAAATGAATGAAGTTGTCTTCTGCTTGATGAAAATAAACATATAAATATATATGTTTTGAAGGTTTGATGACTTTATTCATCAGTCTTTTTAATGAGAAATATTTTATTTGTTATTTCTCATGAGATCAATTACCCGATTGGATATAGAAAATTCCTTTTGTTGTCGTAGCAAGATAGCCCCATAAACGGGTACTCGTGAACTTTAATTTAGAGGTTAAAAAATTACAAGTGATTTTGAAATTAACTATTAAATGAAATTTATTTTAAAAATCATTATAAAATTATATTTGTAGTGAGTTCAATACAATCAAAATTATTGGTAAATAAATCGACATTTAGACATCTTGATTATAATTAAAATAGGTCTAAATATATTCCAATAGCAAAACCCAGTAGTAAAATCTCTAAACTTTTTAAAAATTAAAAAGTTTTGGAAATGTAAGGATAATAGATTAACTATATTAAAAAGTATTTAAATATACTTTTTTATTAGTATTTTATAATAGAGAGAAAGGTGAGTGTGAATGTGTGATATAAAAGTTTTCTTTTTGTTTTGAGGATTTAATGGAATTTTTCCGAAAAGTTATGGATATAAATAAATAGAGAATGAAAAAGCCATAATGAGTATTTTTAATTAGCTAAATCAATTCTAAAACCTGTTATAATTGTTTTTCACAAAATATAATTAATCTGCCGAAATCATAGGCGTAACTAGAACTTTTTCTAAGAAGGGGACAAATTTCAAATTTATAAAAATTAATGGTAAAAATGCCTTTTATATATTTATTTAATTTTGTAGATATAAAATGGAAATTTAATAAAAGTTTTAAAATTGATTTTTTATAAAAGAACTGTATTTTTTTTTTTTTTTAATTCAATAAAACAATAAATATCTTTTACTTTTGAATGATCAAGTATAGAAATAGTTCATAAAAATAATGGGTTTTTTTTTTGGAAATATTTCAAAAACGGCTGATAAAAAAAAATGAGCGAAACCATGGCGCTTAGGTCTATAAAAAAGCTCTAATGAGTAAACATCGAAGAAAATACGAGATATTATTTTGTTAAAACGTCTGTTAGTACGTTACCAAATTTCGTGTACGCTCTAGCTCAAAAACTAGTGTGAATATCAAAACGACATTTCACAGGTAGTTTTGGTGCATTGAGATTAAGAGCTGATTAGAATTTGGATGAAATCGAACCAAAAATTAAGGGGGGTTAAAAAATAAAATTATAAAATTTTCAAACTAAAAAAAAAAAAAAGGCTCTTTCATTTGGTTATGAGAATTGCATTTTCACACAAAGAAAAGAAAAATACCCTTGTCAGGGTCGGTTCTTGTTTATATATCTAGGTATAATTGTTTGAGATAGTAAGGTCGAGATTTCCTTTTGGTTGATTCTAAAAAAAATGCTTTCTTCGTTCTTTACACTAAAATAAAAAATGAATTTTGCGAGTTAAGGAAAAGAAAGTTATTTTAGAAAAATGTTGTTTTTTGACCATAGTCACCCCAAATGACGGAAATATTTCGGGCAACAAGCCCATCTTCAGGTTTTTACATGATGGACTCGCTGTTCGAAATGTGTACCGAGACTTGCTCATTAACAATATAATTATAATGTTGATAAAATTTGATGGCTGTATATGTATATAATTAAGTAATGGCGCTCGTCTTCAGAGACTCATCAACTCTTAGGAACTGATGATGGCATTAATGAATTAAAGCCGAAACATTTTCCATAATTGGGAGTTTTTTTATTCAGCAGAGGCTACCCATTGGCTGAATCCCTCTCCATTACTTAATTATATAATTATAATTATTTGGGGAAACCAACCTAGTAGCATTTTAATATTAATTTATTCCATTTAAAATAATAAAATAAATATAGAACGGTTGGACTTCTTTTTTATGGTCTAAATTACTTAAAAGTAATAAATGATAATGTATAGTTTAAAGTGTAAAGTACTTTCTAACTTGGAAAATAAATAAATATTTTTTACATAATCGAAGAATAATTCTTAATTGTCAACTTATATAAAAATTTTTAATAAAAAAATAAAACCGACTTGAAAAAAATTAAATGCAACAAATAAAACACACCAAAAGGTATAAAATAATTATTATCTTATTTAGTTACAACTAAACGACGAAATATTAACATGAAATTACTTTTTGAAGTCGGTGCCAAACAAACCCCACCTATAAGCGAGCGTACCCGCCAAACGTACTAAGTAAGATCCGTCGAGTGCGATTCATAAAAGGTATATGTTTGGCACCGACTTCAAAAAGTAATTTCATGTTAATATTTCGTCGTTTAAATAAGATAATAATTATTTTATACCTTTTAGTGTATTTCATTTGTTGCATTTAATTTTTTGAAGTCGGTTTTATTTTTTTCTTAAAATTTTTTATTTTTCTCTTTTTAGTGACGTTATTAATAGTGATCCTATCATCAGAACTTGACCAAATTAATATTGCACCATCCCTAAGATACCCCCTTTCCAATAAAAAAAGAATCATCGAAATCGGTTCATAAACAAAGAAGTTAGTCCTGAACAAACCTAACAAAAAAGGTCTAATACCTACGAAAATAAAATGGGACCAATCGGAACGTAGACTCAATGCAAATTTTTTTTTCAAAATCGGCAATTGGCGGAGATATGAGGTAACATAGGCACAAAAAAAAAAAAAAAAAAAAATCAGTCGAATAGAGAATCTTCTCCTTTTTTGAAGTCGGTTAAAAATGTAAATATATAGATTATAGAAGGGTCTTCCTATGAAAACTGGACAGTTTGACCTCTTAAATAAGAAATTGTACGAGTTTATAAGTTTAATCATTATTGTATGGTAAATGTTTTTTTTCTTTTTAACAAACGATATAATTTGATCAGATATGCTGATTGGATTTTCCGGTTGAGTGAATCCGGATATAATAATCATCGGCGACGTAATAAATCATAAAAATGCCTTCGAGTTATTTAGAGTTTGGTTTTGGATTCACTTGATTGCATTCCGATCTTCCAGGCTTCCGGCGTATTCATGGATTCAGATTCGAATTTCAAAAGCTCAATTAAAAATCGAATGGTTTTCAGCATAATTGAATTATAAATAGTGCTCACCGCATTGGTATGCTTACGTTGTCAATGAATCGTTTTGTCATTTGCCATTTGAATAGACAACTCAATTTGGTGTGATCTAGAGAAAGGCGGACGTTTGTTTGTTTGCATCAATTGGGTTGCGAGAAAATAGCAAACAGATGAAGCTACTAAGGTAGGTAATCTCGGAGAGCAGACAGGACAGAGGGAGAGGTTCAAGTTGAGGAAGGCATTGACTCTAGCTGAGCGCCTGGAGCTGGAGCCCAGTGGCCCTGGACGAAAACCCACCAGACGAGGGACGAGCCAAGCAAATTGATCCATTTCAAGACAAGGGGCCTTCCATTCAATATGCGGATAATCGCAATGCAAATATTTATCTTCGATGGTGATCCTTTGGCAGAGAAGAAATCGTGTGGAGGATTGTTGAAAAAAAGTATCTCTGGAACTAGCCGATTAGATTTTTGATTCTAAGAACCAAATGATCATCAAAAAAGGAGTTTTTGAATAAGATATAATTCGGAGAAACTTTGCTAGAATTAAAATGAAGCTGGAGAGATCTTTGTTTGTTTTTTAAATATGGATGGAAATATATGAACAAAATCTAAAGTTCGAGAATAGGCTCTGAGATTCCTGCACCATCATTATTTTCATATAGTCAAAGAAGAGTCAGTCTTAAAACTGGTTTGATGCAACTTTTGCCTCTATTGGATTCTATTCCATACCGATTCTTTCAATTATCTAAAAGTCCCAAATAATATATCCTCAAGTATCGGATAAAATTATTCTAATTCAGGTCTTCCCCCTTCCTGATTTCTTCTCTAGAAGATCTGCCAAACTATTCCTCAGCAATCCTGGATGTCTCAAAGTGTTCCATATTATCTAGCTGTTTTCTTACGTGGATTTTTTTCACAAAGTTCTCTTTTCGCTAATCATATCATTTATAATTTGTTTAAAGAAAAGAAAATTCAGGGGCTAAGATGGGGTAGATTTTGTCGCTTTAATTTTTGAAGGAATTAGGTTGTAGGACCTTAAGGAAATTCTAATATTTAGAAGAGCTGGGAAAAACGCATTGACGAGTTAGTTCATTTTTACCATTGGCCACAAAGAGTGCTTGGGAGTCACGTAAGTACTTAGATGATTTTGGTGAAAGTAATTGACTATATCATAAATTCTTCCATTCCTTATTAATTTTTCCTTTGGGTGTATCGTATATATAGTGAAAATATTATTTTGGGAGAATTAGTGATTTTATTTCATCACAGAATATTTTTTTATTTTTACTCTTTCTTTTACAAATTCATGCGGTACCCCATTATAAAAGAAAATAATTAAAATTCCTTTCAAATTAAATAATCTAAAATTTTATTTATTCTATCAATAAACTATTTCCGAAATAGGAATTAGAATATCAAGATAAGATTTTACAACTTTTACTAATTTTAAAATATTTTTGATAAGTTAAATTAAACAAAATTGTTGACTACCAGATTAAACACAGTCGGATGACTATTTATAATTAATATATTCTAAAGTTGAAATATTCATAATTAATGTACTCTATTAGCATTAGTTACCATCAGTTTGTCTTACAAATAGCAACATAGTCTTTGAATAGGCAACAAGTAAATAAACAAGTATAAGCCTTCCTTACTAAAGACAAACAAAAACACACCTAAAAGTCAATATTGAACTATCATAAAATGCGAGAGAAGTAATTATAAATTTAGTCAAAGAAGCCGATATGATATTTCTATTCGTCATGGCGTTCTTATCCATGATGAATAAATTTTTTATAAAAAACATATATCCTTAAATGAATTTAATGATTGGTTAATCGTATCGATATTTTAAAATTATTGATTAGGGTCATAGGAAACGTAAAGATTTTAAGCAGATGATGATTCTTCTCAGATTATAGAAAAATGTGAAGTTTATACTACTATTTATATCTCATTCGGTACGGTTTAAAGCAGAGGTGGCCAACCTATGGCACATTCGCCATACCTAGCGCAGTATAAGATTGATTACAAGTGGAGCATTTCATAATAAAATTTCTCAAGGACCCAAGCTCATATTGTCGATTCTTTCGTTCTACCATATTTCCTTTCATTAGAAAGTTAGAAAAGGTGCTTAAGTTCTATGGCGCATATGAACTCGTATGTGAAAAAATTGGCGCATGGTATATATAAGGTTGGTCACCACTGATTTAAAGAGAAACACTGAGAGTTTTAATTTGTCTCTCTACTAGAATTGATGACCATTCATAATCTTAAGAGTTCTATTATTATTAGCCATTATATTTGTATTATGAGTGTTCAATTAAGGACAAGCGCTATTATTATTTTAGGCATAGCCCCCACAAGGGAGGTCCAAGTGCACCTCTGGTTTCCAGGCCCGAGCCCGGGCATGACATTTTTTTAAGGGGGGTATTTTAGAAAAAAGGGCGTGGGGTGACCAACTTAATAAAATAACACATACTTATTCCATAATAAGGGACACGCTTCAGCTTTTAGGTCTCGGGCCCGAAAATTGTAGTAATGCTCAAAATGTAGTAGTTTCTCATGTTAGGCGCCT
Organism: Forficula auricularia; assembly: GCA_024734495.1. Taxonomy (NCBI): domain Eukaryota; kingdom Metazoa; phylum Arthropoda; class Insecta; order Dermaptera; family Forficulidae; genus Forficula; species Forficula auricularia. Next base: position 482,788 of record JALMQS010000278.1, read on the forward strand.
GATGATGCAACCTGAAGGGCAGAACGTGCAATTTGAATGCATACCCTACCTCTACCAAGCGGCGTTGAATCTCTATCAATTCACAAAAATCGATTTTTTCCTTCCGAAAATTTTTATTCTCTGCACAGAAATTATTTCTCTATATAAAAAAAATAAACGCCTGAAAATTTCACCTCGAAATATATGTAATATATACTACCTATTTTTTAAGTCATAATAAATTTATGTTATTGTAGGTACAGGAAGAAGTTAGCTAATAATATCTTATCGATTTAGTTAGCTTAACTAATTTAAAGACAACTTTTGAGTTTTCGAATACTATGGCCCAATGATCTACATAGTCAATAGGTAATTTGGATCTTTAAAATAATAAATCAATATCTAAATTTTCTTAGGACTTTTAGAAAGTAATTGACTCTATATCAACAAATTTTCTATTTCCTATTAATGTTTATTTAAATTTATAAAATAATTACAAAAGACCGCCTAGATGTTACATTTTTTTTAACTCAATAGTTAATTTGAATATACATATAATGCAATTTTCAGTGGTATCATTAATTTGTGAGATCCTAGGAATAACTTGTAAAACTCCCTTGTTACCCGAATTCTGATTCAAATTTTCTCATTCGTTTCGGGTTAAAATATTTTCTTAGTTGACCCAAAGTAGATCTCAAGTATTATTTATGGCCTCAACTGAAGTTATAAATTTTTGTCCAATATTTTAAAAATAAGTAATATATATTTCTACTTTTAGTGATTTACAGCTGAAAAAAATTAAAAAGAAAACAGGAAGTTTGATAAAAGTAGCGGAAAGGAATATATAGTACCTATAAGTTTGGCTGTTATCATTAAACTACTGAGAACTCAAATTCCCTTCAACAGCGAAAATAAAAGGTTCAAAAGTGAAAGTTATTAGACAGGTATGTATAATAATACGAGAATAGTCCAAGTGATAAAATAGTAGTTTGGAGTTTTAAAATGTCAATCGTCAATGATAATCAATAATTCTAATGAAAAACATTTAATGAAAATAAAGGGTTTTGAAAGATGGTCTGTTTTAAAAACCAGGACTCGAGGCATAGAGGGAAGTACGAATTATTCGAAGTTATCAAAAGTGTGAGAGAAAATTAAGTGGCTAGAAAAGTTTAATCAGTATAACCATTTGGAAAAATTAATGGAGTTTCATACAAAAAAATGTGCATGTATTTGATAAACAAAATAATCATCCAAATTATAATTATGTTTCTTCACTGCCGGAAAGGAAAATTGATGGAATTTTAAAAAATGGTTGTATTGAGGTCATTTTAAATTAGCTTATTTTCGATTTTTAGTATAGATGTAGACATTTAAGAAGGAAATTAATTAAACAAGTTAAAAAGTCAATATTCGTCGCATTTCTCATTTTCTGCTGTATTTAGGATTGATGAGTTATCTCTTTATCCTCCGAGCTGCTTGAGATATATGATTATTAACATATATTTATTTATTTAAATTTAAGAGGAGTAAAAAATTACAGAATATTACAAAAGGTTTTTTACAATTGAGATGTGTGGATCATTAATAAAAAAAAAAAAAAAATGAAAATACGTTAAAGAGCCAGCAAGGAAAAAAGAATAACAAAATGGTAGAGAAACATTCCCTCCCGAAGGGACTCGGGCAAATATGTCAAGAGATCACGATTAAATAAATGTATGCGCGGATCTAGATGTACGGATGAAGGAAAGTAATGAATTCCACAGTCGGGATGCGGTAACAATATATATGACCTCTTCACTATCTCAGACCGGTGACTGCGGATATGATTTGAGTCAGCCAGAAAAGTACTATTATGTATGAATGATTTAAAAGTAAATATGTTGTAGATGATTTCTGACAGATGTGAGATGAAAGTCCATTTATTATATGTAGTAAACATTACGCGTTTATGATTCAAACCAATTAATAGGATGTGTGTACAAGTTTTTTTTTTTAATAATAATCAATAGTTTAATTAAAAATATTGAATAGGTGTATTTTTGAATATTGAAAAATTAAAAAGCTATAGGTGAAACCAGAATAGATTGGAATTCTGAAAAATATTTTTTTTTTCCACTTGAAAATGTCGAGGGGGCATTTTCAAAATCAGATCTAAATTAGTGATTTTCTCAATGTAGGATTACATATTTTAAAATGAGATTAAGTATTTGGCCGATGAGACATAAAAGTACATTTTGAATCTTTTTTTGTTAATTTGTAAATTCCATTTTTACATTTTTAAATGAGAGAAGTAGGCATAGTTAGGTGGTTAGCTTAGTGTGTTATTTGTAATTGTATTAAATAAATTGTTATAATTAATTATAATTTAAATAAAAACTTGTCCTTAAATAAATTAAATTACAAAAATATAAGCTTTAACAGCTACATATCAAACATGGAGTTGGGTTGGTAGTGACGATGACGATGATGGTGCAGGGGTCCCGAGTTCAAGCCTCGCTTCCGGCAGAAAATATGACTAGCATATAATTCGGATACCTACTGCACTAAGAACTAAAAAAGTAGCAAACTACATTGTATATATGGCTAAATGGGCTTTGGTATTTGAGGATAAAATAAGAGAAAAATATCTAAGTAAGAATTAGTAGAGATTGTGGTGTTGGTGCAAGGTGAAACATCTTTAATAAAGATAAGAGTAAATAAATATTATATTTAATATTGATTTACTATGAGTTAAGGATTCTTGGTCACTAGTTTTAATGTGAAACTAGTGACCAAGAATCTTTAACTCATAATAAATCAATATTAAATATAATATTTATTTACTCTTATCTTTATCTAAGTAAGAATCTAACGCCAGATTTCACCAACTAAACTCAAACCTTAAATGAATTTTTTGGTACCTTAGTTTATTAACCGAATGTTTTCTACATTTGATTCAATCGCGAATCAAATGTAGGGAATTATTGTCAAATATTGAGTGAAAATAATATCTGAACTTATATATTTCTAACTTGAAATAATGATTTTAATAAATTTTATAATTTTTCTCATTAATATATCAAAGAATAATTTAATGAGAAAAATTATAAAACCTTAGTTTATGTTTGATTGGTATAATCTATTAGTAAAAGAATTAGATTAGTTGAGCTTGGGGTTTAAGCTGGGTAGAAATGACTATAAAAAGCCAAGCAAGCTAAGTATCTTGCATAAGGGAAAATAATTAATAACTTAAAAATTAGGAGAGACTATAATGTTTAATAACGAAACTTTTCAAGAAAATATTCTTAAAAAACTGATTAAGTAAATAAAATCAGAGGTTTTGTGTCCTTATTGAGCGGAATGAAAACTTATTCAAAGGCTTTATCTAAAACTATATCTGATATTATTTGTAGTCATTTGTCACTGTCATCAACCTCCCTTAGAATTTACAACAGAAGGGTTGGTGATGAATCGTGCACCAATCACTACTACCCTCATATTGCTTACGGGAAAGCTGTCTATTGAGCATCTTCGGTGGAAATGCTCTCTTCATATTCCAAAATTTGTCCCTTATTTTATTACACTTTATTATCAAATGGATCAAACAACTAATTTGGGTACTAATAAATAAATGATAAATTGTTTGTTTTAGTGATTGATTAAGGGTCCTGGATGGCTAGTAAAATTTAAATAAATAAGATTATTTTTTGATTTGTAATTTTAAATTCCATGGTCAATTTATATTAAGCATGTCATTTTTTGAAGAATCTATGTTTATCACTACGATATATGGATAGCTTCTAAACTAATATTAAGATAAAAAACAGAAGACTCTCTCATTTTATTTTATTTTTAACCTAAAATAAAAACAATTCTGTTACCATCGACAGTGAAATCTTTTATTCAACTAATAATATTAAGATATTTTTTCTTTTTAGAAAAATTTAATTTAATAAATAAATAAAAAACCTTATAAAATTACAGTACTTCATTTTGAGAGGAATTTATTATAGGATGAATATATATTAAATTTTAAAGAAGCTATATTATGTTCTCAATGCATAAGATAAAATAAAAAGCCTTTAAAAATGTATGTAAAAAAACATCAATTTTTAATATACAATTACATTTTTGATTTGAAGATGAAAGATAGCATTGCTTGAAAATATTTCGTATTTTTTTAATTAAATATTTTTGGTAGGTAATATCGCGTCTAGTTGGAAATCTTATAGAATTATTAAGATCATTTTTATGGAATCTTTAAAGTATATTTAAAATTAATGATTTTCTTAAAAATGACATACCCTAGGAGTGAAGTTGAAGTATAATCTTACCTGTAACAAAAAAGAAAACATTTTTTTAATAATTTATATATACCTATATATATACTAGATATAAATAATTAATCATATATATATAAAATACAATACATGGTTTATTATTTAGTTAAGTAAAACAAAAGAGAAAGTACAATTATTTGGAACAAATTTTTTTCAAATATCAAACATGCCAATATTAACTGCATTCTACCAAGAAGGGAGATAGAAGTCTTATCTTAGTATGATAAATTTTAACATAAGCAAATAAGGATACCGATAATATCGATTTCTTTTCAGGTCTTATCACACTTAAAATAAATAAACACAGATAAACCAAGAATTTGGGAAAATTCGAAGGAATGTTAAATGAATGGACTGGATTGAATCAAAACTAGCAAAAAAAAAAAAAATAAATATAATGGCTGGGGGATGAGTCCCCTCTGATATCGCAATTTAATAATATTTCTACTAAAATCTTAGAATTTGTTCTAAAGATTGATTGAATTCTTTCTCTTTTAAAATCTTGGTTAATCTGAACCCGAGCTGATTTTTTGAAAAACATTCCAACTATTTTAAAAATGAAAGATGCTCAAATCTTTAGTTTTATAATAATATAAATTAAATAAAAAATCTCTCAATCTTTGGGGAAAAACTTTAAGGAAATTGAATTTAAAAAAAATGAATAATAATTTGTACTTAATTTTAAAAGACATTTATAGAATTAGTTACAAAACAAAAACGTGAGTAAATTCAATGTCTGTTAGTTGAAGACGTGGCAGACTTGAAGTACTAACAAAAAAATCGTAGGGGCACTATATACAAAATGTTAATAAATATAGTTCTAAAAAATCATTTTAATAATAACCCCACACTTATATTCTATCTAGGATTGCATAGGGTGCACCTAAGAATGTCACGGGGCACACCAATTGAGAATCACTCGATTACATATTTAATTATTTAAGTAAAGTAAAAGAAAAATTTTCAAAAATTTTTTTGGAACTTTTTTTAAAAAAATTTTAGGTAGGTTTCACATAAATAAAGATTAGATGCTTGTTTAGCACGACTCAATATATATTTCGGTGTGTCCTTTGTGAACTCTTGAAAATGGGCTTATACCCCGAAATATATATTGAGTCGTGCTAAACAAGCATCTGATCTTTTATTTATCTACCTAATATTTTATATTTAAAAAAGATCTACCTAGTATTTTATATTAAAAAAAAAACATTTTAAAAATTTCCAAAAAAATTTCTTTATTTTATTTAATATGTTTCACCAAGAACCTACACCATCTCCCTTAACAAAATTAATTATTTAAGCGCAACCATAAGGCCCTTAGAAGCCGAGACTAGTAGATTTGAAGTTTCATATGGAGAAATCACTGTGGAACTTCTGTCGTTAGATTAAACGAGCCTGTTTACGAATATATATTCAAATGAGACAAAATAATTAGTGGATGAAATAATTTTTAGATCAACCGGTTTAAATAATTTAGAAGAGAGGCTGATATTCATATGCGCATGGGCGTACCTAGCTTTTTAGTTAGGGGGGGGAGGGGGGAAGACCAAGAGGAAACTGAGGATTACAAATTAATTAATTATAAGAAAGAAAATTAATAAAATAAATTTTTTTCATTTAAATTAAAGTTTTTATTGTCAATTTGCGTCTATGGGGGCAGTTGCCTTCCCTCTGATCATACCTAGGTACGCTCATGGTTGTGAATTAACCACAATTTTGAATATTGTACATTTTAATTAACAACATTATGGGAAGTTAACGATGAATGATAATGCTGTATCTGAGGTGGTGGAATTATATTAAATATGAATATAATGACTAGAAATTAAACACGTCAATAGAAATTAATATAGGCAATGCAATTAAATTTCGTAAATACTAATTAACTACTGTTTGTTATATATACCAAAATATATATATATGAAATGGGTGTGCTTCAACTTCCCTCTTTAATACTCACTCTGCTTCCCTCTACTCTATATTCACATAATTTGGTATAGGTATATCGCTAGAGGACCATAATAAGTTACACTTCCATCAAGCTTCACGACACACAAGAATTTCTACTTTATCCATAAATGAGAAGCAGATATGGGTAAAGTATTGTAATCAGTATCTCGCCAACGCATCTTCAAAGGGTCCTCAGGTAAAAACTACTGAACCCATGGTCTCAACCAAAGTCAGAAATTGTAGTATTCAATCAGGTTGAATTTTAGGACCAGATGGTTTGCGAAAAATTACTTGGAGTCTCGTCCATAGGCCAAAAAGTGCGATTTTTTCATTTAGTCCGGGGGATGGATGTTACCCTTATTTTGTCTCAGATTTTTCCACATCGTTGAGCGATTGTAACAAAATTGAAAACCGACCATCATACTTTAACAAAATGAAGCGATGATGAGTTTTTAGTACATATCGGCTCATCAAACATTAATACTTTATTCCATTACTTTTTTAGTTTTTTCTAAATATCTAGAAAATGAATTAACCAAATTTGATGAGATTTAATATTCTAATTAAGTACTTCGAGGACCACAGAAAAGTTATATAAAGTTTTTTAGTAAAATTATATTTTAAAGTACATTACAGTAAGCAAATACTTAACAAAAAAAGACCAATCTGGTTTTTATCTGATTAATAATAAAAGAAATATATGTATTAATATTTGAAATGGCTATGCACAAAGTCTAGCAACGATTCGGTGCAGTTTTTTTTATTTGAAATTTAGAACTTGACTAGTGATTGAAAAAGAATTGCAAGGCGTATCTGACCCCTTGAACATTTGTGCTGAAAAACAAGCACACGAATTAAAATTATTTTTATGAAAGAAGGGGGGGGAGACACAAGTGTTTGAGAATGAAAAAGTGATAGTATGAAAGTAAAATTAAAATAATATTTAAATAGCAAAGACTACTAATAAATTTAATTTAATGTTAACATATTTATTTATTTGTTCATAGTTGTGAAAGAAAAATATTTTCATTAAAGTGGTCCAAAAATTAGTTTATTTAGCTATTTTTTATTATGTCCCCATGAATCAAGGAGTGAAACTCTAAATTAATTTATCATAAAGATAAAAATATATATTTTATGAGAAAAATTAATATTCAGAAGATGATAAGTTGCTAATAAAATCTTACACAAATTATTCTATTTCGATATAGGTTGTTTTTATCTCCGGGAATCCTAATGATACGAAATGCAAGTTTTACGGAAATAGCGTTGTCAAATGTTTTTATTTATTTTCCGGAAGTGCTGATAAAACTGAACCTTTCATGGACATTAACCTATATAGTAATATCAACATAGAAACGAAGGTTAGATTCCATTCAACGGTAATATTCTAAGAGAAATAGAACTCGAGGCTGGCGATCGAATTGGTCTATAGGCGGGAAAAATAGAAGGGCATCCACACACAATCCAGAGTTCAGAAATGGAAATCACAATGCTACTGGTGAAATACAAATGGATATTTCAAAGGCACTCGGCAATTAAATTGGGGTAATATATATTAAAAAAAAGCTTTATGATTTTCATTAAATGAAATAAGCAAAATATAAAACAAGAACAGCAAATCCTTATTTATACAATTACAAACGAGCTCTTTTAATTAAATAATACATTTTTGATCGTTCTTTCACAGTTTTATGTTTCTTTTTATTTAACCTTTCATTTGCATTTTTATAGAATTAATAAATTACTTTTCTCATTCCAAAAGAAAATGGTTTTAGAAATATATACCTACCTATATATATATACCATATATACGAATTTTCAGTTTATAGCTTATCTTATTTGCAATGATCTAATAGAAAAATTTAATTAAAAGTGAAAAACATTTCTAGTTAAAGTGGAAATGTAAATGTTGATTCATGACAAATACATAATTTAAAATATTTTTAACCGACTTCATTACATAATAAGAGAAATGAAAAATGATAATATATACCTACGCATTATACATAGATTAAGTTATGCAGTGAGTAAAAGGCGAACTTCGCAGTTGGTGAATATATATTTTACTATCTTTGATAAATTTAGCTTTTTTTTATTAGGATTCAGTTCGAAAATAAGTTCAACAAAAGAAAATATTTCTTGACCAAAAGGGGCTACTCCCTTTCTAGCCCTTGACTCTAAACCTAGACCTGAGGGCTGTATTGAACATCACTCGTCGGTTCTTATACGACGCTATGCGCGGATCCAGAGGGGGGGGGCGCAGCCCCCCCCCCCAGCAATGGAGAAATACATTTTTTATATGTATATTTAAAACTATTGAGATAGTTATTTGGAGAGGGGGAAGCTGGCAACTACTGAATTAAAAATGCACAATGAAATAAAAAAATGTTTTAGAGTAGTATTTTCTTCAATTTACATTAATTAAAACATCTGGTAAAATTTTGTCGATGCTCCCCCCCCCCCCCAACCAGATTCGCGCCTGTTCGCCGTTGGCTGCGTTTACATTGACCACATTGGCTGGGCTATGAGAAAAAGTCCAAATTTTTCGGCTGGATTAATTTTTTGAATTTTATTCTTATATAGGTAGGTACATATTCTAAATATTTTTTTTACATAAGTGTTTTGCTGGGATATATATAGCCTCCTGGCCAGCAAGATGCCCGTCAAAGGCGGGATTCGCAGCTTTTATCAAAATAATTCACAAGTCTTCTGAATGGAATTCTTACTCTATACAGGAATTGAAAGAGATAAGAAAGAACCGTCTGAGCAAAAAAAACAAAAAGTGAATGAGAATCAGGGAAATCAAAGAAATTATAAAAATCGAAACAAGTTTATGGGTAAAGTCTAACAGACCAAGTTCTATAAACGAAACATCGTTCAACTCATAAACGTTGCGATAAACTATATATTTTGGTCTTAAATTGAATTTATATACTAAAAATAAAAGAAAAAGTTTTCCAAATACTTTATGAAAATTTTAAGGCTTGTTAAAAAATAAGTTAAAGATGTTTTTAAATTAAGCTCTTTCTTTCAGCAATTAAGAAGGAAATAAAGAGATAAATAAATAAAAAATTAATTGAAACTTATAAATTCAAAATGCGTACGCTTTTTTTAAATTTACACCCAGTATAAAACTAAATTTTTTTTTGAAACTTGGCCTTAGTTCATCGTTAATAGAAAATAATACATGCAAGCTGAGACTCTGGTCCAAGTTACGATGGTCGTTTCCCCTCGATTCTCGCCTCTTTCGCTTCTCTGAGCTCGGAAATTTGAAATTTGTCGTAAAATACAATTGGTCTGCCGGGAATTGAAACAACAAAACCATATTAACCCAGTTGTAGTGTTTACGTGACTGTAACAAGGGATCACAGGAAAGAGACGACGATGACTGTTCACGATAGAAGTCTTGAATGAAGACCCAAGGTCCTATGTCCCTCGGCAGGGCCCTCAAGAGGCTGTCTGTTAACTTTACAACTAATTGCGCTCTCTAGTATTTTGCGACAGGCATTTGCATCTCCGGGGGTTGCGGCTACCAAGCTGGAAATGTTATTTTTTAATGTTTAATATTCTCTTGCAGTCTTGGCTGGGCTTAATTTCTAAAACTTCAAATGGGGATCTGAGTCAAAAGTTTATTGTTTAAAATCGGAACGCTTTTATTTATAAAATGGAATAGTAAAGAGAAATAATATTTCAATGGAGTTTCCAATCCATTAACATTTTAGAACAAAACAACTAATATTATAAATTGAATTTCCAAATTTTTTTATCAAAAAAATTTGTTGTTTTTTTAATTGCGTTATTTTTTATTTGATTTTCACTGAAAATTGTAATGCTTTAATATATATCAATTAAGTTTCCAATTAGATTTGATATGGTTAGTGATTTTTGAATTTGATTAAAAAAAAATAATAAAAATAAAAATATATCTACCTATAGAAGCAAAAGTGGAATTTTAGCTTATAGGTCCCGGCAGTAGATTTAATTTTTTTAAGTTACACAACTTCAAAGATAATCTTATTAAATATTTTTGCTTTAAAACTTCATCTCTAATTTTGTATTAAATCTCTAAAACTTGGGGACCACACAATAATTTTGAGATTTAGGCATTTGCTTATTCATTATAATCATTAAATCAGATTTTTTAAACTTTTCATAGGTGGGAAGGAACTTGAGTAGGGCTTGAGATGTATCAATCTGAAGAGTTATTTTACTTTTACTTCAGTAAGGGCCAGTTGTATGTCGGTTGGTAAAGTTGACAAAGGGTAAAACCTTAGAATTCACTTTGTGCTCGATGGGATGGCCAATCAGATGAAAGTGTGCGTCATCTGATTGGCCATCCGGTCGGGCTCAAGGTGAATTCTAAGGTTTAACCCCTTTTCAGCTTTTACAAAGACTTTACCAACCGACATACAACTGGGCCTAAGTGAGTTAATCTTGAGTCGATCACTGGGGTAAAGTCATTTTCTCTTCTCTATTTTAGCAAATAAGCTGTTGGTTAATTGAATAAAAATCAAAGTAAAGCAATTGAGTGGTGAATTTAGCATTTTAAGGTTTTGAGACACCCTCTCTTAGTGATATAAGGGTAAGTGTAATGAAAATAATTGAAAGAAGAAAGGGTTAGATCAACAAACGAGAGCTTTTACTCTTTCTCTTTCTGAGAGTATTATCTTTATCCAGATACCAAACAAGTGTAAATAAAAATAAATAATTGAAAATAATATCATATTATAAAATAATAATAATAATAACATCTTCAAAGGGATCTTTTAAAGAGGAACTTTTCAAAGAAATTAAATGTAGGTATGGTAAAATTAATTATAAATAGAAAATTAATTAGTTGAAGGATTCTCTTTGTAATCGAATTCAATACAAAATTTTTTCCTTCAGTCTACTGAGAAATTATTTAGTTTTATATAGTCAGAACTTTGAATGGTAAACTTCTCTATGATATATGTAGGAGGTAATCAATTATTCTTGATAAATCAATTTTTTTTATATATTCTTTATTGTCATTGAGAGACGTTTCGACAACGATGTGACATCATCAGTCTTTTGTTTTGTGGTTTACAAACTGATGATGGCTCATCGTTGTTGAAACGTCTCTCAATGACAATAATTTTAAAAAAAATAAATAAAGAATATTAAAAAAAAATTGATATTATCAAGTATAATTGATTACCTCCCACCTATATCATAGAGAAATTTACCACTCAAAGTTCTGACTATATAAAAATTTTTATTTGCGTTTATAAATAAACAAGTTCCATTTCATTAAGAATGTTTTTTATAAATAGAAACATAGCTCATGCGGTTCAAATTACCTACCTGGTAGAATGTCAAGTTAAAAATATCGAATAACTTTCCATTTCATGGTTGATTTATTTAAATATGATCAAAGAAATCATTTAATTATTATAATTAGAAGAGGTTTGGTTCACGAATTGAAGGGTTTAATGTATAATTACTAAATCAAATATTTATTTTCAAAAAAAGATTATATAATAATCAAGGTAGATAAAGTTGATAAATTATCGTTTTTCGACTTGAAGATTTTGTTTTTATAAAGAATATTTAATTTCATTCGCATAAGGATTTAAGAAAGATTTAATTTAATTAGGGTATATAACTGTGAAATTTTTTGAAAAAAATAAAAAGGGCTAAAATGGTACTACGATGAGTTACGGCAACGACAAACAGTTTCTTATGGCAAACCAACCGTAATTTAATATATTTCATATATTTAATCAAGAATTATGTTCTTTTTTAATTTCTTGAAGTACCTTTTTACTCCAGTTAAATTGTTCTCTAAAAGGGCCCTTGCGGGAAAATTTTGGGATAGTTTTGATTTCTTGATCCCATGTGTTTTTTGATGAGCTGAATCCGGATCTGAGGTTTGATAACAAAATTTCGTGGCGCAACATTGTCAAAAATGGAAAAAAAGGTAAAAAAAATCTCATTTTTGACGGTTTTTGCTTATAACTCGAAAACTAACAACTTTTCGTTTACTTGGACCACTTTTTTTATAAAACTCTTAGATTTATAGATATCTAGCATTTTTCATGACTGGATATGATCCGAATCTTCAAAAGTATCATGGAAAATGCTAGATATAAATCTAAGAGTTTTATAAAAAAAAGTGGTTTAAGTAAAAGTTCAAGTCAAAGTTTCCTAGAATCGTAGATTTTGAATAGGAAGGTTATTTACGAAAAGTTGATAGTTTTTGAGTTATAAGCAAAAAATGATATTTTTTTGCATTTATGACAATGTTCCGTCTGGAAATTTTGTTAGCAAACCTCAGATTCGGATTCAGCACACCAAAAAAAAAAGGTCGAAGAAATTACAACTACCCCAAAATTTTCCGGCTAAAAACACAATTTAAGAGGACATTTGTTTTAATAAAAAAAATTCCCACTAAATATTTTGCTTTGTGGAATCCCCACCCCCCATGAAAATTTTCTGGCTACGCCATTGACTACGATAGCCAAGAGATTATAGGATCTAAGATAGGTTTTCTTAACTTTATAATGGCAGTAAAAAAATAAAAATAAAACCTTATGTGTCTTATGTAGATACTTTTGTCACAGATTTTTGATCATAGACTAAATTAGTAAAAGTTAAAATTCATCATTTTCAAAATTTACCAGGTATATTTAGAGGGCAGACGAAGATTGCTAACTTGGCGAGTCGAGTTATTGAATTAAAAGACAAATTGTCAATATCTTTATCTCTATCGTAGTCTGCGAAATTTTTTAAAGGACATATTTGAGTGAAATATTTAGACTCAGATGGGTCCACTTTATAGGGTAGTGATTGGCCTGGATTACTTTTTGGCACTTGCGTTCAATTGTCGAAGGGGTGAATATAACCTTTCTGACACAGTAATAAAAAGTATCCATACCGTTTCTGATTCAGTAGAGAAAGAACACTGTGAGGTATTATTAATAAGACCACAGACGTACTCACATCCATCTATTATTATACAAACAAGAGTATCAAATACAAAACATCCTCTCTGTCTAAGAAGGTTGAATGTGTGAATGAAGCTTTAGGGGGTTCAATGAGTTAGGGCATTGTAAAATGCAAGATTAGTGGACATAAATTAACCCCTAGCTTTGAATAAATGAACATCCTTATGTTTCTTTAAGGCAAAATTTGCATTCAAAGAAATACTCAGTTTTGAAGTCGGAGGATATTGTAAAGCACAAACATATCTTATCACAAAGCTTCAAGATGCCTTAAGAAAATGCCAGAAAGATTTTTATCAGTCCGCCTTTTGTTCTTGACTCTTTCAAATAATTTAAAAATTTTTATGTATCAAATAGTTTATAACTAAACTGAATCGAGAAAGTCTTGGATAAATCAACTTAACAACATTTTTTATGAAAATTGACTGAAAAGTTTCCGTTTAAAGCCGATGATTCTTCAAACGGTAATTTGTTACATTATGAATGTCATTTAACTGGATTTCCTTTTAAATAAAAATAAATTAAAATCACTTATGAAAAAAAATGAATATTTAGATTGATTTGATCCGTTATTTTAGTTTGGAAAATGGGTTTTGCCTAGTTTTTTTTAATATGGAAGAGACAACTATTCTACAGCCGAAGGCAATACACGATTATCCTTTTTAAAAATAAGAATCATTTAAGAGGACAGGGACAGGCTTTTTAAATAAATAGAAGTGGGCGTATAATCCAATCGTCTGTAATTTGACCTCGCCAAAGACAAATACTAATTAAATTGATCAAATAACATTTGATAAAATGTTTACTGAGATGGGAGTGGAAATATAATACATTCTTGAAATAGATCTGATTTTGTAAGACGAAAGAAAGCCTGAAATCAATCAAAAACATATAAATGCATTTGTTTATTATTAAAATGAAGCTATTATATCATATTTCATATGGAAAGTTTGTTCTTTTTTTAGATGGTTCTAACCTGAAAATGTTTTCACTTTCATGATAATTTAATTTAAAAATCAGAAATCAACTGTTTTTGAACAAAGAGAATCAAATCTTTTAATAACTTTTTAAAATAAATGGTGTAACAAACAAAAATTGTTATCGTTTTTTAAGCAGATATTTTGAAAAGTACAAGTATTTTTAGTATTTTAATCAAGAGATTTAATAATTTTCTAAAAACGATAATAGTCAAAATTTACTTTTGATTCTAAAAAAGGCAATGAGTATTGTCATTTACCGTGAAAAAACTATTGTTGTATGAGAAGGCAAAATTATAAGAAATTGTTATGATTTAGGTTAGCCCCTGAAATTTAGGGTACAACATAATCAGTTTTGGTATACTGATTAATTATAAATATAAGAAACTGCACATTTGGTTGCCTATCTAACAGGCTCTTAAGTTTTAAAAATAAATATTTCTGATGTTGGAGGATAAAAGATAGGTATGTAGAAGTGTCTAGGGGCAGTTATTAACTTGGTACAAGGCCGTAACCTGGTTAGGGGAGAATGGATATACTCCTAGGAGTAGGAGACATGACCTCCCTGATGCCCAGATTGCTTTTTTTTTTTATCTATTTATATTAAATTTTTATTGAACGTTTTATTTATATCCTGTAAAATTTCGAGTAGACTTGTAGAAAAAATATATTTTTATTAATATTCTATTTAATTTTTCAACACTTTGTATGTTATGTTTTAAGGTTTTAAGTAATAATTTTTACAGGATATTTTTAATTCTTTCTAAATGGGACTAGTGGTACATTATTTTATAAAACCATCTATATTAGAGAATTGAAGACAGGAATAAAACAATAATCGGTAAGGAAAAGTTATAAGTCGTTTTAAACAAGGAGTTCTTATAAAAATGAGACTTATTTTTGTTGGTTTCTGAATAACTTCTTAAATGCATGCTATTTTGAATTTTAAAATTTATTAGAATTTCGTGCCTAGCATTTCGTAGAGAGAAGATGAGATTTTATAGGCTCATAGCGCGCGGCTAGGTATAGGCAGTCATACAAGCCGGATAAGTGCGAATCGGTCTAGCAAAGGGGCCTCCAAATTTTTTAGAGATAGGACCACATGTAAACATTGAAAACTATGGGCGGGCCGGATATAAAATATTATACGGAAATTATGTTAATAATACGCTATTATATGGTATTAATATTTAATATAGTGAATATTTATGAATTAATTCTGTAGTAGCCGCGGGCCGGATTTGGCCTCCATAGTTTGGGGAGCCCTAGTCTATCACATCGAGGATTCCATGCCTAATATACAATTTATATAATTATATTGTAATTCAATTTTATTTAATTCTTGGTGCAAATAAGTAAAATTCGACCTTTTCACCTAAATTTAATATTAAAATTATATTACCATATCGCTTTTTACTGAAGCAAATAATTACTAAGCAACGCACGATGTTTCAGGTAATATATATCCGAATATATGTATATGTAATATATACCACGATCCCGTCATAAAATTTCAAAAAGACGAGTCAAAATAAAAACTTTGATTCTTGTTTGGGGTCGAATTTCGATGGTTATCTTTTTAATATAATGTTTTATATCAATAGGAAAACAGGAAAGTTAAGGAAATAAAAGAGAGAAAAAAATCAATAGATGTCTTTCCAAATAGGCATCGAATAAAAAACATAGAGAGTAAGTTGGAAAAATATTCGCCCCAACTTATCTATTCTTCTCGGGAGCATTTGGTAGTGAGCCAGGGCGGTCGACCTTCGATCAGGAACTCGCTAATAATTCATAATAAAAAAAATGAACATTTCTCCTTATTTAATATTCACTGTTTTATTAGTTGATCTTATAAAAGACTTTGCTCAAGCTTGTTTGATCAGGATAGGCGATTCAAATAAAAACAGTTTATTTATGACATAATTTCAGCTGAAAGATAGAATGGACCAACTATTTTATTTACCTAAAGTGCCTCGAAGTGACACATGTCCGCCAAATCCCAGACAATTTTATTAGTGATCAAGTCACGAGAAAAACCGAAAGGAATTTTAAATTTTAATTAATTCAATTTAGATCCTCCACAGCGCTCAATCCTTACTAGACAATCGCGCAAACATAGCCTCCTCAATAAATTCAGATTTAAGCATGCTTAAAAAATGGGGATCTCACAATTTGAGTAAGCTTTAATGCTGGCAAAACACAGTGCTGCCTAATTTCTAGGCGCGCAGATAGGAACCTTCCGGACATTTCCTTTGATTCAGAGCTCATTAGAATTCCGTAATAAAAATATCAATGTTAGGTGTCACCTTAGGTTCTGACCTCTCTTGGAATGACCATATTATCTCAGTAGCAAAAGCTGCAGCATGTAAGCTCGGCTTTCTTTTCCGAACCAAACGATTTTTCACTCCCACTCAACTCCTTATATTATACAAGGCTCAAATTCGCCCCTGTCTTGAATATTGCTCGCATTTGTGGAGAGGAGCCTCCAAGTATTCTCTTAATACCTTAGATGCAATTCAGAGGCGAGCTATCAGACTGATAGGCGATCCTACATTAACTGACACTCTCGACTCCCTAGCCCATCGTAGATCTGTCTCCGCCCTATCCCTTTTTTATAGATATTACCATGGCTTTTGTTCTGACGAAATAAAATCGATAATCCCACCAAAGGCCTCATTTGCCCGAAATACACGATTTTCTAAAATTCAACACCCCTACGCGCTTAAACTAGATACTAATCGAACAAACGCATTCGCCAATTCATTTATCCCTATGACATCTAGAGACTGGAATTCTCTTCCCCCGACCGTCTTTCCAGCTACTTATAACCTTCAAACTTTCAAGACCAGCATTCACAGATACCTTCGACCTCTACCCAATCCTAAATCTCCCCTTATCTTCACGTTACAAGGGTCCACCACGGACTTCAGAGGTTGTACCTTCTTGGTGCAACTTCTTCTTGTATCAATATCATTATAAAAAAAAAGATGTTCTTTTTCATTCATTCATTTGGCTTTTTGGAATCGTTTAAACATACTTACAAAATTACAAATTAATGTGAATTTTGATATTTGATAAAGCTTTAGGAACAAATAAGGGCAGTAACCAATATTGATGAATTGATATGTTTTTCTTAACTATTAGTACTACCCATAAAATGAATAGATTACCAACAGTCATGGAATGTTTAAAGAATCCGATCCTATATATATCTGGGAAATTATTCAATTTGTAATTTGTTTTGAGCTTCTTGTGTCCATCAAAGATAGTCTTGTGTTGTTGATTTTTATTACAGTCGTCCATATCTCAATCGTCAACCAACTTTCTTCGTCCTTATATGTCTATGAAAAAATTAAAAAATTTGAGATGAATTTAAACTTAAGTATACCGAATAATACCTAATATCACCAGAAATCTTTGCCAAAAAATTTTCATTTCCATGTCAAATGGCATATTTTGAAAAAAAAAACTGCTTTTGAAAAGATTTACCTGTTATATTCGTGGAGAAAAAAAAATAAGTGTTGATATAAAATGGAATCAAGTTTCCGATCTTATCTTATAATTTTTTATAATGATATTGGTACACGAAATTGCCCCAAAAATGTGCACCCTCTGTAGTCCGGGGCGGAGGCCTATATCGTGAAAAAAAGAAGAGATTTCATGGAATGGGTCGGAGTTGACTGAAGGTTATATGTAGCTAGGAAGACGGTCAGAGGAAGAGAGATCCAGTCTCTAGAAGTCATAGGGATAAACGAATTGGCAAATGCGTTGGTTCGGTTAGTATCCAATTTAAGCGCATAGGGGGTGTTCAATCTTAGAAAATCGTGTGTTACGAGCAAATGAAGCTTTTGGAGGGATTATTGATTTATCTCATCAAACAAACAGCATTGGTAGTAGCTATAAAAAGGGAAAAGGGCGGAGACAGTTCTACGATGAGTTAAGGAGTCGAGAGTGTCAATTAATGTTGGATCTCCTATTATAGCCGGAGAGCTCGCCTCTGAATTGCAACCAAGGTAGCAAGAGAATGCTTGGAGGCTCCTCTCCATAGGTGAGAGCCATATTCGAGACAGGGGCGAATTTAGTTAGCCCTTGCATAAAGTAAGTAGTTGGGTGGGAGTGGAAAAGCGTTTGGTCCGGAAAAAACAGTCAAGCTCACATAATGCAGCTTTTGCTATTGAAGTTGCTGTGGTCATTCCAAGAAAGGTCATAACCCAAGGTGACGCCCAACATTGATATTGATAATTAAAAGTAGATTGTAAAACATAAATAAACAAAAGGGTCTATATTGCAACGTGAAAGCATGTTAGTAGACTAATCACAAATGATTCAAATTTTAACTAAAATTTAAATTATAGAAGAAAACTAAAGAGATAACGAATATCTTATGTATTCTTAAAGTGCCAGTGACATACTCGATTTCGAGCATCGGCGATTACAATGGAGAGGATACTGGGGAAATTTTTCACAGGGGTGGTTTCCCATATCTTATGTTTAAAAAAATAATAATTAAATGTCAATAATACAATAAAAGATAATAATACAATAATAAATCTTATTTATTATTGACTTTATTTAATCAGATAAGAATACATATTGTAGGTTATCTTAAGGTTCATAGTTAGGAATAGCCTTGTACATGTTCGTGATCAAAGAAACGTCTGTTTCTTAAAATTAAGACCTTTGGGAATACACAAATTTTCTGAATAGTAATGCGAAACCCGTGGGTCCAAGTGGACACAGCGGTGTTGGCTGAAAAGAGAAGGAAGGGTGTGGCTGATTCCTATCAGATAAAACAAAACCGAAGAGACATAAAACCAAATAATGGCACTATTTTAAAATATCCTTTGAGCAGATAGGAATGGCTAAAAAGGAGATAAAAAATTCCGTCGAATTAATGTTCGTAATAAATTAAATATTTGAATAATCGTTTGTTAATTAATTTTAAAAGAATGAAATTCTTTTCATTGAAGTTTTTTCTTTTAAAGAGAAAAATATTTAATCTAAATATAATTAAAAAGTGTCAACATCGGTGGCTAGACTTTATCCAGAGTGGTTTAAAATAATAAATTATCTGGTGTGTACACCACACGGCTTTAACTTACGAGCACCTTCTTTGAAATTATACTATCAGTTTCGATTTTTTTTAAAAATAAATAAATAAAATCACTTAATTTTCAAGTAAAGATGAACAAAGGTTATGTCGATTCGGGCCTAAAGCTTGCCATAATGGTGCATGCTGATTCCAAGCTTAAGTTTTACATTTTTATTCTCTGTGACTTATTGATGTTGAGATGTAGAAAATACAATGCAGAAACACACGGACATTTGAATTTTCTGATGAGTTTTGGTTCTGATGCCCACAAAAGCCGTTTTAATTTTCTAAACTTAGTTTCTATTAAGTAAATATCGTTGAGGCAGTCCAAAAAAAGAAGAAGATAATTTACACTAACTTTTTATTCATAACACCCATGTTTCGGAGGCTCACTGACTTTTCAAAGCCCTGAAGGAGGGAATAGCCTCCGAAACGTCGGTTTTATGAATAAAAAGATAGTGTAAATTATCCTCTTCTTTTTGGACTGCCTCATCGATATCCACTTAATTCACTTATCAGTCCGTCTCCAAAAATTACTCCAATCTTAGTTTCTCTATTTTAAGGGGGTTAATAGTACCTATCACTTGGAGTCCAGATGAAATTAACTTTTATAAAATTGTAAATATAGAAGACTTAGGCCCGGTTGTATGTCGCAAAGTAAATGCTTTTTACCACTAACCAAGGTAGATGGTAAATGGAGCCACTGGGATGGCCAATCAGATGACAGGTACATTCAGTGCCTGTCATCTGATTGGCCATCCCAGTAACTCCATTACCATCTACCTTGGTTAGTGGTAAAAAGCATTTACTTTGCGACATACAACCGGGCCTTAGAAAATTGAACATTCCAAAAAAAGTAAATGCATCATTTTAACTTTCATGTTTCGCTATTTAAGGGATAGAAAAAAAAATAGAAAAAACAATTAGAAAATATTATTGGGACATTTAAGTTTAAATTTCGGATCATAGCGAAGTCTATGGAATAAATTAAGTTTTTAATCAAATATTTAATGAAAAATTGACTTAGATTGCAAAATATCATAAAACGCGAGTTTGTTAAACCGATTCTTATTAAAAAGAGACTTTCCTTATATGAAAGTAAAAGAAAGAAAATGGAGGAGATAATATTTTGATTTTAAGAATTTCTCAAAATGGAAATCTAGTATACAAATTTGATTTCCTATCGAACAAGTTACTTGGTCATCAACCTATTAGGCCAGGTTGTATGTCGCAAAGTAAATGCTTTTTACCACTAACCAAGGTAGATGGTAAATGGAACCAGTGGGATGGCCAATCAGATGACAGCCACTGAATGTGCCTGTCATCTGATTGGCTATCCCAGTGGCTCTATTTACCATCTACCTTGGTTAGTGGTAAAGAGCATTTACTTTGCGAAATACAACCGGGCCTAAGTCAAGGAGAAGTTCAGCAAAAGTGAACCCTCTTTTTCATAATTATTTGAATAGTTTTTTGTCAGCAAAAGTTAGATATATTATTAAATAATGTAATTAACTTAGAGAATTTAATAGCTATATATTTAACAATGATTTTCTTGGTTCTTGCCAATCTTTAATATATTGTAATAAAGTTGCCATTTTTGTAATGAAAGTGGAAGTAGTATAATATGTTATATTCTTTCATAAAAAAAATCTTAATGTTTTTTTTTTAATAGATTCTATATAAAGATGGCCGACAACTTATTGCAACGCAACATGGTGTTTCATCAATTTTAACTTCTAGCTTTTGTATTTTTATGTTTAAAAACAAATGCAAAAAAATAATTTTTAAGAAAGCAATAAAAACCGACTTCAAAAAATTAAATGCAACAAATAAAATACACTAAAAGGTATAAAATAATTATTTTCTTATTTAGTTACAACTAAACGACGAAATATTAACATGAAATTACTTTTTGAAGTCGGTACCAAACAAACTATACCTATAAGCGAGCGTACCCGCCAAACGTACTAAGTAAGATCCGTCGAGTGCGATTCATAAAAAGTATATGTTTGGCTACCGACTTCAAAAGTAATTTCATGTTAATATTTCGTCGTTTAGTTGTAACTAAATAAGATAATAATTATTTTATACCTTTTAGTGTATTTTATTTGTTGCATTTAATTTTTTGAAGTCGGTTTTTATTTTTTCTTAAAAATTATTTTTATTTTTCTCTCTTTTAGTGATGTTATTAATAGTGATCATATCATCAGAACTTGACCAAATTAATATGACACCATCCCTAAGACACCCCCTTTCGAATAAAAAAAGAACCATCGAAATCGGTTCATAAACAAAGAGGTTAGGTCTCAAACAAACCTAATAAAAAAGGTCTAATACCTATGAAAAAAAAACGAAAAAAATGGGACCAATCGGAAGCTAGACTGGACCCAATGCAAAAAAAATTTTCAAAATCGGTTGGACAATTGGCAGAGATATGAGGTAACATAGGCACAAAAAAAAAATTCAGTCGAATAGAGAACCTCCTCCTTTTTTGAAGTCGGTTAAAAAATCATTTCTTGAATTTTCCAAAGACCCGCACCCCACACACGCTATAACTGTGCAAAATTTGGTCCAAATCCGACAAATGGTTATTATTTTTAAAAAACCTTCACCCTCTTAATTTTATTTTATTTCAACGAAAATCTAATCTATCTATCAATGTAAAATATCTAAATTCATATCAAATTTCGTTTTGATATTTTCATTGATTTTTGAGATAGAGAGTTCACAAAATTAGCTAATGCACGTACTAACAGATATTTTGAGTAAATTATTAATATTTCTTAAAATATAAATTTTTCGATGTCCACAGTACAAGGATTTATTGTAGTCCGATTTTTTTATTTTTAATCAAAATATAATAGTTTTAGCAGCTTTTAAGATATTTCGAAAATATGAGAAAAAAATTAAACCCTTTTTATGCATGATTTGAATACTTTAGCATAGCCCTTATAGTAAAGTAAAAATATTAAAACTAGGTGATGTGAACGCAAAACTTTTGGAGTATGCTAGAGTGAAGAGCGGAATTTTCCAGGCGTGTGGCGATTCTATGAACTTAATTTAGGTTGTCAAAGAAGATTGACTATCAGCCTGTAACGAGCTTTAAAAAGGTTGCAGAATGCCAATAGTGTGCCAAGCTTGGAAGTGAATGAGAAAATTGTGGCTAGGCAGCATGTCGAAGCAAAAATGTTTCCCAGCTTGGACCAAATAAATCTTCTGTGGTAGTCATTTCGATTATTAGTTTCAAGAATCTGGTTGGATCTCCTAAGGAGTAAGTAATCTGATTAACGTTTACTTTTATAGGCTCGGCCATGCTGAAAGGAGAATCGAATGCAAATGAGATGGCAAGATGGGCTCGATCCAAGCCTGGAGTAATAAGCAATAGCAACGGCCTCTAGTCATTGACTGCAGGAGGTACGAGTGATTGGCCGGAATGCAGCCCGCCCGGAGGTGAGGAGCGCGGGCCGCATTCCAGGAGATCCAGCAACACCCCCACAGCAGGCGAAAACTTACACTCAACCACTCTCTCACGTTCTTTCTCCAAAGAAGGGTATTAAGGAATTTTTCTATCAGGATTCATGATACATCGATTTAAGTAAAAATAATATAAAATGTAAGAAAAAGTGCAAGATACAGTACGTTGCGCTGTCCGCAAATTTTAATTTTTTGTCAGTGTATTTGAGGGAAAAATAAATTCTATAATATAGAAAAAATATTAAAAGTAAAATCCTATTGAAGACCAAATGAAAAAATTTTAATTAAAAAGTAGTTTAGTTTAATTTGAAATGTTTAAACAAAAATTGGAAAAATATATTTCAATATAAATATAATGTAATAATTGGAGAAATAGATAATATTATTAACTTTCTATTTTTCGTTTTTTGAGTTAACGTGACAGGTACGTTGACATTTAAACAGATAAAATTTATAGTGAAAATCATTTTTCTTCATATGTTTCAGACAATTTTTAAAACAATATAAAAAAAAACTTTCGAACATTTTAGTTTTCTCTACGAGTCGGAATATATCTTAGAAATAGATCAGATATCAAATGTGTCCTTATTTTTCGTTGATAAAGAGAAATGAGAAAATTTGTGGATTTTTTCTCATAATTTTCCACTTCTGATCGCCGACAGGTACAAAAATCACCTAAAAATGGCAATTTCGGGATCATTTCAATCTGTAATTTTGATGTGAATAATTAGTCTGATTCTACTCGAAGATTTTTATACGGATACCTTCATCCCATGACAAAAAAAATATTGTAACTAAAGATTATATATACTGCGAATTTACAATATATCGTTAAAGTGTTTTTGAGATTATCAAGTTAAGAAAATGATATTTTGGTCTTGAATACACGACTCGTACCTGTGGAGAGGCTTCCAAGCATTCTCTTTAATTTGTAATTTAGAAAATTAGGAGATTTGTCCTTGACTTGTTTCCTTGATCCATTAGCCCTTAGCCCAACCTAGAAGTATTTACACAGTTGCTTTTTTTAAAAAATGTCTCTCTAATGAGATCAAGTTAATAATCTATTAATACTAACTAATACCGTAATAATAATAACTGATTGCCGATTCGATTTGATTCAGAATATACTCAAAAAAATATAATGGAACTCCATTTGGGTTATATATTAGGGGCCATTCATAAAATACGTTCGGAACCAGAAGGGGGGGGGTATTGCTTAGCGTGATGATATAATATGTGAGAAGGGGGAGGGGGTCTAAGGAAACCTGAGATTAATCAATTGTGTTTTAATTTTTTCTTAAGTTATCAGCAACAAATCGTTTATAGGTGGGGGGTCTAGCTTTTATGACGTTATATTTGTTAGGGGGGTTCCCAGAAAATATGACGTAGAGTGACGAGGGGGAAGGGGGTCGAAAAAGGCGAAATTTTGCGTGACGTATTTTATGAATGGCCCCTAATGTGTTAAGTATAGCAAAATCATATGTCAGTATTCTAAATGTTGGTTTTAGGTTTATGACAAGAAAATATTTTGAGTATATAAAGGAGAGAGTTTATTATTATTAGTCTAACAGTGGCAAAACATGTTTTCGCTTGAAAAAGTTGTCTCCATAAAGACACTTTAAAAATTAAAAACATGTATAACAAGTTTTTTAAAATAAATTTCCCATGTGAGTAAATAATTGCCATTTTTTATATCCATGATGCATACACACAATTAAATTAATTACACATTATTCAGAAAGATTATAAAATTAAATTAGGAAACGTTTGGAATCTGATGAATTTTCTGATTTATATAGGTGAAACATTGATAATTCGATAATAATATAATAATATAAGGGAAAATTCTTAGAAGAAATAAATAGGATTATTCAATATCAAAGAAACAGTTCATTTCATTTTTGTTTCTAATTTATGAAGATTCAAAACACATAACGAGTATGATTCCATTTAAGGAGAAAATAAAAATTATAACAAATTCCAAATATGGCTTTTGAGTATGTGCTGAGTATATGATGGATAATTAATGAAATGTAGATTCTGAAATGGAAAGTGGTTCTAATAATAAGAAGAGAAATACGCGCCAGGAGTACTTAGTCTAATTCTAACAAATGCTAGAATAGATAAAGCGATTATTTAAATGAATTATTAAAAAGTCAGTAGATACCAGTTCAATCATGTAACCAGAATTGTAATAATTAAGGGCTTTCCCGTCATTTACAACCTTCAAACCATCAAAACCCGGGTGCACAAACACCCCCTCCACCCTTTCTCTTGATCTATTACTCTTTCTCTTTGGTAATGCTTTATACTAAATTCCTTGTAATCAATCCTCGACAATAGTACGTATTAAAATAAATAATTTCTTTTTGTTTAGACGAAAAATAAAATACAGTGGAACCTCCGTATAGGGCCTTAATCCGTTCCTGATGTTTGGACTTATACCGAAAAGGACGTATACCAAAATAACCTTTCCCATAAGAAGTAATGTAAAAATGATTAATCCGTTCTCATGTAAAAAAAACTCCTAAAGATATTATACCTAGATCAATGGGGCTGTAAAATAATTTAAGCATTGATTAAACCCATAAATATAAAATGAGATTGGAAAATAAAGAGTCCCCCTATAATAGACCTGGTGTTTTTTTTGTCTTCTGACGTTTTTCGCTAGACTCAGCTGGTTTGACTTATATTAAAAATCTGTCCAAAAAACTTTGTTCTAGTTAATTTGTAAAATAAACTAAATGAAACCTAATGATAGATTCTAAATTAACAAATCAAATGGAATAAACTTTGTTTTTGCCTCCTGTTTTGCGGTTATATTTTGTTATATGATATCATTACTTGTATGATGAGTATTATTAATTTAATTTTACCTCTGAGATAATTATTAATAAAAAATGATGCAGAATTCACACAAAAAATATGTTGTATACCGAACAAAATTGCTCATGCCCAAACAGGACGTATTCCGAATTGGACGTGTTTCAAAGCAGAAGTACCGTATACCGAGGTTATACTGTATTGTTAATTTTTTTGATTAAAATGTATTTCAGAGGTAAACGAAGGCTGCCTGCCCTGGGGCCTCTCCTCTATCTCCGAGAGCAGGCATAAATGTAAGTCCGTTTTTTTATTTTATCAATTATTATTATTATTTCGATATTCATAGGGATCGCATTTTCCTGGTGCGCCTTCTTGCATTCGAGTGCATTAAAAAAAAAAGATAATGCAGATTTTAGGACGGCGGAGATGAACACTATTAAAAAAGAAGCCTTGTGTTTTCGGAAGTGGAAGGATCGGTGGGCTAAGTGTGTGGAAGTACAAGGGGCCTAATTTGAAGGCAATCCTGCTACGTAAGTAATATATAGTATTTTTCTCGGCCAAAGGTCGGCTACTTTTTAGACAGTTCTCGTATGAAGCTGGTCCTAAATGATTTCCACTACAATCTACATTTAAGTTAAGACCATCGCTTTCCAGGAAAAATACTTTAATACTCGCGTAGTCTATCGAAAAATTATTACATATAGTCTGAATATATAACCCGAGGGCATTTGATAACTGAAGAGATGTTATATCTTAAAATAGAAATAAGAAAGGAATTTATTTTAATGAAAAATTGTTATAAAAGTTAAGCAAATAGTTCATAGCAATTAATTAAGTATAAATATATTTAGCTAATTGAAAAAGCTTTTCTAAAAATAATTAATAAAATTTATGTATTGAAGTTTGTAATGAATTAATTTTCAAATTGTTTAATCCCATTTTGAAATTGAATATTCTCATTTTGAAAGTGACTCTTCTCAATGCGAAGTTGAACAGGTATACTAATATATCATTTGTCAATACGTTAATCTCCGTGACTTTTGGAGACTTAATGAAATTTTTCGGGCATCCTCTTTCTAGACTTTTAAATTCTTTATTTTTTGGCACATTAACAATTAAAATTATAGGGTTAAATTCATATTTGCAATACTAGACTATATCACAAAATTTCAATAATAAAATGTATTGTTGAGACTTTGGGGAATACATTTTTGGGTTGGATTGCCCTAGCTTAATTTAGAAAATTGTTACAATTGTCTAGTTAATTCATGAAGATAGCCCCAGAAGGATAGGCAAGAGTCAAGAGCTCAGTTGATTGATGCCTACCACTTATTTGTAAGTGTTTACTTAACTTTATAAATATTTTGAAAACATATAAGGTATGACAAATATTACGTACACAAAAACATTAAACAGAATAGTTATTTGTTTTGAATCAGCGTCTTCTTGTTAGCTATCCCACCATGAATCTGAATGAAGCTATATATCTGTGTAAAAAAAAAGATTTTTCTAACAAAACAATTCATCCACCAGTCCAGAGCTTTCAGCGAGAGCATAAATAACAAATAGTCAATAGGTTGAAGAGCCTGGAGCTTCCTTCGGCTTTCAAGTGAACCACGACACGAGTTGAGAAAGTTGCCTTGATCAAAGTGTGACCTTTAATTCTCATCGGAAGGTAATCGATTCTATTCTGCTCTTTTCGTGACCGGCAATTAGAAAATGGTCAAAGACTAATTTCGCTTAATTAATTACAATAGCGAATCATACAGATAAGGAGATTAATTGTACACCAATCGTTGTAATCTCTTAAATTGAAAATATTTTGAATAATTACATCAAAATAGGTAGTAATTATGTAGAAAAGCCTACGCAGGTAGACCTTGACTTAATTCACGGGGTCTGTTTAGTAGAGAACTTAATCCAACGATCTAAATCAGTTTAATAACTGTTGTTTGAATATAAACATGCTTCCATTGCCAGAAATAATTCCTAACCAAAAATTAATAAAATCCCCTAGGTAAGCTCTTAAGTCATAGTACACAATCAGAAGGGCTTTGGAACACTAAATGTTCAAAATTTAAATCTTTTTCTTTAAAATATGAGAGTATAATATTGCAATATATATAATAAAATGTCTGTCTTACTGCTTGTGGCATGTATGTTATTGGGTTTAGAGAAAGTGGTGTAGGTTTTAGGTGAAACATAATATTAATTAATAAAGTAAAGGGTGTGTAGTTTCACAGAGAATGAAATAAAACGCAAAGAGGTTTATACAAACTCAATATATTTCGGATTATTAGTCTATCCTCAGGAGTTTACAGGTTAAAAACAATTTTTAACCGTTTTTTTAACAGTTTTTAACCTGTAAATTCCTGATGATGAACGAATAATCCGAAATATACTGAGTTTGTATAATTCCTTTTGAGTTTTATTTCATTCACCGTGAAACTACACACCCTTTAATTTATTCATTTATGTTATTGGGGTTGTTTTTTCGCTTTAATGCGACATTTAACCCGAGATTTTTGCGAACCATTGCGGAACATATATGACAACAACAATAAATGATAATTTATAATAAATAGAATTTGTGATTTTAATAAAAATAATTTATTTAAAAAAACACCATTTTTTAAAAATTTAAATCAATTTTCATTATAATTTATTTAATTATATTTTATGTTTGGAATGAACTTCATAATGTATACACAAATCATTAAATAACATGTTGGGAAAAAAAGTGAACTCACCTAATGCAAAATAAAAATAATAGGAGTAATTAATATATTAGTTCCAAAAGAATATCATAGTTTATAAAAAATATCAGTAAATATAAGGAATTCAAGGTTTTTTATGAAAAAGGAAATGATCGTAGTTTATAAGAGTAGTAGCAGAAACAGAAATAATTTCTTTTGAATTTATGAAGGTAAAAAAGTTTTCAATGTCTATTGGGTATCATAAATTTCATTCGTTACTTTCTCTGATATGCCCGAAGGTAGAAGTAGTATATTAATTAAAATTAAGTAGTCCGATTGATAAACGAGTACGTCGTTTGTTAAAATAAATATATAAAGAAATATAGTCGGTCGGAAAATTTCATTATGATTTGGATCCTGATAATGATCATGTGGATGTTGGAAATAAAAAAATTTTATGCAAATGATTACAATTAAAAATGGCATTTTTCATAGCTAGAGAGGTACTTAATCACCCTATCCTCCTGAGTAGGAGCTCGGATGACATTGGTTATTCAAAGACTCGTTCTCTGCTGGGATAATCTCGGGTACTTTACAACCGGGCATTTCCTATTTAATTACCAAAGACCAGCAGCGGTCGAGTATTCATTTTCGTCAGATTTAATTGAAGTCAAGAGATAATAATTTATCATCGTTTATCTTTATGGTATTTTCATTTCAAACTCTATTTAATATATTTTTAATAACCAAATGTGCCATGTAAGAGAAAAACGCAATTAATTTTCGATGTCTCGGTAAATTTTAAGATTAAGAGAACTTTTTTCTAGTATGAAATAAATAAATATCGAGTATACTCAGAAAAAAACAAATATTCCTACTTATAAAAAAAGATCACATAAAATTTGACAAAAAAAATAGTGTAAAATTGATGAGTTATTTAAAGGATTCAATCCCCTCCTCTCTATATATCTTCGGTGGTGCTCATCATATTCTTTAAAGAAATAAAAAAATCCTTAGGATAACAAATTTCATTTTATTTAATTTCAAGAGAATTGATAAAAGCCATAACATCTATGTATTATCAAAATGAAATAATTAATTTTCTATTATCATGGGCAGTTAAAAAGCTAAAAAATGCAGTTACTAAGTAAATTAAGAGGGTAAAATCATGAGCGTTTATCGAGGGGGGGGGGGGAACTCGAAATATCATTTATGTATTTCTCATTAAATTATTTCGTTACTTCCAAAATTTGTCAATTCTACTAAAAAGTTAGTTGATCTCTAATCGGATTACCGAAATTGAAACCTTGTGGTGGTTAATCAGCAGTCCGACTGCCCCTCCTAGGAAAACTGCGTCAAAGTGTAAAATGACAATAATATTAAACGACATTTATGAATTTTTTTTATTATGAAAATTGTTTCAATAGTAATGGGTAAAAACTATCTATAGAATAAACTGGCAGTGTTAGTATAATTTTCTAATAAGAACTTTGCTTGAAAGACTCATTAAAGAAATAAACATGATTCTGGATACTTGGGTTTTATTTGAAATCATTGTCACAAATGTTGGTTATTTTAACCCCTTTAGTAACTATCTGGAAAAATAAATATGTAATAATAATAACATGTATGAAAAATATATAAATATAATATAAACTAGTTTTATGCTGCTTTTCTAAAGCATTCACATGATAGAATTCATTTCACAAGCTTAATAATGTAATCTAGAATCATTATTGTGTTTTATAGGAGGAGATAGACATCAGTATCATTATCCCGTTAATTTATCAAAAAAAAAATCTAAAATATCTAAAGAAAAGAGATTTTTTTCAACTTTTCCAACTTGTTCAAATCTCGACGAACTTTGTTTTTAGAATAATTTTTCGATGTTCCTTTCGGGGATTCGTTGCAAGGTCAAAATGTTTCACTTTAGAAGATTGTTTGTTCTCAAGTGCAGTTCAATATCAATACCCCATTCAAATAGGATCAGCGGTTTGATTTGCGAAAGCCAATCAGGGAGAGACAAAGTAAGAAAGCCCTTGGTTGTCGAGCGTGTTTCAAGCACGTCCGCTTGTGGTATATTGCACGGGAAATGAGGATCAAGGTATTCCAATTTACACGTTCACTAGACAACAAGAAAAACAATTTCGCCTTATTAAGATGAACGAGTGACGGCAAACATGACTTGAGCATATTTGCACAAATTAAATCCAACAAATTCCTAAAAGAGATATACAACCAATAACATTGATGGTTTTTCGATTTCCTATCATTTATATTTATAAGAAAAAATGGCATAAATTCAAAAAGTATTCAATAACTAAAAGATCAGGTATTTCTGATATTAACATATTATTTTAAAATCATATTATTAGAATAAAAAGACTGTGTTTGAGTGATTGAATGATGATTGATGTTCCTCCACTATATGCTTCATTTGATTTTGTGATGTTTTTAAAAACCTATCTTATTATTCATTTAGGAGATTGAGCACATAAATATATTATAGGTTCATAAATATATTAAAAAAGAGCAGCCCTTAAATTAAATGGAACTTAATTAACTCTTGCAGAGAGCCGGCTTTTAAATCTTCAATTAAATTTAAGCAACATTAATGAAATTGGGATGGTTCTAATAATCCATGAGCATCTAGTAACTTAGAAAGTCCTCTGGTTATCATAGAATGCTTTCAACACGTCATGGCCGCTGCCGATTAATTTAATTCTAAAAAAAAAAAACTGAAGAATTTCAGGTAAAAACATCTTATTATTATTTTATACCAAGACATGATATTGCCATCCTTTTTGAGACCCGTCACCAAGAGTTGTGACACGATTAAACCTAGGAAATTGAATTTCTGAATTCTATGTTCAAATTATTGTAATGATTTGTTTAGGTAATTCTTCATGGATATTAAATGAAAAAAATATTAGCTTAAAAAATGAAAACTATGGACATATGCAGTACTTATTAGTGAATGAATGATAAGATGATAAAATTTTATCCACTTAAATTTTTCTTCAATTTGCATGTACCTAATACGTCTTGTTTTTAATTAAACAAATAAAACAATACCTACAATGTTTAGAGCCAGTTCTAATCGTCCAGTCAAATTTCAACCGAAACTCTTCCAATTAACGTGAAAATTTTAGGTGCCATCATTCAATTAATTTTTTATCTATATTAAATTAGCAATTCGAATGCAAAGTTGAATTTGCAAAAAAA
This sequence comes from Forficula auricularia, assembly GCA_024734495.1. Classification (NCBI taxonomy): domain Eukaryota; kingdom Metazoa; phylum Arthropoda; class Insecta; order Dermaptera; family Forficulidae; genus Forficula; species Forficula auricularia. The sequence continues at coordinate 514,291 of JALMQS010000278.1, forward strand.
ATGTAGTATGTTTAAAGTTTCTATTAAATATGCAGAGAAGCTTGAAAGATAAATAGAAAAAATGTAATCCCTATAAGAGAATTTTAATTAAACAATAGCAATGAGGGAGAGAGAGAGAGGAAAAATGGAGAGAGAGACGTCTTAGCAATGCTATTAATTATTTTCAGTAAATGAATGCACAATTAATAAGCTGGAGGAAAATGTGTTAAGAATTACAGAGAAATAGTAAATTAAATAGTAATTAAACAAATAAATGATTATAAGACTTAAATATGTAATTAAAATGAATATGCAAATGATGCATCTAGCATCTTCATGTGTTTATCGCATATTAGGTGTATAATTATGTACAATTGTACATTGTATAACAGGCTAAAATAAGTGTACCTGGTATGTCAGTGTTGCAGCAAATGAGCGATATATAAATAGCAGATTTGATGTTTTAATAGTTGAGTTGTTTATCGATAGAGACAAGCACTTAAATCACACAGAATTAATGAGAAAATATAGGTAGTTTGAACCGAAACATTTCTTTTAATAAATTATATAATACACAAGATGAAGTAAATGTAAATTATTAGATTTATTTTTTAAATATAAAATTAATAGGTATTTAAAATAACATTTATATAAATAAGCTTGTGTGTTTACCTTGAGTATTTGAAGAGCTTAACAATCCTAAACATCATCCATTAACAAAAACAGCAACAAAACAGTGGACTAAACCACGACAAAAGCTAATAATCTCGGACTGGACAAGTAGACACTCTTGAGTATCGAAATGAAATGAATTTGAAATAAATAAAAAAGCATTGCAAGTGAAAAGAGTACCGTTGTTTTGGATTAGATTAAAAACAACGAAAATAATTATACAGAAAAATTGATTTATCAAATTCTTAGGAAAAATAAGACTCTGAAAAAGATATAGATATACCCGAGGGGTGAACCGCGACCTAATATGCTGTACACTTACTTCCACTTGTACTTCCAAATATTTTCAAGTATTTCCAAATATTTCCAAGCAATTCCAAATATTTCCAAGTACTTCCAAATATTCCCAAGCACTTTCGAATATTTCCAAGTACTTCCATAATACTTCCAAAGAGGTGTACACCTACTTCCAATCGCGGATCACCCTTCGGATATACCCATTAATTTATTCCGTTATCTGTTTTGGCGGATTACAGAGTACCTACATAGAAATGAAGTGCATACCATATATAAAAAATGTGTGTATCTCACAAGATTTTCACTTATCTTTTAAATTTAAATTTCTTTTGACTAATTTTTTTTTCATCAAATAACTATATTTATTTGGAATTTGTATATTCGAATTTTATATATTAAATTTAATTTATTTGTTTTATTTTTTTTTTAAATTTTACTTTCATATTCGGGATATGATGTAGTAGGTATTCTAATATCATGGATGAAAAGTGTTGTTTGTATTTCTTTTTTTACTTTATAGTCAATGGTAATCATGCATGAAAAATGTCTTATTTTTTTCTTTCATTAGAATATGATCGATGAAAATAACTACAAAGAGCGCGCTAGAATGATCTCTCTTTCTTTAGAGATAAAGTGTATTGCAAGAATGGCAAATACAAGTTCAAACCTGTTTCAGACGATTAGAGATTAATTTCTTAATTTTTATTATTCTAGGAATGGCCTTTTGCACTCGGACCAAAACGATACTCGTTATAGAGAAAGAGAATATTCAAATGGTCTTCATTAAAATTCAGACAAAAATGTACAAAAGAAATTACTTGTTGCTGCTCTAACTAGACGTACTGGGTCTTAAAAAAGTTTTTACTTTTTTCCTATTTCTTTGTATTTTTAATTGTTTTGAGAAATCCACTAAAATTTAGGTTCCAATTAACTTAATATTTTTTTCCAAATAATTGGGACAAAAAGACAAACTGAGCGGGACACCTGAACCATACTTTTAAACTAGGAGAGTCCCGGTCAAACCGAGAAGTATGGTAAGCCTATTTATAAAGTAAATTGCATTTTTTAAACATTTTGCTTTTAACATACAAAATGCATTTTATATTAAACAAACTCTCCATGAAAGTAATATGAGTTACTTACATATAGAAATGCGCAAATATTTTTTATTTTGTATTAAATGGTGGTAGTGGGAGCTTGGCAAAAAAAGCTTATAGAAGCCTCGCTGCGTTCAAATGCCCCAATGAGTTATTAAAAATTTTAAATTAACATACCTACCAACAAATAAAAATAATGCAAAGGAATGTTTCATTTTAAACTTTCATTAGATATATACACATGTATTTTAATTATGTGAATATAAAATGTCCGAGATTTTATTAAGTGTTTGTATTCAGAAGAGACGAGAGGAAAATTGGAATCACTGCTCATGTGCTCATACTTTTAACAAACAATCATAATATGATAAAGTTTATCTTTAATTTAGAAACTCATTCCCAACAAGTTATAAGTGGGTATTTCGCTAAATTTATGTTTTCAGAACATTTTTCATCTAACAATATATTTTTAAGAAACATGTGAATTCTTAAATCGTGTGATTCAGAATCGAATCCCAGTTAACATATAGTAACTGGCCACCGAGCGATGTTCGGTAAATTTTTGCTCAGTTAATAGTTATATATTAATCCCCGAAACACCCCCTCGCCCCCGGACCCCCACCACTCTTCACCCCGCCCCCTGCACCCCACCCCACACACGCACCCCCATTCGGCCTCGAACCCCCCACCACTGCACCCATCAAAAATAACTTAGCCGAAGATGAGACCGTGACAGATCGAATGTCCAACACAAAACCCTCCAAATCGTTAGAGCCGTTTTCGAGAACCCGACCGAATATATATATATATATATATATATATATATATATATATATATATATATATACAAACTTTGCTCGTTTAATATAATAAGATTGATATAAGTGAAAGTAAAAATGAAATTTTAATAGAATATTTTCGTACAGAAACTTGGTTCTTAAATATTATTTATATTTTTTTTTGTGTTTAAAAAAAAAATAAAACTTTTAATTTTAAATTGTCATTTATTTGCAGACTTTTTTCAAAGTAAATCTTTGCGATATATTGTTAGTAAGAAAGTAATCAAGCACACATAATTTACTAATTAGAAAATGAATCCAGAATGAGGGAAAGAAACATAGCTCTATAATTTAGTATTTATAAAAATATAATGTGGATACATAAAAAAAAACGTTTTTACTTAAATAAATTATTTTAAGAATTGACTTTATAAGAGATAATTTATATACAGGCTTAACTACAAGATAAACTGCTATTTTTGGATGTGCCTAATAAATGATCTACTTTTAAAATAAATAAAAAAAGCAAACAAGATTTTAGTAAAGAAAAGTAATTAATGAGCTGCATTAAGGTTGAATTAGAGAAGAGAGGGTGGGAGAATATTTTCGAAATTTAATACCGTTGGCTGGATAATAAGAATCCTCAACCCTCTATATAAATATATTTAGATGATGAAAACAACAAGCAAATAATTTTCATTCTTATACAGGATATTTTATACACTAAAGGGAGAGAAATTAGAAAACTAATAATAATAATTCAAGAAGTAGTTTTAATCAAGAGGTAGTAAAATAAGTTTAGTGTCCTCACTTCAGTCGTTTATGTTTCGCTTCATTACTGAGGCGTTCAGGACTTTTTGTAGAGAACTTATAAAGGAATAAACAAATTGACAAACGTGGTTGTTTGCTATGTCTCTAATTTGACTGCGAAAGAGATTTGAAAAGATTTCACGGAAATGAAGCTTCAAGAGAGATTTTGACCATGTCGTTAAAATTACCATTGCGAAATAAATTCAAGTGAGATTGTTTTAGAAAGGATCGGTATTTGTTTAATCTAAACTAAGCTTAACAGCGAAAGTACTCCCACTAAGAATTAGGTTGCAGAAATTTTGAGGATCTCAGCGCGAGACTATATTAAAAATTACAAGACAAGATTAATAGGATTTTACAAGAATTCTTCAATGGAACTATACTGGATGAATTTTTTAATCTAGATTGTTTAAATGGGGAAATAGCTTAATTTTTTTTTTCTACTAATGTTTAAAATATTAAGTTGTCACAAACGGATGAATAGAATAGGGATTCTTTAGAACTATGATACCATAAAAAAGGAAAAACGCATAAATATGCCTAGGTTCGAGGGATGGTCTATTTTGGTTACAATTTTAGGAAATGAAGTAAAACGAGAACTAACTAAAAATGTGATTAAGAAAAAGTTTTAAATGGCTTTGATTTTTAAATTAAATATCTTAATTTTTTTGGTATATAAAAATTTTTTTTGATAGAAATATGACATACTTATTATAATGTAGAACATCTAGAGTGCTATTTTTAAAATATGGAAATATACCGAAGAATGATTCTTTAACACAGGTTGCTGTTATCCAAATGAATGTTGTAGGTGTGTGATGAGTGGGGGTGATTGAACGGGATCGGGACAGGTGAAAGAGCAAAACTTCGTAGGAGGGAAACTTCAGGTGGCTTTATGCCATCGTACTTCTTCCAAGTATCAAGTAGGAGGAACAAGATTGGAAAAGAAGGCAACAAACTCCTAGACCTCTTGCATTTCCAGTAATAACTAAAAACCAAATTAGGATGATTTATTCTGTGCACTAAATTGCAAATTGATAGTAATTCAATTATTTACTCTTAAATTAGAAATCGACGTTTTTATTAACTTTTTAAATGAGAAATCAATAATATTTACGGGGTAATCCAACTTAAATAAAAATAAATAAATAAATAAATAAAGAGACCTTCGGATTTTTTTTTATTAATCAAATATTTTATTTATTTCATTAATTATTAAAAATAATATCATTTAAATGGCCGCATCTGGACTTTCTGTAGCAGCCGATCTTTTTGAGGTAATTTTCGATGACTTTTTCTAAAATTCTGGTCGGTAACCAGGCTAACTTGGCAGATATTGGTTTTTAGGTGCTCCTCGGGTCTATTGGTGTAGACACGACTCTTAGCGTAGCCCTACAAAAAATTAAGTAAATCGCGTTAAATCGCATGATCTTGAGGGCCAGTTGATGTCACCAAAACGTGAAATAATGCGACCTGGGAACTTTTTATGCAAAATATCCAACTTTGCACCCGATTAGTGGCACCATTAGTCGCGCCATTTTGTGAAATCACATATTTCACAGCAATATCTTCGATTTTGGTCCAAAAATAATCGGTTATCATACTCCAATAGCTCTCATCATTGAATATTACATTCCGACCTTCATTCCGGCTCTTCGGCCACACTTTCACTTACAATAGCAATATTCTCGGCTTAACGGATACCACGATGATGCACAGGCCTTCTTACCCTATCTATCTCCAAGACTTCCAATTTTTTCACTAAATTTCGAATTTCCCACTCAGTAGGACGATTAAATTGAACATAATCTTGCCGTAATTTCCGATAAACAGTTCGCACAGAATTGTTATTTCTGTAGAACTATTGAACAATTTTTTAAGGAGTTGAGCGGTGGTCAAGCTATCGATTTCATAAATATGTTGTTGTCAACGAACATTTGACACTTTGAATATGGGTAATTATTGACAGGTGTCTGATTTACAGAGCTGCAAACATAGGAAGCTCGAATTAGATCACCCTATATATTGGGCATCGTCTGCTTATTGGGATCCGGTGGTTTCAGTATGTCAAAGGCGTTGGCAATAATAGCTATGTACCTATTGCCTAACTATACTATATGTAGGCTGTAAGTCTGTCTATTTATTACTAATTGGGATTATAGTATTCTGCCTCCTATGATTAAATCAATTATAAATTTTGTCAAGTCCTAAAGTCCTACAGCTGTACAAAATTTTATTTAGTTCTCACAAGCAGAGATTAGCTGAGGTGATGAGGTCATACCATCCTTGTTAAGGTTTTGACCAGGTTTCCTTAACAACTTATGGCAAATGCCGGATGGCTAATGCGTCGCTTGCTCCTGGTATCGGGTTTTTGCGCGTAATTTTTAAATTACTTTTTGTCTTTTGATGGAAATCTATGGTCATGTTATTTGTTAATGAGCATACATTTCTATTTTTTTTTCTTTTTCTTTTTTTTTTTTACTTGTTTATTAATTGTTAAATTTGTAATTAATTTGTATTGATGTTTGTTAATGTATTGTAGCTAGATTGTATTGATGTTTGGAGGACCTAGCCACCGAGGACTTGTGCCTCTAAGCAGGTCGAGGAATAAAGATTTATTTATTTATTTATTTATTTATTTATTTATAGGCCATAGGTTATACTATTTGTCACCTTCTCTCTTAAAATCTCTTAATTTTCGCCTTTACTATGAGGCGCATGATTAAAAGCAGGCTGGTTGTTATATTATGTATATTAGGGAAAGGAAAGGATGTTTCATTTTCTATGATACAACGAATTTAATAATAATTACTTAAAGAATTTCAAAACTTAAAGATTTATAAAAATGTCAATAACTCTATTTATAGATTGGTGGGACGGTGGTTTCCACTGAGTAAGAGTTGCCGGAGTGCTCTCGAAATATTTGAATAAACCACTTGAATTATTAAAATAATTACTAGAAAGAACCTATTGAATTTTATTCATCCTCATTTAAAAATTAACATATCCAGTACGAACCAAGCCATTTAAATTTCATATAAATACGAAATATATCAAAAAATGCAGCTATGGACTATGGCTATAACGAAAATTATCCATTTTTGATAACTCTCTCCAAAAAGTTTTGTGAAAATAAAAGTGCCCATAGCTCTTGCGGTGTTGTGAAAATAAGATTAATCTTAGATTTTACAAATATTTTTATCTGTTGAAAGCTGTCTGAAACGTTGAGAAAAGACAAATGTTTTATTATAACTTAAAAAAAACAACATATTTTTCACTATTAAGAATAAATAAATATATTTATAAAAACACAACTTTATCTATGATCGAAATGTCGTATATTTCTATTAATTATTATTTTGTATTTGAAATAATATGTGTTTTCAATCAAAAATTTGAATGAACTATTCAACTCAGAAGTTTTATTCAATTAATGTAGATAATGCTGAATAGAACAACTATCTAAAAATATATAGATACATAAGTCTCCAGAGATATGTTAGTAAACAAAATGCAACAATTTATAGGGTACGTATTTAATTAATTTTTCAGCATCCATTACTACTTAGTTTTTCCTTTTCCGTATCTATTAAGTATTGCTTAATAGATTAATAGAAAAATCTGAAAAAAGCAAGGATAGTATTTCTTATTAGGAAAAACAAGGTAAATTGTTAGTAGATGATAGTTTATTATTAAAATTTCCGTTGAGCTGTCTGAAATTGGTCTTTTTAAAGACATAGTTCTTGAACCTGCATTTATATAAATCTCCTGCAGGGAGAGGAGAGAACGATGCAGAGAAAAAGAAGTCTGAACAAGAACGTGGACTTGGACACTTGGAATGGTGAATTTACGACCGACGAGGACAACACAAGAGCTGCCTGTTGGGCGGCGACATCGACATCGCGTTCCCGATAAGGATACGTGGGGCTTGCTGAGGGGACCGCCCTGGGTCATCGACAAATTCAGTCAAATGTCCATAACCTAATCATTTGCGATTCGATTTTAGTTGCATGGAAAATGGAATAATATTTATTTCTTCATTAGCTTGATTTAGTATCCAATCACTTCTAATTAGTAACATTTTAATGAATTATCGAAAAATACCATTAAAAAATGCCAAACTCATCCTATAAGTGGAATTGTATCCAATATAGTTGTTAATGAATTATCAATTTATATAGGGAAATATATGAATATAATCTAATTTTGCTTGTTAGATGTTTAAATGTAAATATTCAAGAAATTAACAAACGCGCCTTAGACCTTAGAGAATAACCAGAAAGGGTCGGTTCCGTTTTGTATTTCTTAAACATACAATAGAAATTCTAAAAAGGTTCACATTAAGCTTCTCTTTGCAATCATTTTTAGAATCCATTGCGCAGAAATTTACATTTTCTAAACAAAACACTGGTAACGTTTTAACTAAGAATGGTACACTGTTTCTCTTCAGATTAAATTCTTAGAATTTTAGTTTTCCCTTTTGTGCCTTGAATCTTGATTATTTTAACTCTATATAAGCAGTCTTTTTGAATGTAGTGATCTCTTATTGAGAAACACGACGTTTCATAATTTCAGAACCGTTGTTTAGCGGATGGAGAGAAGTAATTTTATTTAAAAAAAATAAACTTCATTCAATCAAAAGTTATCTCTAAAAGGGAGTAGCATTTTTAATGGATGAGGAATTTTAGAGAAAAAATAAAAGAATTTACTACTAATTATTATTTAATTTAAATTTAAGAGGTTCCAGAGTAATTGTTTCTAATTTAAATGTATCGGTTATAAAACATTTATAAAGGGTATGATCAATATTAATTTGTTATTTACATATAATTATTCATACATTTATACATAAATATGTTAAATTGTTCAGCGCACAGTTTCAAGACCCTTAAGCATTATTTTAACATAACTACCTTACGGTAGACGGTTTTTCCAGAAAATAACCGAATCAAGATCTAGGTTCCTTTGTGTTATTTAAAATCGATGGCCAAATGAGAATAAATATAATACTTAAAATAAATTAACTCTAGCATCATTATTACATAGTAAGTGAAACAAAATAAATATTAAAAATTTATCAAGAAAGAATTTAAATTTTAAGGTCAAAAATCTAAGATTTTACTATAAATATTTTTATATTGTATATCAAAAGGCTTTATCCCCTCAGGAGTTGAACCCGAGTACTAACACGCTTACCAGGCTAGTTCGACTCTCGAGAGAAAAACAGACAAAAACACACCCTGACATGTAATATATTTACAAGAAGCTATATTGTAGGTATATTTGGTTTATAGTGAGATGTAATTTTGAAAAAAATCCATCTATTTTTTAAAAAAAGATACTAAAATCTTCGGGTTAATTGTTTTATTAAAAATTTAGTTTTTAGGTGTACCTATATCACAATAAATTATCAGAAATTTAGAGATATGAAGTAATTTTGTACGTTTCGGTGCAGATATCTGAATCTGATGTATTCATTTGTTCTTATGTTAAACATCTGTAGATATAAACAGTGGCGGATAATGTAATGGGCACAAAAGGGCTACAAATTACTAATGGATTGGTTAATTGATGAATTTCCTGTTTTTTTTTATTTTTATTTGTTTTTTATTCTATCAATTTCTAATAAAATTTTATTGGAGAATCTTTTGAAAACTTCAAAAAGCTTCGATAAATTTATAGAATGTGTAAAAAATTTAAGTATGAGTACCTACCTACAAGTTATGAAAAGATATAGAAATAAAACATTTTAACTACATTCGAGAAGAAAAAATACCGGATCCTATTCAAATTTAATATTATAATACCTATACCTATTAATTGAAGGACTTCAATCTACATTAGTGATAGGTATTATTGATTATATAACACAAAGTAAAATGTGATATTGTTTTTGGAAAAACATTATTTGATTTATAAGACGTGGGAAATTTGTATTACATAAAAGAGAAAATTTAAGAAAAAAAAGATTGATATGAAAATTGAAATGAAGTGGCTGTTATTGAAATTGATTTGTAGGTAGATACCATAACATATCGTTTGCCTTGCCCAGGAGAATGGTCATTGAAACAAATCCACTCAGAGACAGAAGCCTTTTTTTTACCGGGTTAGGTTTTAAAATTAGATGTTGCAAAATCATTTTTTGCAACCGAATATCTATCTTCATCTTCTCGGGAGCGTGGAATTCGTTCTAACCAGTTAATTTTCAGCCTTAAGGCAAAATTGTGAGTTAAGCAGGTTTTGAGAAGTCAGGCCGCATTGCTTTACTCTCACTAAATTTGATTAAATTCAACCACTTTGTTTATTGGTATATGATTTAATTTATAATCAATAACTAATTGATTTTTTGAAAAAGGAAAATATTGTCATAATTATTTAAAAGAATCCTTAATAAGTAGAGAGAGGTTTACTAGGGGATCTTTTATCTAATGAATAACTTTAGTCTGTTGATTAACTTTGATCATTTGTTAATCAAATTTCAGTTGAATGTAATGTACATTATTTTTTTATAAAAAGCCCAAAAATTATTAGCGAAATCAGCAGTGAATAACTTTCTTGAATTTTTGGCCCAAATTAAAAACAAAATTCGTGCTAAATCACAATCAGCAAACTTCGCAGATTAGAACTTATTTCATTCATCAATTCTAAACCCCCCCCCCCCCCCCCCCCGTAGGGAAATAATAAAAAGTTCAAAATTTGGCAATATTAATTTAGAAACTGCCAGTAACAAAACATTGCTTAATTATGTAGACGCCAGTTCATAAGTCATAAGAGAGAAAGAGTCTGTTTCATGGTTGATCAAGTTAGGCGATTCCAAAAAAAAAGTAAATTAAAAAACTAGTAAATAATACAAAGCAGAAATGTATATGAAAGCAAGTCCTTAATAAAAGGTGTGATTAATAAAACTATACAAAATAACATAAATAAATAAAAAATATTTTTTTCATGAATTAGTGAGAATTCCCATGTATTCTTCTTCTTTTAAGTGCCATATCAGGTCTCCCTGACGTTTTGGCTCCTCTCCACATATACCTGTGCTGAGTGTGTTTAGCTGTTTTTACACAGATAAACGGTACCTACTTTTTAACGCCGGTTCCGAACGGCGAGAGGTTACTAGGTAATTATACTCTCGGTAGGTTGCCATTGCTTTCCAAGAGGAGGCTACTCCAAATATCTCAGTCTTGAACCACCGTACTTCGATTCCGCGACCCGACACTCTACCCACTGACCCACAGTCGCCTACTCCGATGTATAAGAATGTTTTATATAAAATAATAGGGTAGCTATTAAGAGTTGATCAAATTGTTTACGTTTGGCTCTATATGGCCACCGACGTTGCTTTAAATATATCTCGACACCAAATGAAGCGAAGAATAAGAATTGAAAGAATCGCGTCAATCGATAAGATAATCCATCGAGCCAATATTCCCCGAAATATTTCGATAAAGTTTCCTTTAATAAATTTTCAAATGGATTTTTTCATGCAATTTACTGTTCTTTGATTATTATAATTTAATTAAGGAAACTCACTAATAAATATAGACATGTACCCACATATATAGGGGATGAATTATAAAGATACACTTTTTTATGAAACTATGGATGGAGACATCGCTTTATTCTTTTTAACTACCTATCAAAATTTAGTAAATTTTAGAAAAAGTTGAATAATACTTATTCATTTTATTTAAAAGGGCGTATGAGCATTAGGTAGGTATACGAAAGTCCACAATGAGATAAGATTAAAAAAATTTATATAAATTAAAATTTAAAAAATTAAATATTCAAATTTTTGAGTTTAGTTTATTGTTATTGTTGTTTTTGACCAAGTTAATCACAGTGCCCGCAAAATCTAGGTGTTGTCCAAGGCAAAGCGATAAATAATAATTAGACGATCAAGACAACACGCAACAATGTTACTAGTACAAAATTCTGTCAGTTTTCTTCTTGCAAAAAATACACCACCTCCTAATATCAAAACTTAAACTTCTAAGTTTAACTAACCGTCGCGAATTTGAATTTACAATTAATATTAATTTCTCACGCAAGCCAACTAATACAAGAACGATGATTCTTTTTCAGCACACTCTAAATGAGTTTATGTCATTTTGAAGGTAAGAAATAGTAAATTCCCATATATTCTTTGATTCAAAGCTTTATTAATGTTGTTTCTATCCAATAAAAATACAAAGTAAATAAGGAAATGAGTGAATTAATAAATATTCGATTACTCTGGTCGAAAAATATTTATTTATCAAAAACAATACAGTGAGGGCGGATATTTGTTATACCATGGTAAGGTGGGACAAGTATTGAATAAAATTAAGTAATGTTAATCAAGGATAATAAGGTGGAGTAAGTAATGAATAAAAAGAATAAGCTATAAAATTAAGTACATTATTATAGTACATATTCTTAACTTGTTTTAAAACTAAGCTATGGAATATTTTAGTCGAACACAAATTGTTATTTGAGTTTTTGTAATTTGTTCCGATTATAGTGTGAATAGAATTTATTGAATAAACCATTTTGTCATCAATTTACAAACCCATAGTTAAACTTTAAAAAAACATGTGGGTGCACCTTATTGAAATCTATATCAATCTAGTCAAATAAATAGTCGATTAAGTTAGAAATTATTGTTTTATATTTTTAACTTTCCTAGGAAAATTTTTTCTTTCATAATTAAAACAGTCAATCGTCCCATATATATCCGTGTATAGCCAGCCTGGGGTTAAATTATACATCACCTGATTTGCTGATATGGTGAAGTAGGAATTATTAGTGAAGTTTAATTATCATATGATAATCTTGTCAAGCATTTTCTCAGTTTAAAAAAAAATAAAAATAATAAACACAATTATTAATAAAAAAATCTAAATCAACAGAATAATATGAATTTAAGAATAAAGGTGGTCCCAGTAAAAGTTAACGCATACTATATGAATATTTAATTACATAACTGTCTACATAAGAATTAATGGGCGATTGTTATAATGCTAGTCAAGGCTGCGTATTTATAATTTGTGCCAAAAATATCTGTAAAAAAAGACTGCCTATCTAGTGGGTCTGTGTTGTTTTGTTAATCAGTAGTTAAGTTGTATCAGAGTTTATAAAGTTTTCATCAAATTAAAGTGTAATAAAAATTAACATAAAAATTCGACTTTCTTCATAGCCTCCGGATTTCCCTGATTGTAATCGTCCTCGTGATTTCACCCCAAATCGCTGGGATTATACTTCTGTAACGCTCGAAATTAGGTATGAGAATTAAATTTTTTATATAGAGGTTTTATTTAAAAATAAATATTAATCTTGTTCTTAATTCTATAAATTATCTATAGCATCGGTGATTTTATAAGGTTAAGTTGCTTTCAATCACTATGAGAATTTTGATGATATATTATATTTCTTGAGAAGATTCGATCTGCCAATATGGTCATAAAATTTTTTACATAGTTAATTTGTTTACAGATTTGAAACAGATTATTTTTTAAATAGATTATTTGCATTGGGTAGTGCAAATAAATAATTTTATTTCTAAAAAAAAGTAGTTCGTAGTCTTTGAATTTTTCAGTAGGCCAAATTTAACCGAAGAGGTGGATTTATAAGAATCTAGCGGAAGTTTGAAGTTTCAACGAATTCAGAGTTAGGTGGAAATGAAATAGTTTATCGGAATAGATAATAATAATAATAATTAATAATAAAAAGATAGTGTAAATTATCTTCTTCTTTTTTTGGACTGCCTCATCGATATCCACTTAATTCACTTATCAGTCCGTCTCCAAAAATTACTCCAATCTTAATAATAATAATAATTATTATTATTATAGTAAATGGTTGTTGGAGTCAAGTGTTAAAGTTACGTTCGAATACATAAAAATGTTCGATTTTCTAGTTTTAATGAATTTCGATTTGAATGTCATGTTAATTAGGGTCATGGACTTGATTAAACCATTTGGCAAAATTTCAAGTGTGTATGTCAAATATTAAAACTGAACGCGAGCTTTTCATCTAGGGTTTCGAAAATTCTTAATGAGTAGAAGAACGGAGCGAAAGAACCATAACAAAATACAACGAAATTTAAAAGATAAAAATAATATCATGATTTATGGATGGAATTTTATGTTAATCCGAGTTGTTTGTTTTCATTATCAATAATACTTTCGCAAAATGGAATAACACCCAAAGAGCTTTTTTTCATCTAAATAAATATAATAATTTATATAATATTTCAGAATATATATTATATTTAGCTTTAAACAAATATTTCCACAAAAATACTAAAAATCATATCAATGACCTTCAGGCTCTTAAAACTACTCCACAATAATAAATTCCCCTACTCTAAAACGCTACAGGGCACAATGGCTCCAGCACTGGGTTGGAATTGGGCCCAAGTTTGGTATTATCTAGTCGAAAAGTAAAACTTCGTTTCTAAAAAATTATAAAATAATATTTTCTTTATCATCAAGTATAAAATTCTAAGACTGGTTTGACGCAACTCTTTCACATAGAGAATTTTAAAGAAAATTCCTTATAGAAATAAGAATTACCCAAATTTCCGTCGATCTAATAGATCTTGAAAATTAGGCATAAAATAATCAACACAATCTGAATAATTACTGGTTTCACTAGAATCGATTGGTGGGCCCTAAAGGAAGTACTAGAATCGAATCGCTATTACTGGTCCAGGTAGAAAATGCCAACTAATATTTTAGAGGCATTATCAGAATATTCATTACTTATAGTTAAAACTATAATTTTAAAAAAGATAAGAGTAAATAAATATCATATGTAATATTCATTTAAGGATTCTTGGTCACTTGTTTCACATTAAAACCAAGAATCCTTAACTCATAGTAAATGAATATTACATACTATATAATATTTATTTACTCTTATCTTTATTAAAGATGTTTCACCTTGCTCCAGCACCACAATCTCTACTAATTATTAATTATAATTTTAAAGTTAAAATATCTAATAGTTTCGTATTAGGTTTTTCAATAATTCTATCTGAAAAATTAATAGTTTAGTGAGTCGGTAATTTATTATTATTTTGTGGCGCCAGTCAAACAGAAACAGGCAATCTGCTTTCTTTCTGAATTCGATCTTGGATAGGTTAAAGGAAAGTAACAATCATTCGGAAATATAATCAAAATAATGTATATTTTGAAATTTCTTTCATAATTCCAAAAGATAGCATAGTTTCATTTTCATAAGCAAACTTTTACGATGGCATTTGAAAACTAAAGAGGAAATCAATAACATTGCTAGCTAAATGAACGTTTAATAAAAAGCGGAATTGTATTATCAAATAAAATCCAAATTCGTTATGCAGTAATGCGAAAAATCCAAAAAAAGGAGCATCATTTAGTTGAAAACTCGTTTGTTTTTCTCCTATAAAATGCTTTGTAAAATATCTCTCCGAAGCAAAGACCTGAGTGAAGCGAAAAGAACGTTTATTTATCTGGCAGAGCACGATGCTAAGTAAAACCGTGACTGGAGAGGTGGGGGCACAGGCTCCTCGATTTATCGGTCAATTAGCCTGAAATACTGCGGCCGAAAAATTTAAAACTCAAAGACATCGACTTTTGTTCTGTCGTGTTCACTTTCGAATAGGTAACTTTTCGAGTGGGATACGGTTTCACTCGGTCGACGACAACGTCAAATAAAAACACCCGTTCTAATCGAGTCCTAATGGATTTTCAGTGCAATTCCCCACCTAGAACTGAAATATGTATCATCAAACACATTTTTTTTAAAATTATACAGCAGAGAATTGAAAGAAAATGTAAAATTTAAAGAAAATCCTAGTAATAGTAAAACAAAATTATTCCATAAAAATGTATACTTATTTGGTGAAATTTTTTTGAAATAATACCTTGGTACTTGAGGCCGATACAATATCAAATCATTGTGAGAAACAAAGAGGTTGTCTCCTGCTTGATGCAAATATTATTATTATATATATATATACGTATATTCTATATATAATTTATTTGGTTGAGACTATAGTTTTGAAGGCCCGGCCTTCATCATCAGTCTTTTTAATTGTAAATATTTATCTATTATTTCTCATTGGGTCAATCACCAATTGGATATTGAAAATCTATTACTCAAACAGCGAGCTAGCTTCCTACGAAAACAAATTTTCAATATCCAATTGGTGATTGACCTCATGAGAAATAATAGATAAAATATTTCTAATTAAAATGACTGATGATGAAGGCCAGGCCTTGGAAACTATAGACTCAAACAAATAAATTATAATTATCAGTGACGTGCGGTGCATCCCTAAAATTTCAAACATTTAGAGTATTTTCATAATTTTATAAGGTCGACTTCGAAGTGTTGATCAACATTTCAGATGGTTGTTTAAATTTTCAAATCATTATCAGTTATTTCAAATATTTCTATAAAAATCATTTTTTTTGTTTTGAAAAGTATAATGGTTCTCGAAATAAAATTGTTTCATAGTTTCAAGGGAAATTAAAATGAATGAATTTTTCCGAAAAGGGTGCAGTTTGAAGGTTTGAAGTCCCTACCTGGTATATCTTCTAGTTCAATCATGTCAAAGACAAGTTCAGACGAGTTTTAATCGAATAAAAATTGTTGTCGCTGAGGAACTATTATTACAAAAACAATTATTATAAAAAGAGAATCTTTGGACTAATCCATTTGTGTAAGAACTTTCAATATATAAGATCGGAAATAACTAATAATGCAATATACAATAAGTCATAGCTTGCTTATAGCAATAGAATTAGAAGAAATTTAAGAAAATTTTCAAACATTTAGAATATCTTCATAAATTTATAAGATCGACTTCAAAATTTCAGATGGCTGTTTAAATTTTCAAATCATTATCCGCTATTTAAAATATTTCTATAAAAAGCATTTTTTGTTTTGAAAAGTATAATGGTTATATTAATTTTGGAAAAGTATAATGGTTATATATAATTTTTATATATTTACTATTCATTTAAATAATGTTTAACTTAAAACCTACACCGCTTTCCTTAGAGGCAAAATAAATTTAGAGTTGCCTATCATTCATCATCAGTCTGACAAATATTTCATATGGATATTTGATACAATTTTAGTCAGTTTTTAAATAACTTCTTAAAAAGAAATGAAGTAGATCATTGATACTGGCTGCTGACATTTTTTGGCCTTTTAGCCTTTTTGTGCCTAAGATTGTGTAGTATTGTGTGAAAGAGCAAAATGTAAGCCGATTAAATTTCGCACTTACAATACACTATAATACATTTACAATAGACTACATTTGGCATTTTCAACCAACTTCACTCGTAAGCCGAAATGAAAAATAGTATATTTTTTTAGATAATTCAATTTACTACTTTTAAGACAATGTTTTCTTAAACCTTAAAACGTATTCTTGGGATACGTTCGGATAAAAAATAGTGTACTTATTAATTGAAAATTATACTACATAAAAAAATAATAAAAATGACATCATGCCTTGCTAATCTGAAAGTGAGTGACCTTCTACCGGAGATAATAGTGAATCTAAAAACTCCACAGATCTAGAATTGTTAATAGTCCTAAGGGAGAAATCTATATCTATACTTAATAATAATAATCGGCTTGCGCGACGACGTCGAGGTGATTTTTTAAATTTTAAAAAACACTAATAGTTCATGACAAATAAAATTTATTAAAATTAGGAAATTTAAATTAAAATCCACTACGGAGTCCAGTACTTCTGGCTTGCAAGATTCCCGGCGAAGGCGGGGTTTGCAGTTGGTAGTCAATAATGTTTTCCCTTCTTCCATTGCGGTTGATAAGAGAGGGAGATAGATAAATATGTAATTAGAAAATACTTTTTGTATACTTAATGTAGAGGTTTTCTCATTGGAATCTTCAAAATAGCTCATTCTATTGGCTTAATCTAATAATTTCTTTTTGTTCTTAGTTTAACTATCACTTTTATAGGCGTGCCTGTTTTGATTTTTATTTATCGACACGCCAATCGAAACGCTTACTCACCCACCGAATTCACTTCAAATTTGAACGATCTAAATCACACTTTCACAGGATTTCGTGTAGACGATATCTTGATAATTTCAATTTCTTTTTTTAGGATTTGTTTTTCTTCTTATATAGGAAGTTCAAACGTGCCTATAGATAATATAAAAAATTATCAGGAACTTTAAAATAATTTAATTACTCATTTCTATCAAAAATACTTTACAAAGTATAATAAATTATACTATATATTATCATTCGACTTTCACTTTCCGCTTTTTATTACAAACAAATATTACAATTTAATGATTGAAATACTATTAAAGTTTAGATAAAAAAAAATTATGATTTTCTAAAATGAATGAAAAAACAAAAATTGTAGGAATTTTATTTTTAATTTAAATAATTTATAAAGTACATGTTAATTAAAAACACCATTAAAAACTATTATTTTATTTATGTTATGATTAGAATAATTCTAAACTCAATTTTTGGTCGAATTCATTAATTGATTATCTATTTAGAAATTTCGATCTAATTAGAAAAGGGTTCCAAGACTTGAGAGCTCTCTAATTTGATAATTCTAGATACCTATGGAGAAAAAAAAAGAAAAAAAAAGAAAATTGATAGATTTAAGATTCAAAACATGGCCCTGTGAATTTAAAAATTTCTCTCTGAGTTTACCCGTAAAAAAAAAAAATAATTATGAATAATCCACTTTGACGAAAAACAACAAACAATTATTTATTACAAAGAGAAACAAAGAGGAAAATAATATTTATAATTAAAAAAGACTGATGATGAAGACCAAGTCTTCGAAACTATAGTCTCGAACAAATAAACAATATATATACATATATATAATTTTGATTTATATGTGTGTATGTTTATTTGTATCAAGCAGAGTACAAACCTCTTTGTTTCTCTTTGTGAATTAACAACTCTGCTACTCTCGGCAAAACAAAAACTTTTCAATTAAATTATTTATTATTTAATTATTTTATTTATTTTTTTTATCTTTTGTTTATTTCAAAAATTTAGAATGTAAGAAAAAATTTCAATCTGATTTGTCACTTCACGTTATTGATTCTGGTTGCCGATATTAACTTTATAATATTTCAATATTTTTCAAAAAAAATATATATTCAATATCTTTAATTAATTTAATTATTAATATTAAACATTTTTAATTTAAAAATGTTTGCAATCCATCATATATGAAAATAAAATTGATTTTATTTGAATTAGAAACCATTTAAATAGTTCCACTTAGGGCCAGTTGTATGTCGGTTGGTAAATTCTTTTTAAACGTTGATAAAGGGTAAAACCTTATAATTCACCTTGTTCCTGACTGGATGGCCAATCAGATGAAAGTGCCTGTCATCTGATTGGCCATCCCGCCGGCCACAAGGTGAATTATAAGGTTTTACCCTTTGTCAACGTTTAAAGAGTTTACCAACCGACATACAACTGGCCCTTACCATATATAAGTGAAAGTAGAAGTAAATAAAAGTTTAAACTTAAGAAAACTTGAAATCATGGTAAGCCAATATGAAAATTTTATTTTCCTAGAAAAAGATGCAGATGAAAGTAGAAGAAAAGGAATTCTTTTTTGATAGTTTATTTCCTGGACAACAGCTAGAAAAGGAGGTTCTCAAGAGGCAGGAATGATTGGGATGCATCTAGGCCGGGACATTGCTCGGGCTGTACTGGGCGGCCTTGGGTTCGGTTCCCGGGCCACGCAAGTGCCTCGCCCGCAGCTCAGACAAAAGCCATGCAAAGGTACGGCTGCGACACCGCCTCACAGACCCCACCACACCACAGACGCTTAAGCTGATAACAAGCCTTACGAAATGCATGTCCGCACAGAAATACACACACGAGCTTCGAGAAGTTCAATTCTCATTTGAAAGAGTACATAAGAGATCAAAGAGAAAGAAAGATTGGAGACCAATTGAATGAGAAGAGTTGTGCTTAAAAAAACGATTTACTCTTAGAATCGAATAGTACCTAAATAGGAAACTAGACGTTTTATTTCTTTTCAGCAATTAAAAAAAAATAATAATAAAATGATTACTTTAAGATTCATGTGGCAAAATTCAATGCACCCACACGCATTTAAGGTAGTTCTTTGACAAATGCAAAAATTCAAGAAGTCTTCGAAACTTGGAATATAAGTCATTAAAAGCATAGTACACACACTGTTAAAATTTGAAGACGATTTACCACAGCAAACATGAAATAATTGCGATTAAAAATGATTTTTTTTTTAATTTGAAAACGATTTACCACATCAAACATGAAATAATTGTGATTAAAAATGAATTTTTTTACATATGGTAGATAGGGAAAGGGTGGGGAAATGATCATTATTTTATTTTTTTTCATTGAAGGACTTTCACCATCTTGATGAAAAACTAATATTTGTTAGAATAATATATTCGGAGTAACTTATTATAGAAATTATTTACCAAGTAGTTTTGATAAAAAATAAAAAAACATATTTGGGCTATTATTTTTAGTGGAGGGGATAAAATATCAATGGCTTGGAAACGATCCATTCATAAATAGAATGTAGTAGCGTGAAATGTACAGTCACGTTAAAAAACATAACCTAAAATTTTAACACACTCCATATTTATAGAGTGGTTACTAGGCTAAAACTTTTTGTGTGGATTGTCACCTCCTTAAGTAGATGATTTTAGTGAAGAGATTGATCACATGATATTAACGAAAAGAGGTGACATCTATTCGTAGTATATAGAATTAATAATTACATGTAATGGAGTGGGGAATTCACACGCCCTGAAAGTTTTCAGGGAAACAATATTTTCTCCCCTGTTAACTAGCCCTCCTGATTTTAGCCAATTATTTCAATATTTACTATTTCGAATCGAATTTCTTTATAATAATGGTAATGTATTCCATAATAACATTGTATTTATATAGCTGCCCGCTTCTGCCTATATTGGCAATGTCATACTTTTAAGAGTATAGCCAGTGCACTTCTAATTATACGGAGGATGCAGATAGACGCAATATAATTAGGATTGGGAAGATAGTATAAATATCAACAACAGTGTCTTAAAGTCACTAGCCTCAGATCAAATCACACCACATGTTTCTCAACTTCAATAATCCTAACGGAACCGGTGCTTTCAACAATCCATGGCCACTGGCTCATTAGTAGGTATACAAAATCATTATTATTATTAATTAAAAAGATTTTGTTTTGCTGAAAGTAGGAGAGTTGTTGATTCATAAAGGGAAATCAAATAAGTTGTCCTCAGGCGAGCTTGTTATTACAATAGAACGAATTTTCAATATACAAAGGGTAATTGACCGCATGAGAGAGAAAAAATATAAAATATTTCTAATGAAAAAGACTGATGATGTGCAAATATCACATAGATATATACCTTAAGATTATTAGAAAGAATAATATGTCTTTATTTCAGTTTCAACCAACATTATTGTATAAATTGTGGATGGATTAAAATAAATTTAAGCGAGCTAAATGGCAGATAAATTCGACAAATAACTTAATAGATTTCATAGATTGAAAAGAAAAAGAGAAAGTAAGAAATAATTTAAAAAATTATTGAATATTTCAATAGAGAATACACTATTGGTTACCGAAATTGCAATAAGCATGAAATATATTGATGCACTTATAAAATTGGATATTAAAAATAAGATATATAATTTTCTTAAGAAATGTTAATTTTGAAAAATAAATGGTCAATCGAGGGGTGAACCGAGATTGGAATTAGGTGTACACCTCTATGAAATTATGTGGAATTATTTTGCAATTTGCCCCTTCATCTATTGTCTTCTACTTGAAAGTGGAAGTAGGTGTACACGATATTAGGTCGCGGTTCACCCCTCGAGGTCAATCCATAAAAATTGTATAACAAAAAATAAAAATGTATTCTCTTAGAAAAAACATTTGCCGCCGCGCTATGAGAATTCATTGTGGAAGGAATTTAAAGTAGACTATTAAGAGCATTAGCCACATACCATTGTGAGAGAAAACATACTATATTATGCTAAATTTCTCTTAAATTAGAATATATTTTTAACAAATTAATTAAATAATTTTTTTCTAATTTCTATATTAACTTTTTTGATTGAATTATACTTTTCCTGCTCGGATTCGTGTATTTGAAAAATTGAATGAAAAAGTACGAAAAGGAGACCAAAATTACTTTTTAAGTATAGAGCATTTTGATCGTAAAATAACTAAAATTGGATTAAAATGTCGTTTGAAGCAGCGTAAAGACAATGCACTTCCAATAATTTCTTAGCCGTTTAAAAACCTTGGTTTAAAAAAAGATAATATTTAGAATTTTACATTTTAATAAAAATGTTATAAACTTGTTTTACTAAATATAAAAAAAAATCAAGGACTAAGCAAATTAAATAGATGGATATTTTTAATGTTTTTAATCGTTTCATTGATTAATTTTGTTTCCTGAACAAAATTAATTATTATTATTTATGAAACCTACTTAGTAATCTCTTTTTAATTTTATTAGATATGATATTAAATAATTTGTTGAAAAACAAGGTATTCCCACGAAAGGAATGAATCTTCATTAAAGAAAGCTGGTTGTAAAAGTCTCTAGTTAGGGATACTCTTTTTTATCTAATAAATTATTTTTTTTTGAGACGTTTTAGTAGAATTCGATGGAAAATTGATTGTAAGACAGCTAGATCAAGGATAAAGAAAAATAGATTTGTCTTTTCATTTAATTATTTTTTTTTAATTCTTAAAATATTTAAACTATTTATATTATTAAAATTAATATCGTTATTGTGAGACGTTTACTTAGAATCTATTCTATATACTCGTACATAAAATTCAATATGCCCTATATGCCGATCCTGGCATAGAAGTTTTTTTTTTAAATAATGATAATAATTTAGTAACTTATCTATTCTTATTCTTAGTTACAACATACAAGATCTCGTTAATAAGAAAAGTTTTAACATCTAAGAGCAATGTTTTCATTATCAATGAGGCCCTCAATTTGTATATGAAATGTTTATGGAAAGTGAAGAATTAAATATAATATTAAGAGATAAGGAGAGAGTCTGAATTGAAATTGAAATCGTGAAGAAATTGTTTGCAGTCTATAATATTGTTATAATTTTAAGAAAATATGTTGCCAACTTTCTGATGGAAAGTTTCAAACATGACTCTTTCGAGAAGTTATCATAGGCAGTGACGATCCCTAACAATCGAAAGAAGGAGTCGAGAGTGAAATGAAAAGAGGATATATTAAATATATATAATAAAAGGTTGTGTGTGTAAAAAAATCAAGCGCTAACGATTTGGTCTAATTGCATTAAAGAGGTTGAATGAGTACAGGAAATGACGTCACGGGTACATGAGGCATTCTCTGCGAAAGGATCGATAGAGGCCTCAGCAACGAAGAGCGGGAAAGAAAAAAAAACTGAAAACTGGCAAACCGGCTCAAAAATTACCAAGAAGTTAACGGGAGCGCCTTCAAGTTATGCATTCGAATTGAACGATGAAGAGAGCGGGTTGCGTTCGCAGAGTGGCAGGCGCAACGATGGCAACGAGGCAGAGGCCCATCAAAAAGGAGATAGCCAATAAACACCTGCTCAGAATTTATTACCCTTTTACTTATTCTCTAAGTAGGATAAATAAGGTTAGTAATATTTTACGGAAATAAATTCAAATTATATAATACTTTTTTAAGCAGAGAATAACTTTTTTAAAATATAAGATACATAAGAAAGAATAAAAAAAAAGAAACTAAATCTTAAGAAAAATAAGTTCTAAAGAAAGAATTTATTAAACAGGGATAAAATATTTTGTACATGCTTTATATATAAATGTATGTTTATAGGTACAACAATGCACCATCCACAACGACTTTAAATTACTTTATGTCACGAATATGTTATGGGGTGTTTAAGAACTTTCCCTCCGTTGTTCTTTACCTCTTTGTAATCACTCAAAAATGTTTCGAAAATTTCTATTTACTATAGAATCATGGCCAGAAGGTTTTTTTTCGAAAAGAAATACATATATTTTGGAATGTATCTCATTAACTATATACGGCGGATTGGTTGATTTAGAGTGGCCTATTAAAAGTTTTTGACTTGTTATTTTTTTTACTTTAGGATATGGTCAAGTATTGTAATCGAGGGGTGAACCGCGATTGAAATTAGGTGTACACCTTCTTTGGAATTACTTTGTAATTCATTAGATAATCTAGTGTTATCTATTGTCTTCTACTTGGAAATGAAACTGGAAGTAGAAGTAGGTGTACACGATTTTAGGTCGCGGTTAATCCTTCGATTGTAATCGTGCATGAAAAAAAAAATCCATCGTTTTTTCGAAAAATCTCAAAAACGGCTCAAACTATTTTGTTAAAAAAAATTGAACATCGATAAAATTATATTTTACGAGATATTAATGATTATGTCAAAAGGTCTATTAGTACGTTACCAAATATTGAGTAGGTAAGATGTCAAATATGAGTTCTCAAAGGTCCCAGATATAATTCAATTGTTAGTTGTCAGTATACTTTTCAAATGAAACTCACAATTTCTTTCTTACACTTATTATAAAGCATACAATTTTTACTGAATAATAGGTCTTCTGTCTCAAAGGATGGGGAGTTTTAGTGAATAGAAATGATAAAATTTGTAGTTTAAAAAAAGCCTTTATTTCGAGAAACTTCGCAAAGAAAAAAGAATCTGTTATCATGGAATGTTTTAAAGATCCTAGATACTGTATTCTACGGATGAGAAAAATCCGCTTTATTAAAAGCAGCCCTTGAGTTTTTCTGCAATTAGATGGTGGAATGAAAAGATTAAAGAACGTCATCTTTTTGGAATTCGGAAGGTTTGAACTAATAATAATTGCTTTTCTAAAAATATATTTTGATTATATAGTGTGTATGATATGCCCCAGAAACAAAGATAATCTGTGTCAAAAAGGATCGAGGAAGAAGTATGTCTTTAAGGCAAGCTCAGTCTCATCTACGTATTCTAATTCTAATAGATGTCACCCTTGAGAGATCTTAAATAAAAATGTAATCATCTTTTTTCTGTTATTTTTTGGCTCGTTTAATATAAAAATATTTAATATTATAAAAAACTTAAATATATATAGAGATAAGTAAGTTTTAATTACAATGAATAAAGGTGTAGTATTATTTTTTTTTCAAATAAATTTTATTAAATGACAAAACAAAAACTTAACTCTTTTTCTAGAGTATTTATCGTAAAGTGTTTGTCATTAAACCAAAGGCTTCGTTGGCCAAGTCCGCCTATAACAGTGACATAATTATTAACCTCTTATGTCACAAAGCCCATCTTAAAATATAACGTTAATAAGGGAAAGTAATCTTTTTGTTTTTAAACAATATTCGAGGGAATTAACAAAATAATAATCATGAATAAATTTAATAAAAATTAAAAAACGTTTGTGCCGAGAATAGCAGAATTGTTTAATTTATAAGAAATATATCAAAAAGTGTATCTTAAAATTGTAATTGAATTATAAAAATTAATTATTTACAATAAATTAAGTAGATGAGAATATGTAACAATGATTTTGTTTATATTTTACTAAATATTTTTTTATAAGAGGTAACAGGGTTGACAAGATCTCGAATTATGAGTTTATTATTGAAGGCTTATTAATGATATTTGATCTGAATGAAGTACTTGAGGCCTAAGCCAGAAGATAATATTATTAAGGACCCTCCATTTAGGGATAATAAATTCTATTAGGTTAGATAGATTTAGAAAAGATACTATAATAACAAAAAATATAAGAAAAAAATGGTTACAAGAGATATTATTAAGTTAAGAGGGGGGCCTATTATTTTAGGCCGAGTAGATGATCATCAAAAAATATATATCTGAGTAATCAAAATCAATTTTAATAAAAAAAAGTGGCTGAATAAACTAAGCTAGGCCGCAGAGAGATTATATTCCTATTTAAAAAATGATTGATTTTTATTTATACGAGAAACAATTTTAAAAAATAATCCGTGCAGTAGGCGTTGTTATTTTTTCCAAATTCAATTATCCAATTACAATAATGTATTAGCTATATAACCAATCCAAATGAGAAATAGGAGAATGAAAAGCTTATATAATAATACAATATAATGAGGGACAAATGGTTCTAAATACTAGCACATAACACAATATGAATTGATTAATTCACAAATATATAGAAATATTAGTAGAATGGCACTAGTAGTGGTGGGTGTAAAGGGGCTTATAAAAGCATTCTGGTATTAAAATGCAAGGGTTGTTCGGGTACGCATAGTGTTTTGCGTCTTAATAAAATTTTTCAATTAAAATTGACTTTACAACTAGAGAGGTTCAATTTATTTAAATCACCAAACAAAAAGTGCAAAAAATATAAAGATAAGAAATATATTTCTGAAATGAGAATCATGACGACGGTTTTGGCGAATAAGCAAAGAATAAAATAGTTTTTTTTTGTTTTTTTTTGGCTTTTCGGCCCTTCTAACCATAAGCCAATTTACGATACTATATATTTTTTTTAAATTTTGTCTCAACCCCGGGGGTCAGATTTTAGCCGAATGCCTCGAGTCGGATTCGAACCCGGGTCCACTTGGTTAGCAGGATGATACGCTACCGACTAGCCTATCGGACCCCCCATAAAATAGTTTTAATTAATATTACGACACTAATTTGTGCAACAAATAATCTAAGTCAAAGAATAATAATGTCCTGAAATAAACACGAGTAGTAGAAATATTTATTTTAATATTATTTTAATGTGTGATTTATGAAATACAAAATCTTCAATAAAATTATTGATTTTACTTTACCATACTGCGTATGGTCAAGTATTGTAATCGTGCATGAAAAATGTGTTCTTTTTTTGGCTGCGCTTTTTCAAATTATCTCAAAAATGGCTGAAACAATTTTTGATTAAAAAAATTGAAACCCCATGGCGTTTTGGTCTACAAAAAAGCCCTACTGAGTGAACATTGAAAAAATTTTATGTTTCGAGATATTAATTGTTTTGTCAAAATGTCTCTTAGTTACCAAATTAAGTGTACTCTAGCTCAAAAACTAGTGTGAATATCAAAACGAAGTAGATCTGTCTCCGTCCTTTCTCTTTTACATAGATACTATTATGGCTTTTGTTCTGAAGAGATAAAATCAATAATCCCTTCAAAGGCTTCATTTGTGCGAAATATGGTACATGATTTTCTAGGACTCAACACCCCTACGCGCTTAAATTGGATACTAACCGAACAAAACGCATTCGCCAACTCGTTTATCCCTATGACATCTAGAGACTGGAACTCTCTTCCTCCGAACGTCTTCCCAGCAACATATAACCTTCAATCTTTCAAGACACGCATCCACGAACACCTTCAACTCCGACCCAATCCCTAAATCTCTTCTTATTTCCAAGATACAAGGGTCCATCGCGGACTAGAGAGATTGAACCTTTTCGGTGCATCTTTTTCTTGTATCAGTATAATTATAAAAAAAGACGAAATTTCACATGTGACCTTCTTTGTTTATTTGGAAAAAAGTTAGTAAAAGGTACTATTTCGCTGCGATTGCCCACTGTCGCGGTCGGCATAACTACTGGCAGTCGTCTTTTTTTTTTTTTTTTAATGCAATCGAATGCAAGAAGGGGTGCACCAGTAAAGGTGTAGCCCCTATGGATCTCGAAAGACCCTTGCATTACCGAAGAGAAGGGAAAGTTGATTAAGTGAGAGGGTATAGACGTAGGTGTCTATGCACCCTGGTTTTGAAGGTTTGAAGATCATAGGTGCTGGGAAAGATAGAGGCTGGGAGAGAGTTCCAGTTCCTTGAAGTCATGGGGATATATGTATTCGCGAATGAAGTGGTCCGGCACTTTTCCAATTTGACCGCAAAAGAGTGTTGGGAGTCGGCAAAACGTGTGCTGCGTGCAAAGTATGCTTTGGGGGGAATTATTGATTTTATCTCATCAGAGCACCTGCCGTGATAGTATCTATAGAAAAGGGAAAGGGCAGAGACATCTCTTCGATGAGCCAACGAGTCGAGGGAGTCGGTGAGGGTAGAATCGTCAATTAGCCTGACGGCTCGTTTCTGAATTGCATCAAGGGTAGCAAGAGAATATTTTGAGGCTCCTCTCCACAGATGAGAGCAGTATTCGAGATAGGGGCGGATTTGGGCCTTGTAGATGGTGAGAAGTTGTGGGGTTTGTAAAATCGCTTGGACCTGAATAAGAAGCCAATCTTCCTTGCTGCAGATTTCGCCACAGAGGAGATGTGTTCATTCCAAGACAGGTCAGATGCGACAGAGACGCCCAACATGGATAGGCTGTCACACATTTTCAGGGTATTCGAATCGAAGTGAATATCAGGAAATCTCTATTTTCGCGCCTAGAAATTAGACAACATTGAGTCTTATTTGAATTAAAGTTAACTAAATTTTGAGAGCCCCATTTATTCAGTTTGTCTAGGTCGAGAGTAATTGAGGAGGCAATATTGATTCGATTATTCGGGAGAGAGGGTTTGCCGTGTAGAGTGCTATCGTCGGCGTAACAATGAGTGGGGTTTGCCGTTTGATCAATAAGGTCGTTTATATAAATAAGGAAGAGTGTGGAGGAGATTACAGAGCCTTGGGGAACACCAGAGTTTGTAGAGAACGATTCAGATGATGTTCCATCCACCACAACTTTTATACTTCGGTTTGTCTACTGTTTTCACATAAAACAAGGGAACAATATTTCGCTGGATCTTCTCGGTAGTCGACGGTCGTGACGTCATCGGTTTGGTCTCCAGACTTCCGACTGGTCTATGAGCAATGAGCATATATAAACCTCCAGATTATTATGTTTTCAAATCAAAATTGAGAAATTCTGAATTACATTAATACAATACAAACATAATATGAGTTCGGATTATTCAATTCAATTCAATACAATGGCCGCACATCAGTGAGCTTCTTAATCGTTAAAGATTATTTTTTTTTTTTAAGAAAAAAGATAACGTCTAAGAAAAGAAGTACTTTCAACGACCCATTTTGAACCAAAACCTTAATGTACTTCTTCTAGTCCGGATTCCTAGATTCAATCAAATTTCATTGTTTTGCGACTTAAGTATTTGAGTTTTTGCTACACTCACACGGTCGCAAATAGAATTCGTATTTCGATTTATGGGGCCCTAAACGATATTTTCAAACTTTTTCACCAATTTTTGATCTAAATTATATATAATATGTAAGGGGAGGGGTTATAATTATCATAGAATCTTCAAAATAAATAAGTTTTTATTAATACAAAAAGGGTCTTGCTAATGCCATATGAAATATACTGTAATTTATTGATATAAGCAAATTTTAGCTAAATATCAGATAAGAAATAATGATAATAGTTCATTACCTGGGTTGGTTGAAAAGGGAAAAATAATGACATTATCTAAATTAAATCTGAGCAAAATGGTGCTCAGAAGGAGTACAGCAAGCTTTTGTATCTGGTGGGGAGTGCACGTGTGTTTTGTAGCTCCTCGCCTAGAAGACCATAATGTCGGAACGCCCGGACCTACATTGATGCAAATTTGGGGGTGAGTACCCATTGTGTTTACTTCCTGTGAGCCGCAACCCCTAGGCCATCAGCCTAAGGGGTTGCTTTTAAAGGGCAAAAAATTCTGACGGGGTGACGGGTGGGGGGAACCCTTTTAAATCTATCTCATTATGTGCGGAAAAATTTTCTGGATCGGATGGCTAACTTATTTTCTTTATTTTTCTGGTCTAGGGGAGGTTTTGGGGGGTAAAACTAATTTGGCGTGGCATGGGATTTTCCCCCTCACACCTTCACATGTCCCCTTGCCTACGTCCCCCTGCTCCCCTCGACCAGGCGACCCCCCGTTCCTACCTATGGGTCAACGAGTGCGCACTAGCGTCACGCAGCCGTTGCTATGGAAACTACCCGTCGCTCACTAGAGCTGGAGAAGATTCCCCTTGCACAACTATTACCTCCCTGTAGGCCGCAACCAGCCCCCCACCCCCCGCTCCTATCTCTTTTCTACCGAACGCGCATTCGTTGGCGCATTCTCGGTTGCCATGGAGATGAGTATTAGTATTGTTCAAGCATATTATCATCTGTTTATTGGCGCCATTTATTGTGTTTATGAACTTAATCTGTTGCTTTTAATATTCACCCGTCACGTCATTTATATAATTATTTATTATCAGCCAACCTTATTATTATTAAGGTGCTGATTATTATTAATTTAAGTTATAGCCCATTTTAATTTTATGACGTATTTATATACTATTATTTTATCCTTCGTTTGTTGTTATAGTCATTCTTGTCTCAAATTTTAATTATTGTTATTTAATTATAGTTTTTTGTGGAGGGGTTTGGGCATGCGTCGCCCACATCATAGGGCATTGACGTATTTCCCTGGTCTCCCCAACAATTTTATTTTCCGTAAGTTTTAAAATTACCGACTAGTCTTATTATTTAATTTAGGTTGCGAGTGGGGCGGGCGTGGGCAGTCCTCATTACACGGACTTGAACCCTCTTCCTGCCTCATCTTTGCATATTTTATTTGTCGACATGAGACGATGCTTATTTATTAATTTATTAGGGGGATATTGTAATGCTCACAGGGGGCCGCATGGGTGCTTCGTCCCCTATTTCCTATTTTTTCTATTTTCTATTTGCTTTGGTTTCTATATTGGGTCCGGGTAGATTGCGAGGTGCAATCTTGCGTATACACCTTAAGCTTTTAATTTGGTTGCACCTGGCAGCGTTAGGTGGGCTCTAACGCTGCAAGCCATCCCCTGCCTGGTGCACAAGAAAGGGGCACTGGCGAGGTTTTATGACCTATAAGTCCCCTCCTTTAACTCAATTTATTTTGACTCTACGGCCCATTTGGCCGTAGAGTAGAGGGGCATTTTTCTTAAATCCCAATTATGGCGGATCTGCCATCAGTGTGCCCACATTGTGACAGAGCCTTTAGAAACATTAGGGGCCTGGGGCAGCACATACGTCAACAACACCAAGAACACTGGAATGCTGCTGTCCCAATACCAAATATAAGGATTCCCTGGTCAGATGAGGAGGTTAACCTTCTCGTCCAATTGGAGCTTTCGGCCCCGGCGGGGGTCCAGTGGCGTATAAACGACTGGCTACGCGAAAGATGGACCGAATGGGGTCGCACCTTAGAGAGTATTAGAGGGAAGAGGAGGTCTCTAGCCTATAGGGCTCTTCTGGCCGAACAACGCGCATCCTCCTCTTCCGGGCCTCCGCCACAATCAAGACTGACACCGATTGATGAGGCCGGACCGTCAGGGTTGTTAAATGTTTCCATCGGTCAGCTGGCCGAACAACTGTCAGCTGCCGGTGGGAGCCCTGCCAATCTGGTCGGAAGCGATGCCATCACACCATCCCTTGGGGAAGAGCCACACCATCTTGGCGGCCACGAGGGGTGCTACGAGGATGACACCACCGAGGAGACATCAGACGTTGCCGCCGTGCCACCTCTCGGGGAAGAGCCAGACCACCTTGGCGGCCACGAGGGGTGCCTTATGGATGGCACCGTTGAGGGAGCTGAAAGGCTGGCATTGGAGTCAGTCCCCATCACCGATTGTGACGGCGGGCATGTACCCTGTGGGGGGGAGGGTCGGCCCGCAATACCTACCGAACGTGACAATGAAGGACGAGCCGCATGGGCATGTGGTGTGCCGGATCCTGCTGCACCTTCTGCTGGCCGTCGGGCTGAAGAGTCGGATGTCAGTGTCGTGTGTAGTGGTGCTAGTGATGGTCACCTGGCCGAAGATCTGCCTAGTGTTAGTGCGGTTACCCCCTTCCCAGCAAATGATGAACCATCTGCTGAACCATTGATGGCCGTCGGCGTAGATGTCGATCCTCCTCTCGTTGCCGCCCTTAGGGCTTATCGCGAATCCCCGGGGGCGATACTGTCATGAGGGGTATTGTTGTTAACGTACTCGAGGGTAGGCCGTGGGAGGGACTGTTGGATGCATGGCTTCGGGCCCGTGGGGCGGGTCTTGCGGTTGCTGGGGCTGGGAGGCGTGTGAGGGGAGGCAATTCCACCCGGCCTCCCCCAAATGATCGGAGGGGGAGGCGGGCAGCGAAGCGTGCTGAATATGGGAGGATGCAGTCTCTCTGGCATCGTGATAAGAATAGAGCAGTGAAGGAGGTCCTTGAGGGCGGTTCGGATCGCGGCGTGGGGTTTGATGCGGCAAGCGCCTATTGGACTAATATCCTGGGCGATTGCCGGGGATGCCTTTCCGCCGTTTCCGACCGTCCGAGAGTCCTCCCGAGTCCTGTTCTCCTCCAGGAGCTCACTACTACCACCTCTTTTAAAAAATCGGCAGCCGGGCCAGACGGTCTGTCTCCTGCGGCCTGGAGAGGCGTAGGAGATAGGGAGCGTCTCGCCCTGCTTAACGCGATACTCCTGGAGGGCAGGGTGCCAGGGATTCTGTCCAGCGCGCGGACCGTGTTGATCCCTAAGATCCCATCGCCATCACAGCCACAGCATTATCGGCCAATCACGGTCAACTCTGTGGTCGCTCGGCAGCTTAGCAGGGTTCTCCTTCATCGTATGGAGAGCACTGTTGAGCTTCGGGGAGACCAGCGGGGGTTTGTTAAGACCGATGGTTGTGCGGAGAACACCCAGGTCCTGGGGGCTATCATAAGGGATGCGAGGTTTCAGCTGAAACAGCTACATGTCGCATCCCTGGATATTTCAAAGGCATTTGACACTATAATGCACCAACCTCTAATGGACATACTGGGTGACCTGCTGGACCCCGCGCTCGTTCCCGTGGTCAGGTCTCTATACTCGGACAGCACAACAACGCTGGTCCATGAGGGCTCAAGATCAAATAAGATCAAGTTGGGGAGGGGTGTGAGGCAGGGGGACCCATTGTCACCATTTCTCTTCAACTTGGCTGCTAAATACATCTTAGACCGATTGTCCCCTCATGTCGGTTACGACCTACGAGGCGTACGTGTTGGCTCTTTGGCTTTTGCGGACGACGTTGTCCTTGTGGCATCGACGGCCGTGGGCCTTAAGGCTCAGATACGCGACTTTGAGGTCGGCGCCGCCATGTTCGGGATGAAGGTTAATGCGGCCAAGTCTGTGACTCTCTCGCTGGTTCCCTCCGGTAAGGAGAGAAAGATCCGGGTGTGCACAGACTATGACTTCAGGGTGGAGGGTGGGCCGATCACGGCGTTAGCCGTTGGTCGGTCCTTTTCCTACCTTGGAGTCCGTGTGGGCACCTCGGGACTAGTATCCTCGGAGTGGCCGCTAGCGGAGATGTTGGAGAGGGTGGGGGCCGCTCCCCTGAAGGCCTCGCAAAAAATGGAGATCTTGAGACTTCATGTTCTTCCCACAGGTATCCATCCCCTGGTGTTAGGCGGCGTTACGGTGGGCGACCTCATCACCATCGATCGCCGGGTGCGGGCATTCATTAGAAAAACCATTAATTTGCCTCGCGACACTCCAGAGGGTTTCTTCCACGCCAGGATAAGGGACGGGGGTTTGGGGGTTCCTTCCTTTAGTTGGCACGTTCCACTCCTGACACATGCTCGTATAAGCCGAATGTCATCTTCGAGCTTTGATGCAGCGAGAGCTGCATCTGAGACGCATCATGTGATCAGAAGGATTAATTGGGCCACCGATGCCCTCCGAAAATTTGGCGGCGTGGAGGGAGCCGGGGAATACTGGGCCCGCCGGTTGTATGACAGTGTTGACGGTAAGGACTTGGGACTTTGTGCGAGGGCTACCCCGTCGTACTCCTGGGTGAACTACCCTGGTCTACTGAGCAACGGCACGTTTAAGGACCTCTGCCGCCTCCGATCCGGCTCTCTCCCTTCTGCTGTCCGCACTAGTCGCGGTAGGCGGGAGGGAGGTGTCCCGGGGTGTAGGGCCGGGTGCCCCAAAACGGAGACGACGGCCCATATTATCCAGGGCTGTGGGCGGACACACGACGGGAGGATCAAAAGGCACGACGCCGTTGTCCGATGCCTGGCGGACGATTTAAAAAAGATCTCCTAGGGTGGAGCTGGAGTATTTATACTCCAGTGCTGCCGGAGATCGTAAGCCAGACATCGTGATGGCAGGGCCGGAAGATCGGGTGACGGTCATTGATGTCCAGGTGGTCTCCGCGCTCGCCGGACTGGAGGTTGCTAACAAGAACAAAATTAATTATTATAGTTGCAACTCCAGTCTGGTCGGGAATATCGCGGAGAGGTTCGGAGTCGCCGCCGGTGCTGTTACCGTTTTGGCGGCGACAATATCGTGGAAGGGGGTGTGGTGTCCCCGGTCCTTCAGGGACCTGCGCGCCCTGGGTGTCCCCAAAACTACACTAAACAAAATGACACTCAGGGCGATGCTAGGTTCCCTTTTTAACTTTTCCAGTTTTATGAGGCGGACTTTCAGGACGGGGCCCGGCCTTAATTGAGTAAAATATAATTTTAGATTTATGTGCATTGCTGGGCTGGCCATCTTCGACAGATGACCTTTTTGCAGTGGCCAGTCCATTTTAAACTAATAATAAGAATTTTTTAGCATTTAATGTTAAATTTTATTTATATATATTTTTTGTTTTGTTTTTTTTTGTTTCTAGTGTTTATTTGTTTATTTTATTAATAGCATTGCACAGTTGTGGGGCGCTTTTTGCGCTCCCAACACTCTGGCCTCGGTTCTGGAGTTGTCATAGGCGCCCATAAATGTACTTTGATCACAAATAGCCACAACATCTGGCATTATTGTTTGGACGGCTGATGAGAAGTTGCGCTCGAATCTGTAAAAAAATCTGTTTTCTTTTTGTAAAGGGCTGCCCCCCTCTGCGTGGCGCAATAAATCAGTCAATTGAAATAGGTAAAATGGGGTTTAATTCAATATAAAAAATATTTTTCTCCTCTTCAATCGGCTTAGAAGATAGAAAGATATACTAAGTTCATCGAGAAGTATTTTTAAAATTTCTGCGGAATTAGAGTTCATATAAATTTTAAAATGTATTAACCAATTAAAAAACAGAGTCTTTACTGTATTCGATTATGGAGAGTTTAACGTTAATATTTGTAATGTTGCTTTGAGATATGTTCTACGAAACATTGAATTTAAAATGACTTTGAATGGAAGCATCGAGATCAATAAATGTTAAAAGGTAGAGCAAATGCAAGAGAAGTATTCAAGTCACGCGTGGAAAGAACACTTGTTGAGTGATTGCGTTTTAAGGATTCGAATAAATTTCGAGTGTTAATGGAGAGAGGAAAAAAGGAATTTGAAATGGATAGGCGAGATTATTTATCGAATAAATATACATTATATCTGACAGTGACCACTTATGGGCTCGAATCACGAAAATGATTCAATTAGTAATATTATTAAGTCTTTTATCATATTCAATTAAACTATAAAAGGGAAGGCAGCTGCACTAAATGACTGACACTGGCTATACATCTATGTCTATTAATACATCTTTCTCTATCTATCTCTTTAAATATATTGGCCAGCAGCTTCTGCATGTATTCTTAAAGAATATGAAAATGACTAAGTCATTAATCATTATTTGATGTTATAAGTTGAAATGAAACATTACCCAGATAGCATACTTGCTATAGAAGATCTTATTCAGCTCTTATTGTCTTTAAGATGTCTAGAAGATCTCCTAGTGTCTAGAAAACATGTTCTAGACCAAGTGTGCTAACAGGAAAGTGATTTTTGAACAAAGGTTTTGTGGGAATATTTATGTGAATTAATTAGAAATCGAACGGGTTAATGTATTGTCGTGAAATTTGTTCAATTTCATTCAAATTCGATGGCAACATTAAGAAACTTAAATAGGATTAGTGGTTCAATTTTACCCACCAGACTACATCTATTAAAAATATATAAATAAATGTTCATTCCCACGAAATGTTCTGTAAAATAGGAGTTAGTATGAACTATTATACTGAAGAAAAAAATGTTAAATGAGATACTGCACTGCACTTGATCGACTGAATATCTAAAATTAGATAGTAACACAGTACGTAGTCTTTTAGCTAACATTCTGTAAATGCATTGTATCTGACAAGGTAATACCGTACGCTATAAGGTTTAAGTAGAAAAATAATGAAAAATACTATTTTCTCTATTAAAGATAGGTTAATTAATATCTTAACGGGTTACATCTGCTACATCTTATTTTCTTTTATCATCTCATGAGACTAAAAAGATGTTTGCGGTGTAACATTATCCGAACGTAAGTTATACGGTGAATAAATATAGTTTTTACCAATGCTACATCTCAATATTGCTAAATTGGAAAATTATAGGTCGAAATTTTCAGTCAATTCTTTTCTTTTGTCTACATTTATATATAACATAGATTAAAGTTTAAACGGATTTTATACATACACAAAAAAGCGTTTTATCTAGCCAGACAAATCAATTAAAATATTATAATTTCTAATATTGAAATAGAGTAGAATAAATTAAATACAGTGGGACTTCGAACTTAATTTGTTTCACGACCGGGTTCAAGCTAAGAAAAAAGTACATTGTACGAAAAGTGATTTATTATATCCCCTTACCCTAAAAAAAGCTCGCCTTAAGGGACGTTGATCCTATGTGTAATTAAACACATGTAAAATATTAATAAATATTATGTATTGGATCAATTTAAATCGTATCTGATTAGATGGAGGCGCCACAAGGTAAGAACTTGACAAGAGCTGCCTTCTATCGGTAGCGGAACAAACCTCGAGCAGGCAGGAGTGGTACAGCCGCGAGTTCCGAGAAGAATAGGATAAAGCAAAAAGATTACATCATGATCGATATTGTCATCGCAGCTTCGGTGAAAAACTTAGATTCACATATTATTTAGTATTTTTTTTCCTTATGAAAGAGACAAAGAAAAATTATCTATACAATTATTGTTCAAATTTATTTATACAAATTATACAATAATAAAAACGATTGTATACAAGTTATATCACAAAACGGATTAAAAATAAATAGTTTGTTTATATAATATAAAAGAACAAGTAAATTTCATGGTCATTTAAGTATTTGAAAAGCGAATTTTATTTGACTCTTGTGAAGACTAATTTTTTTCGCTTTAGTTTCAGATAGATTAAAATTTTTTGCTGAAGTTGCTTTGATTAAAATATAGGGGGAGATAAAAAATCCAATGGTTAAGATTCATAGTGATCGAAAACAAGTTTTTTGATTTGCATAGATTTCATATATATATATTAGGTATTATGTTTAGGCTCCACTTAGGATACGGAAATCTCTTATCTTCGATAGAATTTCATCGACTATACTCCCGCCTGGGTATATGCTATATGGGTATTATCTGGTTTGTTTTGGTAAAAGAAGCTGGTTATCACATTACAACAAAAATTATCTGATTTCTTTCAAATTAAATCACTTTTTAAGAAATTCATGACATTTCTAGCTTCAACTTAGGGCGGGTTTTTTTCAAATTATTTGACCGAGAATTAATTAAAAAAAACAGTATTTCCAAACAGGGGCGTAGCCACGGGGGGGGGGGGTCAGAACCCTTAGTTAGTTTTTGCATTTTTATACTTCTGGGGGTACACTGATTATGTATACAAAATTTGGTTGAGTTTGCTCAAATGGCCTAGATTTTTAATTTTTAACCCCCCTCCACCCACCTTAATTTTGGGTCGATATGCACCAAAATCTAATCAGCTCTTAATCTCAATGCACCAAAATTACGCGTGAAATTTGGTTTTGATATTCACACAAAAATTTGGTAACGCACAGACAACCAGACAGACTAGCAGACATTTTGACAAAACAATTATTATCTCGAGAAATAAAAAATTTTCTATGTTCACCTATTAGGGATTTTTGTAGACCGAAACGCCACGGTTTTGCTCAATTTTTTTAATCAAAATAGTTTCTGTCGTTTTTGAGATATTTCGAAAAAAAAGAAGGAAAAAAAACACTTTTTTCATGCACGATTACAATACTTGACCATACCCTGTATGGTAAAGTAAAAACTCCCACTAAATATTTTGCTTTGTGGACTGATTCCCCCACCCCCCTAAGAAATTTTTTTGGCTACCCCACTATATCCAAATATAACATTTATAAGATGATCCAGCCAGTGACAGCATTGTGAACTATTTGTTTAAAAGTTAAACGATTTGTTAATTTTTTATGTATGAATATTTAATTTGAAAAATAATAATTTAGAAATTATAGTATAGCTGATATAATATAATTTTATTTGTCATAATTTTTTAATAATGTAACTTTTACGAAGTTTTTTTTTACTTTCACTTACATATAAAGAGGAAATATTAGAATGGCTCCATTTTGTTGTTGTTTTTCTCTTAACTCTGGATTCACTAAATATAAAGATTGCTCACAGTCTGTTTTCTTGGCAGACAAAAGCGGCACTCATTAATTAATTATAGTACACTATGTTTATTAAACGAAAATTGGGAGATTATTCTTTAAATATTATTCAAGGTTCAAATAAAATATCAATAATAAAGATAAGAAATTTAAAGACCCATTATTTATTTAGTCAAGTTTTTTTTAATCATCATTCTGATTGCTTATCATTTTTTTGATCCCTTTAAAAAAATTTAAATGCCTTGAATCACTTACGTATTTAATCTTAGCCTCTACGTAAAGAAAATAATAAAAATAAGATGCAGGTATATATTAGAATAATTATATAATTCAATAAAAAAGCTTAAAGTATAGTTGTTGCCGCAAAAAATTCTCATTTTATCAATCATTTTTTGATGGGATTCTTATTGTTTGAATTTAGCCTTATGATCTTGTCCTTAATTGAGTTGACATTGGTTACCAATTGTTTGGAACTCAATTTAAATCTAAATAAAATTTAGTTTTATGGATTTAATAATAAAATATTATTGTAAGAGAATAAGTTAAAATATAAAGAGGTATTAATCTCAATAAACAAGTAGGTATAGTAGACATAGTTTTGAATTTCTTATTGTTTTGGGGTGAGACCCACAAAAGTTGACCACATGCTGAAACACAAAAATGGAAAACTTTGTTTACTCAAAATACTTTAAAATGTCAAGTTATGCATGAATATGAATTTTTGTGATTAACTTCCTTATACTACGAATAAGGCAACTACTATTTAAAGTAAAGTAAAAAAATAAATGAATAATATTTAACATCCAGAAAAAAATAAAATAATTTAAATATTGACAACTGGATTTATACATATTTTATATTTTTCATATTCATATACGATTTAATTATTTTTTATAGGAATAATTGAAAATAAATATTTAAATTTATTATCTCTAGATAGAAACGAATATAGCCTTGATATATGAAAAACATTCGAAAAAAAATAATAAATTCTCTCTAATAGATGCCTAAATTTTGGCAAATATTTAAAATTGATTGATTCTAAGGTTAAATTGACTCCTTATTTATTTATTTTAGAGATTGATGAGTTGATTTTTTTTTCATTCATTTGTTTCCTATGTAATATTATAATTATAGATGGTTAAAATTAGACATTTCTGCATCTTGCTTGGTATATATTATATATTTTCCTCCTTTAAAGAGTGTTTTCAATAAAAACATCTATGACCAATAAAGAGA
The DNA here is from genome assembly GCA_024734495.1 of Forficula auricularia. Classification (NCBI taxonomy): domain Eukaryota; kingdom Metazoa; phylum Arthropoda; class Insecta; order Dermaptera; family Forficulidae; genus Forficula; species Forficula auricularia. The sequence continues at coordinate 553,546 of JALMQS010000278.1, forward strand.
TATATTTATAATATTAGAGTATATAAATTGATTAATTTTTAACCTATGCCTGTATTAGAAATGTCATATATGCATAATATGTGATCTTAAGGCTCAAAGATCGAAAACGCTCTTGAGCGAAAAAAAACGTCCATAACGTGTTGTGGCAAACTCAAAAAGACCACAATACGTGGCTCTCATGATATTTGAGCACTACGCGTTATGGTTAATAAGAAAAGCCATAAGGCGTTCTGAACGTTAGCTGATGCAATCATGATGACGGACAGGTTGTAACTTGTCAACAGAATTACTGTACACCCTTCGAGTTTGTGTTCATTCTTGAATGCCATTTCCGAGTGTGAACATCTTTGCGCTAATCATGGCTAGTAAAATGAACATATTTGATAAAAATTAAGTGAGTTAATGAAGACAAATACTGATCTAAGTGTTTTACTGAGTGTCGAACAATACAAAACGTTACTTGAAGAAACAAAACAGGATCAGCTTCTTAAAAAAACAACCAATCGCTATCGACAAAGCAGTATCTTCGTCTTAATCGGTAAAAAATGTATTGTGATCTTTTTGAGTTAACCACATTGCGAATAAGGCATTGTGGATGGTTTAAAGAGGTCACAACGCGTTGTGGACGTTTTTTTCGCTCAATGAGCGTTTTCGTTCTTTGAGCTTAAAAAATATATTGAAAAGGTCTGAAAAGTGGAGAAAAATCTTTATGAGGCATGATTTATTTTCTGTTTATCTAAATTCCGATGCCCATGATAATTTATTCAAGAATGAAAGAAAGTTGGTATAAAGTTCGTTCTGCTGCCAAAGTTTTTCATTTTCAAAGAACTAATTTCAACTTTCTAGCTTGAGAACTTCCAGTTGCAAACTGGGAAAAATCAGAAAAAAATCGATTTGTTAGGTATATATGCAAGATGCAACATTTGAGTTGAAATTGGGTATATAAGTTTGTATATCATTTTATAAATGATATTTTTATATTAATAAACTGTACCAATGTGCAAAGTTTCAGTATTAACTCAAACCGTTTGGTGACCTATATTTTTCAAATCACTGAAATTTGCGAAGTGTGCCCTAGAATTAAAAAATTTTCACTTTTTTTTACTATTTATAGTTTGAATCTTCATTATATATTAGAAAATACAAATTATAATAGTACATATAAGACAACTTAAACTGATTTGGCTACCTATCCAGGAATGGCATGCGTTTAACCAATATTAAAAAAATTAGAAATTATTTTCCCCTTCATTCAGGAATAGGATTAAGTTTGATTAAGGAAATACGTACAGTGGCTGAGTGGGTGGAGTCTACGAATCAACAATCCCGGGTTCAAGCCCGGCCCACCATAAACGCTGGACCTCTGGGGCGACTATAAATTGGCATCTACTCCAAAATACACCTCACAGACATACAGATGCGCATATACGTATGAAAATATAAATAATAATAATCAAAAAAATGTCAATTCAAATATTTCTAATGTTATTGAGTATTTCTATAATGATATGATTATTGCAATGGGTGGGGTTTGGATTTTTGGCAATTTAATCCCATTGGCTGGATGCCAAAGAAGTGACACGAGGCAGACAAAAGTCCGGGGCTCCAGCCAAGCGGAAGAGGCTATCAAACCAATTAAAGAGTCGACGACGAGGAGTGAGGTGATGACATTCGATCGGCTATCATCACCATTTTGTTTGTCCAGATTCAAGAATAGTAGCAAGAGGGAGTGCAATGTGCTGGGATAGGTGGGTTAAAAAGAGGTAATTTTTGCAGGGCTAGAGGATGCAGGCCGATTTAAGTTTACAGATCCTTAAGGAAATCAGATATCTATTTTGATTTTTCAAAATATTCAAAATAAACTGGTATACCTATGCACTACACGACTTTTTGGCATGAATCCATCTTTCATTGAATCACACAATAATCTAGTATAATGTTTATATTGATTATATAAAATAACTAGCTGTTGCCCGTCGCTTCGCTCCACCTAGCCCTTTGTTGGCCCTTTTGCTAGCCAAGGACCCTCACCCCTTGAACCACGACCCCTCCATCCCACCGACCCACTCCACAACCCCCTGGACCCACGTCACTCCCCAACCCCCTGGACCCGGTATTTCTAGCCTTCTGGGGGCCCACAATATATGTATACACAATTTGGTTGAGTTTACCAAAAAAGAATTTAGTCGTTTTGATTTTAAGTCAATTCTTCAATGTTTTCAGAAGAGGTTACCATTAATTGTCAAAACATCACAAATGGAATGCAATAAGGTTATTCCTCTAGTATTAGATAAGAATCGATGGCTATTTTTGATTTTAAGTCGATGCCTCTATGTCTTCAGCAATGGTTACCAATAATGGTTATTCCTCAATTATTAGATGAGAATCGATGGATATTTTTGATTTTAAGTCGATTCCTCTATGTCTTCAGCAATGATTACGAATCTTAATCGAATGATCAACAATCCAATATAGAATGGTTATTCCTCATAAATATTCCATATAATTTCATTATTTAAAAAAAAGAATTTGAGTAAACAAAAACATGGCAACAGAATCAGTCAATCACAGATCTTTATTTAATTAAACACCCATTTTACCCCCTTATAGGTGGATTTTCGTAAAATCACTTCTCAGCTGAGATCTACGCCCTATAAAAAACCTCTATTCCAAATTTCAAGCCCGTAGGTCTAGTAGTTTTGGAGATATCGTGTTGAGTCAGTCAGTGAGTGAGTGGTATTTCGGTTAAATAGATATAGATTATAATTCCAAGGAAAGGTGGTAGCTTACGAACTTTCCATGCAGAGAGCAAAAAGTTTCGGTCAGTCACATTCAGTTTAAAGAAGTTTAACTGCCCGGTATATATATGTTTATTTGCATCAAGCAGAGGACAGCCTCATTAAATGGAAAATATTTAGATATTTTTTTTATTCCTCTCTGCATTCAATTTTCTTCTATTTCATATCTTTTAGATGCATTTATTATCTATTAAAATTAATAAATGGGAATCAATTTTTCCATTAAAAGATAGGTAAGATTCAAAGGTTTTTTCTAATGATAAGATTGCAAGAAGGTGCAACACTTATATTAACTGTGAACTAGAAAGAGGTCGAAAATTCCAGAGGATGGATGTGAGTCGAAGGTAATAGTAAGAGTTACACTTTTCTCTCACATAAAGTGTATGTATGACACGATGTGATTTTATTTTTAACTCATGTTCACTAATTATCATATTAGCATATTTCCAATTAACCAAGCTAACGAAATCTTAAAAAAAAACAACTACAATTTGGATATCTATGGAACTTAGTATTAAAAATATTCATATGCAAAAAGATTATCTTCTTTTGTATTGATAGAAGGAAATAATACTTTATCATCAAGATTTATTTAGATTAATTTTAATATTTCATAGGTAGATATACCTAAACCAGAGATAAAATTTTATCTGGAACATATGGTTTAAATTTTTTTTAGATATTTTTAATTAACGTTCTTTCATGATCAATTAAAATAAAAATAAAAACATTCGGTGTTATAAAGAGAAATGAAACGAATGTAATAAAGAGAAATAAAACAAATGGCGAATAGATCAATAATTTAATGGAGAGTAATGGAAATAGTGCTAAAATATTTTAAATTGTAAATTATTATTTTAATTTTTATTAAAAGGGCGATCTTCTCACAATCTAATGTCCTTAATAAGCCTTCAAATCCAAGAGGCGATAAAATAAAGGAAGAATTTCGTTGATAGTTTATATCTAGAACACTTCTTTTGGCACCACGTAAAAGCTCAAGATGGGCAGGTTGATTTTGTTTTTATTGCGGTTAGAATTAATTGTATAAACGTAGAACAAAATAATTTTCAAGCATTATTTTTTCTGTTTGGATTTCGATAGCGAGAAAAACTCAATAAATGAAGTTGTATCAAGTTCTGGGGACAAAATGTTTGTATTTTTAAAACGAAGAGCTAGTTAGACCAAGTTCTAAAAAGGAGAAAATCGGAATATTGAATTGTCATTTGTGAAGATATCAAACATTTGTAATTAATGAGGTGAAATTTCGCACACGTGTTTTGTTAGTAAACTACACTTCTGGATCAAGTTTCAATTTTCTGGCTAGAACGATTAGCTGATAAAAAATTGCCAAATCTCACAAAGATGTGGAAAGCGCACTAGCAATTTTTCTTCCAATTTTTTCATTAAAACATTGATAAAACCTAGAGTCTTTTGAAATATTTGATAATGAAAAATGTGATTTTTATCAAATAGTTGTAATAAACAATTCAACCATTTTTAAAAAATTTAATAAAAAGTTTTATAATATTATTATGCAATATTCTTTCTCCGTCAAATAATTTTAGATAAAAACAAGTTCATTATAATCAACAATGCTATAATCAAGTGGACCCGGGTTCAAATCCAACTCGCGGCAAATGGCTAAAATCTGATCCCTCTAGATCAGCGGTTCCCAACCTTTTTTTGACCAGGGACCATTTTGATTTCGTTATTATTAGCAGGGACCACAAGGTTAAAAAATAAACTCTATCACTCTAAAAATAATCTTTAATCGAAACGTTTAACATAATCATAAAATTCAAAAGTAACATTAATTAACAGTGTTATAGTTCGGAATTTGTACATATATTTTCATTTGAAATGAACCATTTGTAGGTTTTAAAATTATATTTCCTAATTTTTAACCGACTTATTTATTATATAATTATATTCGAAATGCACTATTTGTGTGTTTTAAAATTAAATTTGATGATTTTCCTCGATTTCCATGGAATCCCCTCATCAAATTCTGACTTGGTGACAATCGGACCACCTCGAGAGAATATCCTACGCTCGCTATTTGTTATGCATCAGCGCGTGCTGATTCAAATTTTGAAATCTTTCGCGGACCATATTTTAGTTCTTACGGACCACAGGTTGGGAACCACTGCTCTAGATAGAAGACAAAATTTAAAATAATAGTATCGTAAATTGGCTGATGGCTAGAAGAAAAGCCAAAAAAAAACAACAACAATGAATCAATAATCGATATACAATAAATATATTGTTCGTTCTGTTGTAGTAAGCTGGTCACTGAGCACACGAATAATAAACAATAATTAAAAATTTCTATATATATAATCTAACTTGTATTCTTTCATTTGCGAAGAACATAAATTATGTGTGAATCGAGGGGTGAACCGCGACCTAAAATCCTGTACACCTACTTCCACTTCCACTTTCAGTAGATGTCAATAGATTATCTAATGAATTCCAAAGTAAATCCAAAGGCCCTGAAGAAGGAGGGAAGAATCCTCCGAAACGTCGGTTTGAAAGGAAAGGAGGAAGGATTCCAATAAATTACACCTTATTTGATATGTGTTAATTTAATTTTTTCTTTCCTCACTACCCCTGGGCTGCCTTCTATTACATTCAATTAAAATTTCTACCAGTCCGTCTCTCTCCAGAGAAAATTTCGTTGCAAAAGAATATATTATTGTTACTGCCACTGAAAGAGGAGACAGAGAGGAATTGCATTGGATTTCCTTCACTGACTTTTCAAAACCCTGAAGAAGGAGGGAATAGCCTCCGAAACGTCGGCTTATGAATAAAAATAAAAAGATAGTATAAATTATCTTCTTTTTTTGGACTGGCTCATCAATATCCACTCAACATATTTAAAAAATTTTCTTGTTTAATAAATTTATTAAGATAATAATGAAAAATGAGGGTTTCATTCAAAAATTTTAATATACAATTCGATCACCAAATCTTTAACAAATTAATCAAAATTATTTATAATAATACCACCCTGAAAAAATTTCTCTTTCATTCTATTTCTAATGACACAATCCACAAAGTGAAATAGTTTAGCTCTTTAATCTGAATGATATTAATGGAGAAAGTAGATAGATTAAAGTTCTACCTTGAGGTTGGAGCGGCATTGCAATGACGACTCAGGCAGCACGAACGACTCACTCAATTCAAGTGATTCATGCGAGCCGGGCACTTATCTCTTTTCGACTATTCCACGAAATGTTTTGCACTTGTTTCTTTATTATTTATTCACATCGTATGAAATTAGAAAAGAGACGCCCATTCATTCTTTTATATCGGTATAAGAAATATATAAGAATCTGAGGAGACGAAAGGCGATGGAGACCCTAATAAAGGTGGTCATTAGTAATAAGTGAATAAATCAAGGTGTACACCATATTACCTTAATAAACCAATTTTCAAATAATATAATTTTATTTTGAACCACCTTAAATGATAAGAGAAATTATTTTTAAATTATCCGACTTTTTAATATGGAGGCCGAGGATGCTAAAAAATTATTTATTTGTTGAAATGTAATTATTAAATATTTAATGAAGAGTAGAGTGGGTTAAATATATTTCTACTAACACAATTTTTTCTGGAAGTGTGTGTCTCCAAACTTAGATGATATATAACTTAAAACAAACGTTTAGGAAATAATAATAAAAAACTATAGTCTCTTATTAAAATTATACACGAAGTTTTGAAAAACTTAGGTTCACATTAAATAATTATTTAATATTTTTAGAGAGAAAAAATAACATTTCCATCTAGAGTCAGGACACTTAAGATTTTTTTTTATTTATTCGTATTTATGTATGAAACGTGAAGAAAAAAAACTCTTTTTCAAGAATGCATTTTTTCCATCCGTCTGGATTCTTATATTCACGATAATTCATGAATGGAAGGTCGTAGAAAGTTGGTGCTGGTATTAAAATGTGTGTGTTTCCTAAGCGAAAAGTGATTAGATTTTGAAATTTCTAGCTCAGAATTCCAGGTTACAAAAAACTAATTGTGATGTGGCTCTCGAAAGCTTGTAGCTAATGAGGTAAACATTTGGCTCAAAACCATATTTCCAAGGCTTAAAATCTCTGAAAATATTTCTAGCTCCCGAAATTCAAATAATACGAACAACAATTGGAACTTTAGTGTCATACTTTTTAAAATAAAACGGGAAGGAATTTTTATTGGGGGGGGGGGATAAGTGTTTTAATTCCTTGAAGGGAAATGTTCATAAGGGTGGTGATTAATTAAGTCATAGGCAATCTAAAGAGGAAATAACTCTCACCTGTTATTTAATCAGTTATTAGCTGTTGACACACCCTCCATTTTGTGACAAATCGGAGCTCCGAACAAAACGAATGAAATTGTTTTTTTTTTTATTCTCACTCTGAGTATAATTATTTGTATGTAAGCGAATTGATATAAATATAAACGGATTGTGAAAGTCACCCCATGGACCAAAGCCCAACGAAATACTGGCACCCTTTTGGCGAAGCTATTACCAAGTTTTATTGACATGGCAGGGGTGTGCTCGTTAACAGCGGGGGTTATTCCTTTTCTGGAGGGTACTCGGAGAATCGACCACACGACTATTACCATAGCAAACCGCCCTTCGTTTCATCCAGAATCGCAAAGTAGTTGGGAGAGAGAAAGAGAGGACTCGTGCACACAATTACACTTCATGTCCTGTATTCACGAAGGATATCACAAGCAAGAAAGCTTCAGAAGAAATGATGGAGTCATTTAAGTCGTGCCAGAGTATAAACAGCTTCATTTTACATGAAAACCACTTGAAGTGTTAAATGTCTATGAATAAATTATAATTTGCAATCTAGAAGAAAGAATATCTACCATAAGAATGCTATGTTCTTTCTGAAAACGATAATTAGCTTTCCATAATATAATTAATATGTGTTACAAAAGTATTTAATTAATGAACAACTTTTGAATTACCTCTGTGTAAAATGAGAAGAATTTTGAAATGTCATCATCATTGAGTATACAGTCCTAAGACTGGTTTGATGCAACAATCCGTCTCCACTCGACTCTGTCCCCCGCCAGCTGTTTAACCTCTCTAAATGTCTGGCATCCCATATCCCCCAATTATTTGGTTGAAATATTCTAATCTGGTTCTTCCCCTTCCCCTTTTCTTTCCCACCTCCCCCTCCAAGATATCCCTAAGCAGTCCCCCATGTCTCAGTGTGTGCCCCATCATCTGACCTCTTCTCTTCTTCAGACTCTTCCACAAGGTTCTTCTTTCTCCGATTCTTCCAAGAACTTCTTCATTTGTAATTTTATCCATCCATTTGATATTCATCATTCTTCTGTAGCACCACATTTCGAAAGCCTCTAATCTCTTTCTCTCCTCTTCTCTAATTGTCCAGGTTTCACACCCGTACATGGCTATGCTCCATACATATGTCTTCAATAGCAACTTCCTGTTTGCTAAGCTGATTGAGGAGGAGCATAGTAGTTTTTGTTTTGTATTAAACCCCATTTTTGCTTGGGCAATTCTTGATTTAATTTCGTTTTTGCTCCTCCCATCCCATGTTATTTTACTTCCTAGGTAGCGGAATTCCTTAACTCCTTCTAGGTTTTCTTGGTTAATTTTGATGCATTCCTGTCTCGTTTGTTCTTTTTTTGTACATACTAGGACCTTGGTTTTATTCTTGTTTATTTTCATTTTGATTTCTTCTATTAGGATTTGGTTAATTCCATTCAAGGCGTCCTCTAATTCTTTTTTATTGCTTCCTAGAAGGGCAATGTCATCGGCAAATCTTAACATAGCGATCTTTTGACCTTGGATTTCTATACCTGTATCAATTTTGTCTTTGAATTCTTTAATCGCTTCTTCTATGTATAAGTTGAAAATCATGGGTGACAGCACACATCCTTGTCTTACACCTTTTTTTATTTTGGCTTCTCTGTGTTCATCACCAATATTTATAATTGCCGTCTGGTTTTGATATAGATTGTAGATTAGTCTTCTCTCTCTGAATTTTATTCCCGCCTGTTTTAATATTTTAAACATAATTTCCCAATTGACATTATCGAATGCTTTTTCTAGGTCTATGAATCCGATGTAGACAGATTCTTCCCTGATAAAAGCCCTTTCTATTATTAGTCTAAGAGAGAGAATTGCTTCTCGGGTGCCTCTGTTTCTTCTAAAGCCGAACTGGTCTTCCCCAGATTTTCTTCAACTCTTTGTTCTATTCTTCTCTGGATTATTTTGGTTAGGATTTTGGAGGCATGTGAGGTTAGGCTAATGGTCCTGAAATTTTCACATTTATCCGCGCCTGTCTTTTTGGGAAGTGTGACTATTTTGTTTTTTTGGAAATCTTTTGGGATGATTCCCAATTTATAGATTTTGCTAATTAGTTCAAAGAGTTTGTCAAGTGCCTTTTCCCCAGAGTTCTTTAGGGTTTCAGCTTGTATATTGTCTATTCCGTGTGCTCTATTATTTTTTAGTTCCTTCAAAGCTGTCTCGAATTCTGACCTGAGTATGGGGTCTCCTAATTCGTTTTCGTCCACAGATTCTTCTTCTTCTATTGGGTTCATTGTATTTTCTTCTCCATAGAGTTCTTCTAGGTGTTCCTTCCATCTATTTGCCTGTTCGTTTTCGTTTAGAATAATGTGGCCTCCTTTATCTCTTATGTTCTTGCTTTTTGGCTTGTCTTCTTGAAAATTTCTTTTTATTGCCCTATAGGCTACATCAACTTTTCCCAATACTAGATTTTCGTTGACTTCTTTACATTTTTCTTGAATCATTTTTTCTTTTGCTTTTCTACATTCTCTTATAACTTTCCATCTTAATTTTTTATATGTTTCTTTCCCTTCTTCGTCTTTTCTGTTCTTAAATTTTCTTCGTTCGTCAAACAGTTGCAGTATTTCGTCTGTTACCCATGGCTTTTTAATTTCGTTTTTCTTTGATTTAAGGACTTCGTTGGCTGTTTCAGTCAGGCTTGATTTCATAGCATTCCATTCTTGTTCGATTTCTTCTTCTTTATTATTTGTGGGTGTTTTTTCTTCCAGTTTCTTATTCATTACGTTTTCGAAAAGTTTTTGGGTTTCCTTATTTTTTAATTTAGATATATCCCAGTTTTTTCGCGACCCTCCCTTTTTTATTAGTTTTTTAAATTTTAGTTGGCATTTCATCGCAATTAGATTGTGATCACTAAAAATATCAGCCCCAGGATAGCTTTTACAGTCCTTTACTTGATTTCTGAATCTTTGTTTGACTAATATGTAATCTATTTGAAATCTCCCCTTGTCTTTTGGCATTTTCCACGTGTAGATCCTTCTTGGATGGTGTTGGAAGAGTGTGTTTGCTACTACTAAACTGTGCTTACTGCAAAATTCAATTAATCTTTCGCCCCTTTCATTCCTATCTCCTAGACCGTGTTCGCCCACCACTTTTCCTTCTTTGCCTTTTCCTACTCTTGCATTCCAATCCCCCATAATTATTAAATTTTCATCCCCTTTAACGCGCTTCATCAGGTTTTCAATTTGTTCGTACATTTCTTCTATCACTTGGTCATCCTTATATGATGTAGTAGGCATGTATACCTGGATTATCACAGTATCTTTCGGTTTCGAATCCACTGTGATCATAACAATCCTTTTGCTTACCTGAAGATAATTCTTTACCCTTTGCCCTATTTTTTATTCATAATAATGCCCACTCCTGCCTGCCCATTCTGCCCCCCGTATGAATGATTCTATGGCTGTTTTCAAACCAAAATCTCCCTCTACTGGGTATCTCATTTCACTAATCCCAATAATGTCCAATTTGTGTCTATCCATTTCCCGCTTTAAATTCATTAGTTTATCTATTCCCTTTAGCGTCCTAACATTCCACGCTCCGACTCGTAGAAAGTCATTATTTATTTTCCCTTTATGATGGTCTCTCCTCGGGTAGCCCTCCCGGAGATCCGAACGAGGGGCTAGTTTACTCTCCGGAATTCTTTACTCGAAGAGAAATCGAAGAGAAATGTATTTTAAATATATTACTTTGACGTTTATGAATAAAGGGGAAGTTTGAGATTGAGGTTGCTTCAAGAATCCGAATTCTAGTTTTCACGGGAAAAACACATTTTGGTCCCCTAAATATAATAAGAAAATTTTAAGCCATTAATATATGTTGTGCCCATCTGTAATCAGAAAAAAGTTAAATTTAAAAGTTAATGAACAACTTTTGAATTACATCCGTGTAAAATGAGAAGAATTTTGAAATGTATTTTAAATATTTTACTTTGACGTTTATAAATAAAGGGGAAGTTTGAGATTGAGGTGGCTTCAAGAATCCGAATTCTAGTTTTCACAGGAAAAACACATTTTGGTCCCCTAAATATAATAATAAAATTTTAAGCCAATAATATATGTTGTGCCCGTCTGTAATCTGAAAAAAGTTAAATTTAAAATGTAAGTTAATAAACAACTTTTGAATTACATCTGTGTAAAATGAGAAAAATTTTGAAATGTATTTTAAATATTTTACTTTGACGTTTATAAATAAAGGGGAAGTTTGAGATTGAGGGGGCTTCAAGAATCAGAATTCTAGTTTTCACAGGAAAAACATGTTTTGGTCCCCTAAATATAATAATAAAATTTTAAGCTATTAATATATGTTGTGCCCGTCTGTAATCAGAAATTTTTTTAATTTAAAATGTAAGTTAGTTATCGTCTAGAACAGCGAGTGAGTCGAGCACCTGAGGGGTATTTGAACTCAATAGAAATAAAAGATAGAATATTTCTAATTAAAAAGACGGATGATGAAGGTCAAACCTTGGAAACTATAGGGTGTTTTTTTTAGAGGTATAGAACTTCGAATTGAAATAAAACACAAGAAAATCGTTTTAATGTCCATCAATTTGGCTTTATTGGAAGGATAATTTTATGCCATTAATGTTTAAATATGATTTCGGGCATGTGGTCGCCGCGGCTGGCTCGAATAAATCCAATTCTACAGGTCCAATTTTCAACCACTTTTTCGAGCATATGGGGCCGTATGTTGGCAATAACGCCACGAATGTTGGCTTCCAAGTCCCCTAACGTTTCTGGTTTGTTGGCGTAGACGAGCGACTTCAGCATATCCCCAAAGAAAATAATCCAATGGTGTCAAATCACACGATCTTGGTGGCCAATTGACAGGTCCATTCCGCGAAATTATGCGCTCATCGAATGTTTCCTTCAATAAATCGATTGTGACGTGCGCTGTGTGGCATGTAGCGCCGTCTTGTTGGAACCACAACTCATCCACATTCATGCCATCCACCTCGGGAACAAAATAGTCGGTTATCATGGCTTCTATACCGGTCTCCATTAACGGTAACTGACTCTCCAGCATTATTTCGGCCCAATGACTCCACCAGCCCATAGAGCACACCAAACAGTCAGTTTTTGTGGATGTAATGGCGTCTCAAGGGTCTCATGTGGATTCTCTTCACTCCAAATGCGGCAATTTTGCTTGCTGACGTAGCCATTCAACCAAAATGAGCCTCATCACTGAACAAAATTTTGCGATGAAAATCAGCATCGAGATCAATCTCATTTTCGGCCCATACACCAAAATCACATGCCCGAAATCATATTTAAACATTAATGGCATAAAATTATCCTTCCAATAAAGCCAAATTGATGGACATTAAAACGATTTTCTTGTGTTTTATTTCAATTCGAAGTTCTATACCTCTAAAAAAAACACCCGTTATAATCTCAAACAAATAAATGTAAAATATGTTTATTTGCATCAAACAGAGTACACCATCATTGCTTTCTCTTTATGATTCATCAAGTCTGCTACTCTTGACAAATCAAAATCTTTTCAATTGATAGTCATTCCTTTTAAACTTTTTTTCGATTTTTTCAAGTTAAAATATTTCAATTTAAGTTCGCAATTACTCGTATTTAATTTTAATTTTGGATTGTAATTAAAGCGTGCTGTGCGCAAGACATGCAATGTTAAAAAAAACATTTATGTATAAGATTCCAGAAAAAATTAAATCATATATATATATTGTAATCATATTAATATATGTAAATGAAAACAACCTTGGCATGTAGCAGATCACGAAAGTTAAGCAACATGTAGCATAGTATTCTTAATAAAATAGTAAAAATGTTTAAAAAATAAATTTAAAAATAAAATACTAGGAGGTGGCTAAGGCCTAATAGTTGCCATAGATATTTCAGAATTAAGCTAGATACATAGATGGCTGAGCCCAGGACTCATGGCTTAATTCAAAATATTTAAATTTTTCTAGACTTAGAGGCCATTCAATGAAACTACAGACGAAGAAAACACGCATCAATCAACGTCCCCACTTCGTAACCAATCTAGATGTTTATGAGTGGAATAAACTTCCAAAAATATGAATTAAATAAAAAAGTCTAAATTTTAACAATCAGTTTGGTTGATATTAATTAAGTAGTTAGTTACCACATTCCAAGTGTTAATATTTAGTATATTTGAAAACTCGATGTTTTGTTGAAAGGAATATTCTGTCAATACGTTCTCAATGTCCGACTCAGTTATGTCAATTCATCATTAATTTATCAAAATTAATGCAAAAAAAATACTGTAAATATTTAAAAACATCCGTTGTTTTCCACCGATGTAGAAAACATCGAATTTCGACATGAAAAAATCGATGTTCAGAAAACATCACCCATCGATGCTCATCTCTAATTCACATACCTATACTATATTCCTTAATGATAGCACAATGTTTCAAACTATATAGAGTCTATATACTGGTAGATATCAAGAATCTATATAGACTCTATATAGTTACTATACAGTTTGAAACATTGTTTTATATATTTTTAAATTGAAGCTTTCGTAAGTGTTGATAAGTTACAAGGTTAGGACTCCAGAAGTAGATTTCAAAAAGTAGTCTACCTAATAGAAAATTAAATTAATATTTAAAAATTTTGGAAGATATATTTTATAAATACTTAAATTTATTTTAAAGAAATTTTTAGAAAGTTTTTTTTTTAGTTTTTCTTATTAAAATTTTAAGTTTTATTAAAACTATTTTAATTAATTTTTTTAATCGATTATGAAGCGTTTCTTATTTATTTTGCAACTTCTGGCTGCGATTGCTTGCTGGTGCTGCAATCCATTCCTTTTTTACAGTTCAAATCAATTCTTCTGGGAACTTAGGGGGTTAAAAGTTGATTAAAAAGAAAAAAAATTGCTACTCGACCCACTTTATAAAGCAAATAAATCTTTGGCACCAGATAAATTTAAATAGAAAGAGATTTATTATTTAGGCCTTTTGGTTCTAATTGTATTTCCAGGTTTTGTTTGCGTTTACGAGTTGACGAGCGGTGGTTTATTTGGTCCAGTACATGACCCAATTGGCGCTGTGTGGCTGCTTAGAAAGTATCTGCTAATCACCCATGGTAAATAGTGCCTGCCTGGTGAACGCAATTGCTTTCATCATACTTTCGATTACTTGAGATAAATCTTGGTCGTAATCTCTTTTTATATGCAATAATAAAAAATATGAGCGAATACCGGAATTCGTAAACTCCTTCAATTTTAATTATTTATAGTCTTGGCTATCTAATAACTAGAAAAATATAACTTTCATTTAACTATTATCTGATATATGATATAGCACATGTACCAGAAGAATGGAAAGGACTATTTCTTACTAGCTACCGTTTAGGCCTCTCATCTAACTCCACCCAAAGCACTATGAAGCTGGAATGTTGATTTTGATGTATTACTGAATAATAAGTAAATGTGAAAGGAACAATACAAACGATTTTTTTATTATTATTTGCCTGACTTTGAAATTATAATTAATCCTTGAACAAAATCGTTAAGTTCTATGAGCAATTTCCAAGAGAATTTTTTACTAAACTAAAAAACAGCTACATATAAATATATATTTTAAAAGATATTTTGAATAATAATTAAATAGTTATAGAATTTATAAATTAATCATGCCATTAGAGAAAGTTAAAAGGTAATCAACTGGCATCACAGAATGATAGATAGGTGGATTTGGTGAGGAAGAAATTTTTTCGATCGATGGACAAGACCGTTTGACTTAATAATTAAAAATGTAAATGAAAAATTTTCAATAAATTTAATTCCTTGTAAAAAATCTCACTGAAGACAAATATCTCAGATAAATAGTTTATAAAGACGAGTAGTTTAAAAGTTTTTTTAAATGTGAAAATTCACATGTGTAAAATCTTAGTATGAATGTAAGTAATTTTTTTATATTCTGGTTCTAAATATCTTCATGCCTTTACAGATAATGTTAATAAAATTATTTATTCTGATGTTTTAGCTGAGAGATATTTCCTTTATCCTGTTACCTTGACTTTAAACATTAATTACATATTTCTGGTAGCAATATAAAGAAAATGTCGCAATGAGAACAATAATTATATGTACAATTACATTAAGTAGGTATTGTTTTTCCTAATAAGATTAAAGATTTTAGTTACTGAGTTAATGCATACTAAGGGCAGCTTGTCAAGTTTCAATAACAAAATATGAATATTGAATTCAATACCTATACTAAACCAAAGTTTACTCTTTTAGCTTAGAATTAAGAGGAGGTAGAAATTTAAGAATATTCAGGATAGCCCAAGCCTAAGGTATGTGTGCAGCCGGATCTGAAAGAATTGATGAAAAACAGAAGCAGAAAGGGAATCCAATAGTCATTGGAATTAACAATGCTTTGGTGTTTGAGTAGGTACCGTACTCGGGCGACTAGTGAGAATAGAATTTCAGCTCAAAAAAAAGAAAAAAAAGAAATAGGATTTTCTAATCGAAATTCAGATTATTGTAGCAGAATCCATCAATGATCATTCAGATAATGATAATTCTAAAGAAAAGTTGGAGACAAAAAAGGATTACCTATTATTGAAATAAAATTAGTTTGGAATTTAATTAACATATATACATTTGCTGCTGAAGCTATTTTGGTTAACTGTGGTCCATATCACGTTATCGGAATGATAAGCAAAAACGGAAAAGGAAGTACACGCTATAGATTTGAATAAACTATGACGAAGTTACGTGTCGATCAAAATTAAATTCATCGCCATTTTATCATGAGAGATCACTTTCAATAACAGTAAATAATGAAAAAGTTATTACTTGTTAAGTAAATAAATAAAATAACTTAGTTATAATTGATGTTTTCTAGAATGAACACATGTGGAAAGGTAATAGAAAACTCCTCAAAACCAGGAAAAAAAGTTAAAATATTAAATGCAGCTTGAGTCATTAGAGCTGTAATTAAACAACAAAGCTGACAATTAGATTAGATGTAGGAAAATTGGATAAAAAAGACGAAGCTCATTCAATATCTACGAAGAATATGGAGCATAAAATTCTTTGTGGTTTTGGAGAGGATTTCTGGAAAATATCTCAGTACTGATGAGAATTTATATTTTGTGTAATATTAGAAAAATTACCTAAACAGAAGTTAAGGTAACTAAAAAAATAATCTAAAGAGAAGTCACAAGTAACATTATCTTATTAATTAAGGAGTTAGGTGTTGGTTCTAGGTGAAACATTTTATAATAATAATAAAACTTGAGTAAGATACTAGGTAGGTTTCACAGATGGTGATGATGGGCTAACCCCCGAAATATATCGAATTCAAAACTCAATTTTGTTTCATTTCTTTTTTGTGAAACCTACCTCGTATCTTACTCAAGTTTTATTATTTTATTAATTATGAATTAAATTTTGAAGGAAAAACTAAAGATTTTTTCGTCTCGATAAACTGTCTGCAAAATCAATGACTCGTCTTCAAACGGTTTAAGCTATAGAAATATGGGAAATCACATAAGAGTGTAGCTTATCAATTTAAGCTTCCGTGTTGAATTTCAGCTGATTAGCTACAACCGTTCAGGAGCGATTCGATATTTTTTCTATCTGAAATTTCTAAGCCTAGAAAGACAAAAATTGAATCACTTCTTCTTAATTGAAATAGAAATATTTTGGCACTAGAATGAATTTTATAAGAGCAAAACTTTGATTTAATATTTGAATCGCCCAGCAAGGTGAGGTATCGACCAAATCCGCATTGGGTTGTAGAAAAACATCTTGCTTAAAGAATGTGTATAAGTTCGAAATGTTGTCAGTCAAATGTCAATAATCGTTTAAGACAAGGGGCTTGGAAAGAAAGAAAGAAAGAAAGAGAAAGAAAGATAATCATTATGATAAAACAATCAGATTATTTTCTATTGTTCTTTAATGTTTCCGTATCATAGATAAATGTGTTGATATCAATTTCTTACTCAATACGCCCGGAGGCAAAAAAAAGCGGCCCCAGTATTGAAATCAATCGGAATTTTTTTTGTTATTTGCTCATTGTGTTTGAAAATGTCTGAAACATTGAGAAAAATAATTTTCAATCGTGATTTTTTTCAGTCTGCGTGTCTGTCTAGATTCCCATTTCCACGTTAACCCATGAACGAAACGCCGTCGAAAGTTCGTTCTGGTGACAATTTTTTTTTTTCTATTGCATAAAACGAATTAGATTTTGGGCTTTAGAATTTCTGCTCAAAAATGATGAAAATAAATTTTTTTTAATGATTTTATTGAGAATTTAAGGCATGGTGATGATAAAGATATTAACAAACGTGTTTTTAATTTTAAATTATGTAAATAATTAAATAATTTATTTTAAAACTCACTAATATAGCTCTTTTTTGTAATGATAGTGATACAAAAAGGAGTTACACCAGAAATAAGGTACAACCTCTGTACTCCGGGGCGGGCCCTTATATCGTGATAAGAAGAAATTTCAGGGATTGGATCGGAGTTGAAGGTATCTTTGGAGCCTGGTTTTGAAAGACAGAAGGTTATATGTAGGTGGGAAGAAGGAAGGGGAAGCTAGTTCCAGTCTCTAGAAGTTGTAAGATAATAGCTTATTACAAATAATTAATTTAGAATAGAATTTATCCAAAGTTAATTAAATTAGAAAATAATTTTCATTAGTTTTGATTTGATTTTAATAATAGGATGACTCTAACCCAAAAGAATACCGAGTCTTGAAAAAGTTTTCAATTTTTCATACAAATTATTAATATTATTTTTTTAATGTAATTAAAATAGGTCAAGAAATTATTTAAGCAGTAATTTTGTTTAAAGATACACTATTTATATATATTTAACCCAGTGAACTTAATATCACTTCATAAAAGTTATGTTGAAAAAAAGTGATTTTTATCATAAGATAAATAGGTTTATACTGATTGGTGATAATAAAAAAAAATGAATATGGACTGGTATAAAAAATTAAATTAATAGTTTCGTTAATTAGTTACTGATAAAGAAATTAACACAGAAAAATCTGTTAATTAGAAATGATTAAGGTTTAAATTGTTAAAAATATTATAATTAGAAAAAGTTTGATAAATAGCTCAGTCACTGAGTTAGTTCTAACTTATAAAAAGAGTTATACCAAAGTTAACTAATCTCAGTTGCAGTCTTGATTAACATATTTAGTTTGCAATCTTAAAAGGATTTCTCGCTCGCGCCGCCATATTAACAAAATGGCGATGAAAATCAGTTTTTTTCGAAAATATCTCTTCTCCTTTGCCATATGATAAAAATATTTATCATAAAAGGGTGGAGGACGGCACTTAAAATTTCTAGAAAAAACTATGTATAAATTAGCGTAAATACGTATTGAAAGATTTCTTTGTATGCGAATTACGATTAGAAGAGGATCCATAGCGAATTTTCAGAAAGATAAATTTTTTCGTGATTATAAATAGAAACTACTTTATTTAAAATTTAAAAATTATATTTTAGTGATCAATCTTCAATTAGCTTAGAAAATAGGAAGATGTTGGTAAGACATATGTACTTATGGAGTAACGACATGTATGGATCGAAAACATTGATGATTGGAGAAGCATAGATAAAAAAAATGGAGGCCTTCAAATGTGGTGCTACAGAAGAATGTTAAAATGGGTGGATAGAATTCAAAGGAGGAAGTTTAAAAAATTAAGAAAAGAGGAGAGTGTGGTAGAATCTGAAAAAGAAAAGAGCTCAGATGATAGGAAAAACAAGGGGGATTGCTAAGGCATATTTTAAAGGGCAAAGTGGGAAAGAAAGGGTGAAAGGTAAGTTTTTGGGTATTTTCCTCATTATAATGAAAGAATGTGGGACTTAAAAAGTATTTATAGGGTGATATTAAGTTCACTAAAAAATATATAAAATAAGTGTATTTTCAAACAAAATTTCAGTTTAAATAATTGATTTATTTATATTGGTGTTTTAGGGTGCATCAACAACAACTCAGTGCAGATAAACTATATAAAAAATGGTTTATATAAAAATATATAAACTATATAAAAAATAACATAACCACAGGTAATAACAGAGGTAATAAACAAACTAGACAAATACAATAATCTATGGAGCTGTAAAGGAACTTTTTAATAAATATGTATATAATATTTAGAGCAAATTTATGTATATAATATTTAGAATAAATTAATAATATCAGAGAAGAATGTTAGAAGTGACAAGAAAAATATTCTAGACATGATTAAATAGTCTAATATCACACAAATATCCAAGTAAATGTTCATAGTAATCCATATCAGAAAGAATATTTTCGATGTTTTTATTTTCATGTTTATACTATATACTAGATGTTAGTATTATAAAGTGGACAATTCACTAATATGTCGATACATATACACATACAAAAATTATTTAAGCAATTAATTAATTAATCGCTTAAATAATTTCTTGAGCTATTTTAATTATATTTAAAAAATAAATTAATTTGCAGGAAAAAGTAAAAGCTTTTTCAAGACTCTCTTTGGTTAGAGCAGCCTTAGTAATAAAAAGAAAAATTACGGTAAAATAAACTATTGAAAATGTATTTTCTAGTTTAATTAACTTTGGATAAATTCAATTTCTTAATTAATTTTAATATATGACAAAAATATGACAAAGAGGCTAATAATATAATGATTTATTCAATAAATATCCTGTATCATATTTTTTGTAATATCAACAATTTTTTGTTGAAAAGATATCGAAATAAATTGACGAAACTTCTGACAACAATTGATTGTCTTTTTTTTCGAATCGCGATTGAATGCAAGAATATCCCAGTGTAAATGTGAAGTTTTTAAGGATAGATTGGAAAGTAAAATATATAAATCAAAACTGTTTATTAATATTACAAAAACAACTTTTTGTTACTGTTAAATCTAGAAATGCACAAGATTGATGACTAGACCTCTCAACACCAAGCGTATGGGGTTTCAGGATCAAGTCAGCAATTTCCAACACTGATAAAAATTAAAGACCTGTATAGTCAAATCAAATTAGAATTCTATTGCGTTTTAGATTAAATCTTTATGGACAATCAAATATAGAGGAAGGTAAAAGAATTTCAATGAATAATAGCAAAGTATATTTATTATTTGGAAAGAATACTCTAAATATTCTTGAATCCAATAGGGTTCAAGAAAAAGAAATCTTCGATCATAGTATTAAAAAGGCATGACTATTTAAAATGTAATGTTTAAATCAGTGGGTCTCAAACTTTTTGAAGTCATGGCACACTTTAAGTCCTATAAAAAATTGAAATTTCTCATGCATTGGGACACAAATAAAGGAAAAATTCCTTAAATTCAAATTTTCTCTCTTTCAAAGCTTAAAATGAAGGGGTGGAAAATTGAACGGCAAATTTGCATCTATTATATATATGAAATAAATCTAAGATGCTAAAATTTGGCATAATAGTAGATTTTGGGATAATATTAAAAAACAAATTCGAAAAACCCAGACTTTCTCTCTTTCAACCCTTAAAATGGAGAGGTTAAGATTTTAGGATAAATTTTCATCATTATTAAATATGTAATGATCCTAGGATGGTAAAATTTGGCAATTTTGTAGAGTTTAGGGGATTAATAAAAGTGAAAATTAATCACAAAAACTTTACTACCCTTAACCTCTAAAATGAAGGATGAAATGTGTAGGTTAAATTAACTCCTTTAAAAAATAAATAAATAAAAATAAAAGCTACATATTAGCTTAGAAAATGAAGGGAAATCACACCCAAAACATTTATGAGCAAAAACAGACCAAGAAAAAGTAGTGAATCTAGGATGTAGTCAAGTTAAATTCACCAAAAATAAATAAGTTGAAAAAATAGTAAGTACTTTCAATTAAAATGCATTCTTTCCATTTTGAATGACAATTTAGATTTAAGGATTCCAAATTTTTAATTTAAATTATTTTCAGGAAAGTTGGCTGGTTACGAATTTAGTTCATTTATCCTTTTTTTAGTTTTAAAATGTTAGTTTTATTCAGCAATTATGTACATATGATTTTTTTTTTTTTAGATCCCCTAACATTTTGGGATCTAGCACTAATATAATACATTTTAACCCACATTGCCCAGGAAGACATTCGGGGTTATTACATTCTTTGTTCTTATTTTATTTTTTTTTTATTTATAACAATATTAATTTTTTTTTAAAAAAAGGAAATTATTAATAGGTATTTGGCGAGGAAAAAGCTGAAGAAACCCCGTTCATTTATCCTAATGACATAATGCTTAGTTTTGATCATCAGTTTTATTATTTTTTAATTAAGTTAATTAACTTAATATATATTGTATGTAAGAGTGTTTTTGTGTTGGGTATATAAAAAGTAAATATAAATGAATCATGGAGAAATTGTTTGATATCTGTAATCTCTAAGGAAGGATTCGCAATCTTATCTCAAAACAGATGTAGAATGATTTGTTTAATGTTAGATAGATGTTTTTTTAATACAAAACAGAAAAATTCCTGAAATTTTCATTAAGAAAAAATAAATAAACAATTTAATTCATAAATGGATATATATGAATGACCACATCCGATTTCATAGGAAAAATCACACAGAAGTATTAATTGCAACACAATAGACAAACTTTTACTAGAAATATATGTACTAGAAATATAAATAATCTTTCAAATATAAATTTCATTTCATTGGTTGAAAAGTGGAAAATAGTTGACGATTAGCATAATTTTAATTATTAAATAAAGCATAATATACTCATTACATTCAGGAGAAAAGCGCTCTTGGTGGACCGGACTATTAAATTCACTCCAAATTTGTATTTTGCTTATAGTGTTTAGAAATGTATTTAATCATGGAGAAAAATCATTTTTGGACATGATTTTTCCAGTTTCGATCAATAGTAAATAGGGTTGATACAATCTCTGTGCGTCTGTCAAAGCATTTTAGCTCGTAAACTAAATAAGACTACCAAATAAGTTAGTAAATGAAATCTACAAGTTAGGTGTATTCATGTTCGCAAAAATCGACAAATGGGAAGCTGATTAGCTCAGTCCCGCCACGAGCGGGCATGCAGTGAGTGCACCGCACGCGGGTGACACTTTCAAGGGGGTGGCAAACACAAGAATTAATGTGTTTTTTTCTTGAATAAAGTAAATAATATAAATGAAAATTACAGAATTTCTTCATTTAAAAGAAATAATAGTTAGTATATCATAAACATTATCGAAATAATAAAAAAAAAATAGGTGAGAGGCTTTGTCACAGTTTTGCACACGGGCGCAGAAACGGCCTGGATTAGCTGATAACATGAGAATGAAGACTAGTAAGGTTAAGATTTTCTGTAGATAACTGGATTTGCCCCTATTGGGGATTGCAAGTCTAAGGAAAACGAGGTGTCGTTGGTGGCAACAAATTATTTATCTTTTAGGGAAATAATTCATCATATTATCTACATCTGTTAATTAAAATAGTTAATACGATAGATTAGAGAACAAAGTAAATAATTTTTATTATAGAAAAAAGGATCAGCCGGGATTTGAACCCGGAATCTTCGCATGTCTGGTGCGATGCTTTTTAGAAGAGCATAGCTCTTATATCCTCTTAGCCACTGATCCTCGAACTCAAGCTAATACATATTGTCTATATAAATTTGGAAAAAATTTCATTTTTTTAATCTTTAATCTCTTCTTTATTCATTTTCAAGGCTGTAGTGGTCTGACTTAATTATTAAACTATATTCAAACGCCTCCCAACCGATCACAAACCCCATTTTTTCTTTACCCCTGGGCGCAATCACAACGAAGCAACGTTTAAAGATAATTATAAATCAAATGAAATTAAAGAACAAAGAAAATAATTTTTATTATAGACAAAGGGATAACCCGGGATTTGAACCCGGGATCTTCGCATGTCCGGTGCGATGCTTTTTAGAAGAGCATAGCTCTTATATCCTCTTAGCCACTGATTCTCGAACTCAAGCTAATACATGCCTTTAAGAATTTGGAATTTCATTTTTATTTAAATTTTTAATCTATTTTTTATTCAATTTCATGGCTGTAGTGGCCTGAATTATTAATTAAACTATATTCAAACGCCTCCCAATCAATCACAAACCCAAAGGTTGAAAACTATTTTTTCTTTACCCCGTGGCGCAATCACAACAAAGCAACGTCCAAAGAAAATTATAAATTAAATTAGAGAACAAAGAAAAGATTTTTTATTATAGACAAAAGGATCAGCCGGGATTTGAACCCGGAATTCCGCATGTTCGGTGTGATGCTTTTTATAAGAACATAGCTCTTATATCCTCTGATAGCCACTGATCCTCATGAATTTAATTTTTAATCTCTTTTTTATTCATTTTCCTGGCTGTAGTGGCCTGACTTAATTATTAAACTATTTAAACCCCTCTCAATCGATCACAAACCCAAAGGTTGAAAATTATTTTTTCTTTACCCTGGGGTGCAATCACAACGAAGCAACGTCCAAAGAAAATTATAAATTAAATTAAATTAGAAAACTTAGAAAATAATTTTTAATATAGACAAATGGATCAGCCGGGATTTGAACCCGGAATCTTTGCATGTCCGGTGTGATGTTTTTTATACCCCCGGGGGGGGGGGGGGGGGCAATCACAACGAAGCAACGTTAAAGTTAATTATAAATCAAATTAACTTAGAGAACAAAGATTTTTTATTATAGACAAAAGGATCAGCCAGGATTTGAACCCGGGATCTTAGTATGTCCAGTATGATGCTTTTTATAAGAGCATAGCTCCTATATCCTCTTAGCTGCTGATCCCCGAACTCAAGCTAATAACATAATG
Source organism: Forficula auricularia (assembly GCA_024734495.1). NCBI lineage: Eukaryota > Metazoa > Arthropoda > Insecta > Dermaptera > Forficulidae > Forficula > Forficula auricularia. The sequence continues at coordinate 577,496 of JALMQS010000278.1, forward strand.
TCTATAAGAATTTGGTATTTCATTTTTATATAATCTTTAATCTCTTCTTTATTCAATTTCATGGCTGTAGTGGCCGGGATTTGAACCCGGAATCTTCGCATGTCAGGTGAGATGCTTTTTATAAGAGCATAGCCACTATCCTTGAAATAAAGCTAATACATAATGACTATTTAAATTGGAATTTCATTTTTATTTAATCTTTAATCTCTTTTTTTATTCATTTTCTAGGCTGTAGTGGCCTGAATTATTAATTAAACTATATTCAAACCCCTCCCAATCGATCACAAACCCAAAGGTTGAAAATTATTTTTTCTTTACCCCGGGGTGCAATCACAACGAAGCAACGTCCAAAGAAAATTATAAATTAAATTAAATTAGAAAACGAAAAAAATAATTTTTAATATAGACTTTAATAATGGACAAATGGATCAGCCGGGATTTGAACCCGGAATCTTTGCATGTCCGGTGTGATGTTTTTTATAAGAACATAGCTCTTATATCCTCTTAGCCACTGATCCTCGAACTCAAGCTAGTACCTACATAATGTCTATAAGAATTTGGAATTTCATTTTTATGTAATCTTTAATCTCAGGTTGGGGAGTTAAAGAATGTTAACCCCCCGAAATGTTGAGGTAAAAATCGAAGTTTTACAGGATATAAATAAAAGCTCAATAAAAATGTAATTAAATTGAAAGCTTTTGCCGAGAGTAGCAGAATTTTTATATATTGAAGGAGACAATAAAAGAGTGTGTCTTCTGCTGGAATTACAAATTTTATTTATTTATAACGAGACTATAGTTTCGAGGGCTTGCCCTCTTCATCAGTCTATTACAATCGTGTATCAATATTGTAATTGTAATCAATCGTCAATATTGTAATAGAGTGATGAAGAGGGCAAAGCCCTCGAAACTATAGTCTCGTTATAAATAAATAAAATTTATAATTCCAGCAGAAGACACACTCTTTTATTGTCTCCAATAAAAATGTAATTAAAAAAAAATATATTCTGATAAAAAAAGCAATCTGGGAAGCCATGTCTCCTATAGGAGTTTATCCTTAGACCATGAAATATATAGACACGTCCTGGTGTCGATTTGGTGAGGCCAACTCAACTAGAGTAGTGACGTCATCTGTAGGTAGGAACACCCAGAAATAGCATGGTTACTATAAGAATTATTATACATTGAGATAAATTTATCGTAGTTTAGATTATTTATTTTGGATTCCAATAATCGCAAATTAATATTATATTAATATTACCAAAATATTTATGCGAGAGCGTGACGTCATCTGTAGGCGATGTTAGCCTCACTTCACTCTGTGTGGAGAGTAGCAGAGGGCGTGACTATATATTTCATGGTCTAAGGACTAAGAGTTTATCCATACCTCTCGATGGGTAACCTACTACCAACCCAGGAAATTTTGAAGAGGAAACTCAGAAGATAAATTGATCAAATTCTAACAAGTTCTGGAAATAAAAATATATAAACACCAGAACCAAATTTTCACGACTTTTCTTTCTTGATTTATCGTAGATATCGAAATCCAGACATAGACAAAAAAATCAAGAGTGAAAGTGATTTTTCTCAACGTTTCAGACATTTTTGAAGACAATGAGGATGAGAAAATTGAGTGAATTCAATACTAGGATGACAGGTACGCGATGACGCCCTTTCTTGTTGGAATGTTTAGTCATTTCCATGTTAAATGTATTCCAGTGGAATTGATTGAGAAGCAACATGGAGTATTCTAGAATTCGCAATGATTTATCTTTACTAGAAATACAATCATAATATTCCTTTATAATAATTATAAAGCATTGCCAGAGCATTAAATTGCTCAATTAGTGTAAAATAAAATTTTAATGAAAAGTATTAAACTAAATTCAGAAAGAAAGCAGGTTTACCGATTCGGCTTGACCGGCATCTTGAATTTAAGAATGGAATAATTTTGTTCAGGGAGAATGGTATAACATAGTATAAGTTTTTAAGACTCATAATTATTCATGATGAGTGTTTTAAATAAAATATATTTTAGTACGAATATTAAAACTTAGGATTATTGATTAAAATTGACTAAGTCATTTCTTGTTTTGAGAGCTGAATTGAAATTTACATTTTTTTTTTTAATTTGACTAAGAGGGTGCCACTCCATTGAGTTGAGATGGGTTGGCAAACATCTACGGGTCGCCTCTGATTAGAAACATACAAGATACTCAATTCCATTGAAATGGTTTGTGAAAAGAACTCTTTGTAATTTGCCTAAAGTAATAAATTCTTGAAATGACATTTTCCAGAGTTTTCTTGTGTTTTTCCTTTTAAAACTTAAGACGCGATTTATTTCCAAGTTTAAATATTCAAGATCTCAACCATTTGGAGAGAAATCACAGCCTCTTGGGATAACTAGACAAGTCATTCCAAGATTTTGGAAACACTTAAGTTGTAACTATAAACTGTTTTTCTCCGTTTAAAGACATTCGATTGTTATAAAAAAAGACAAAAAACAAATCTCTTGGTTTTTTTATATATATATTTTTTTTTTCTAATGTGATTCCTCAATTTATGAAAAATCTCTTGGTTAAATTGAATTTTATCTTAATGGTGGTACCTTATTATCATTTTATTTATATTACTTATATTTGTTTTTGAACAAAATTTTTATTAATAAACCATTAATTTAATTAATTGATAATACATAATTCACAAATATGTGCAATCACAAAATAAAATTGATTCAAAGAGAGAGGTATTAATTAACGTTTCTAAAATAGAAATTGAAACATAGAGTTCAGCAGATTAAAAAGTTAATAATGGAGAATTGATGGAAGGCAGCTAGAGGATAATGAAAAATAAAATTCCGATTAAAAAAAACTATACTAATGTCACTTTTTTAATGAAAATGATGAGAGAAGGGGTTACACCAAAAAGGTGCATCCTCTAAAGGCCTGGGTTGGCCCCTCCATCGTGAAAAGAAGAAGAAGAGGGAATTCTATGGGCTGGGCATGGGTCGAAGATATCTGTGGATACGGGTCTTAGGACCGGTTGATGTCGCAAAGTAAATGCTTTTACCACTAACCAAGGGTAGATGGTAAATGGAGGGACTGGGATGGCCAATCAGATTACAAGAACTTTCAGTGCCTGTCATCTGATTGGCCATCCCAGTCCCTCCATTTACCATCTACCCTTGGTTAGTGGTAAAAAGCATTTACTTTGCGACATACAACCGGCCCTAAAACAGCTGAACAACTTACCATATATCCTCTTAAAAAACGACGTTTCGGAGGATTTTCCCTCCTTCAGGGTTTAAAGGGACAACGAAGGAAACATACAGAAAACTTCCTTCTTCTCTCCATCAACAGTGCTCAAATATTGCCGTTTCTTCCCAGAATCATCATTTTTTTTTTTTAATTATTAGAATGAAGTTTCCTGTATGATTCCTTCGTTGAAGTTTTTAAGCCCTTAAGACCGAAGATCCTCCGAAACGTCGATTTTTAAGGTGATTAAAGTGACTTTCTAATAAATTTCTTTTATTCGAAGTGTAATTTTACATTATCCTTGGGACGCCTTCCATCAAATCTCCATTTAAATTGTAACAGTTCATCTCTCCAAAAAAAAAAATACTTCAAATATAAAAAAATATTTTCTTGTTTTTTTTACTGGTGGAATGGAGAGCCTGTGACTTTCCTTATAAAGTAAAGGATGAATACGTATTGAAGATTTTGATTTTCTAATTCTTGAGAATAAAATTTTAAAATTTTCTATATAACTTCGTATTTATTAGAATTGTTACTAATAATGAGAAAATGTTTTAAACTCTCAGAAACTATTCGCGTTAAAATTGTTATTTTATAGTGTGATGTGTGATATAAATTTTTAATTTTAATAATATAATAAATGAATTAAAATGTATGTATAATCACTAATCAGACAACATTGATAATAAATATATGTCAATGGATGTCTCTTTAAGTAACTTTATTTCCTGTGAATGATATAAGACCAATTAAGAAGAGAGTGGCTAGCTAAATCCAGAGGTGAACAGATGAAGTGATCGTTAGTAAAGATGTCACGTGGCTACGATGCGTTGGCAAATGGCAGGGGCCATGGCAGAGGCCTTCAGGAGTCATCATTATTTTAAGACTGCATTTAACTTGTTTAATCTCTCTTTAGACTAAAAATATGAATTTAATCGCGAATGATAATATTGAAATATTGAGGCGAAACAAAATTATTTTTATTTTCAAAAAACTCAGAGAGTATTTGAAATGGTGAGACATCTATTAACTGTGAAAGTAATTGAAAGATTCTAGACGAGATGTAGTTTAATTGAAAAAAGGAATAGCTAGGCTTGTTAACGGAGACAATCCGAATGAAGAGAAAATTTCGTGACCCGTCTGCCCCAGATGATGAGTCAGATGTTGTCAGGGGTCAACTCAAGTCAGGTCGAAAGAACCTGTGCCCTCGGCCTTGGCAGTCACTGGGCGAATAAAGAGCTCGTGCCTTCGGTACCTTAACCTAATGTATACATACTAATCAGCCAGACGAAAGGAAATCCTGCTGAACCTTTTATGTATCTGACTGAAACAGCTTCCTTCTATAAATCAATGGGAATATTTAAAATTTCGAGGAAAGTTTATCTTATAAATACGACTTTTCATTTCGACGCTTCGGTTTCTAAGGAATGTATTTAAAAATTCAATGAATACATAGACATTTCCAAACTTCTTGGTGAAACATTTTAAATAAAGTAAAGAAAATTTTGAAAAATTTAAGAAACTTTTTAAAATTTAAAATAAAAATATTTGGTAGGTTTCACAAAAACAAAAGAAAAGATGCTTGTCTAGCACGACTCTAAATATATTTCGGGGTATAAGCCCATCTTCATGAGTTCACAGAGAAAAGTTTCCTTTGTGAACTCCTGAAGATGGGCTTATACCCCGAAATATATTTAGAGTCGTGCTAGACAAGCATCTTTTCTTTTGTTTTTGTGAAACCTACCAAATATTTTTTATTTTAAATTTTAAAAAGTATCTTAAATTTTTCAAAATTTTCTTTATTTCAATTATTCCTCATCTGACCGAAAGAAACAATTCCAGCAAGGTGAATTCTAAACTCAATAGATTTTCATGTTTAGTCTTTGGATAAAAAGTAAACTAGAAAATAGAACAAGTGTAATAAATATTAAATTCAAATATACCAGCGACCTTAAAGAGGGATTAAGAAAACGCCCTATTAAGAAAATTATATAAAACATATATAGTTAAAATAATTGAAGAGAATATAATAACAAAATTATACATCTTTATTTAAAGATATATATAGTAAATATAGGAAGCTTAAAATCGATGAATCATATGTGTCAGACCAATAAGAGATATGTGTATTTAAAATTGCAAATGAAGATAAGAACCTTTCAGCTTGAAAAGTCGATAGAAAAAGAACCAATGAAAAAAGTGGACAAGTACGATTCCAAGATGGTACTTGCATACCAAAGCAAAGGTTGCGTACCTAATGAATAAATATCTTAAAAGAAATAACAGATTTTTATATTAAGAAGTTTTAACTGATTGAACATCAATTATTGCGTAATATTATTAAAATAGAGCCACATACAATTCAATTTTTTATTAAACTTCAATTTAATAAGAAATAATTATTAATGTGCATATTAGCCACTTAATTCTTTAGTAGGTTTAAATGCAAAATTATAGATTTTATAATTGTAACTTATTTATGTCAGGGTTACATTTTTGGAAAAAATAAATTATTCATAATTGGTTTATTTTCTTGTGAGGACAAATCCATTATTTTGGTTATTTTCTGTTTCAAATTATTAAAAAAGAAGTCAATTGTAGGATTTTATAAAAATTGGAATCAATGAAAAGTAATTAATTTAGCTAGTTATTTTGTTTTAATTTAGTAATAAAAAAAAAATCTTAATCCTTCATCCGCTATACGAACTTGTAGTTTAAATAATAGATGAGAGAGTCCGCAGTATTCTAAGTCCCACTGGCACTTAGTTTTTATTACACAGCTTTAATTAACTCGCACTGTGCGTATGTTGGTTTCATGGGCCAAACCGAAATTTGGACCATTTTCCTACTAGCTAAAGTTCTGAAATTTTGTGCACGTGCACTTTAAAACAGTATGAGCAAATGAAAAAAATAGAAAATGCGAGAATTTAATACTAGAAGCAGGCGGGTAGTTAATTATTTGTATATTAAAGGTAATAGTTTATTTAGGTTATACAAATGATAGTAGGAATTTTTTCATTAAGTCAGATCTGGTCAAATCTTGAAAACCATTTAGAAATTGTTAAATGAAAATGATGAAAAAATTCTGCATAATCACTCATTCTCCCCTTATCAACAACAAATAGAACCGATTTGATATCTCAAGTATTTTAGAAATACGAATTGCTATTATTGAGAAGAGTGTATGTATATGGAGAAATAGTCAAGTGATGTGTTTCCGATTCATTGATGGATTGGATTTCTCGGGGAAGTTGAGAAGAGTGACTTTAAAAATACGAATTGCTATTATTGAGATGTATATATTTGTATATGTAGGAATAGACAAGAGATGTTTTTAATTCAGTGATGGGTTGGATTTCTCTGAGAAGTTGGACAGGGGGGCTTTTTATTTTTAAAATACGAATTGCTATTATTGAGATGTATGTATTTGTATATGGAGTAATAGTCAAGTGATGTGTTTCCGATTCATTGATGGGTTGGATTTCTCTGGGACGATGGGTTTTTTTATATTTAAAATACGAATTGCTATTATTGAGATGTATGTATTTGTATATGGAGGAATAGTGAAGTGATGTGTTTCCGATTCAGTGATGGGTTGGATTTCTCTGGGACGATGGGTTTTTTTATATTTAAAATACGAATTGCTATTATTGAGATGTATGTATTTGTATATGGAGTAATAGTCAAGTGATGTGTTTCCGATTCATTGATGGGTTGGATTTCTCTGGGACGATGGGTTTTTTTATATTTAAAATACGAATTGCTATTATTGAGATGTATGTATTTGTATATGGAGGAATAGTGAAGTGATGTGTTTCCGATTCAGTGATGGGTTGAATCTCTCTGGGACGTTGGGCAGGAGGGCTTTTTATTTTTAAAATACGAGTTGCTATTATTGAGAAGAGTGTATGTATGTATGGGAAGAATAGTCGAGTGAGGTGTCTCCGATGTAGATGGGTTGGATTTCTGTATGAAGTTGGGAAGGCATGCTTTTTACTTTTAAAATACGCATTGCTATTATTGAAATATATCATTTGAATATGGAAGAATTGTCAAGTGATGTGTTTCCTATTCATTGATGGGTTGGATTTCTCTGGGAAGTTGGGCAGGAGGGCTTTTTATTTTTAAAATACTAATTGCTATTATTGAAATGTATGTATTTGTATATGGTGGAATAGTCAAGTGATGTTTTCGATTCATTGATGGGTTGGGTTTCTCTTGGAAGTTGGGCAGGTGGGCTTTTTATTTTTAATGTACAAATTGCTACTATTGAAAAGAAGAGTGTATGTATGGGGAGGAATAGTCGAGTGAGTTGTTTTCGAATCATTGGTGAGTTAGATTTCTGTGGGATAGTGAGAAGTTGGGCCGGCAGGCTTTTTACTTTTAAATTACGAATTGCTGTTATTGAGATGTATGTGGAATAGTCAAGTGATGTGTTTCCGATTCATTGATGGGTTGGATTTCTCTATGAAGTTGGGCAGGAGGGCTTTTTATTTTTAAAATACGAATTGCTATTATTGAAAAGAAGAGTGTATGTATGTGGAGGAATAGTCGAGTGAGGTGTTTCCGATTCATTGATGGGTTGGATTTCTGTGGGAAGTTGGGCAGGGAGGCAGGCAGCGGGGGGCGGCCGTCCCCTCCGTGCAGCGCCGGTGTCCTTGGCTTGTGGGGACCACAGGTTCCTAGTCGCGCCTATCAGCTGGAGCCTCCAGAGGTTGAGCTGAACGTTCACCTGTCGAATGACCCTTTCTTTCTTTCTCCAGAATTATCAAACATGATTCACGATGGCTCGGCAACCGCAACGCTGAGTCACACACGCACTCCCAGAGCAGCCAGTCCGAACAAACGACAACCAACCCATTTAGAGAGAAATAGATTCCAAAAAGTACCACTCATCCAAATAGTCCAAGTAGAAAATTTATCAAGTTTACGATGGGAGGGTCTAAAAATGAGCGAAAATCTTTTTAGCATATACATGTTTTTGTTTATTTTAACGACAAATGTCGCTCTTACTTTAATGTTTTTCAATTCTATTAATAAATGAGAACATTTAATCATGAAACGAATTTTCTTTGATTTTATAAAATCCAATACATATAAGAAAACACTCCCCAAGTGTCAGATTTTAATCAAAATAAAATCTCAGGGGTTGATTAGGATGTTTATTAATTTAAACATATTCGTATATTAATAAAATTGTTTAGGTATAGTATCTTTCGTTTTGCCTATTCCATTTTCAAATTTCAAATAAAACATTTATGCTTTTAGTAAAAACAATATCATCTAAACAGTTTTGTCTGCTAGAAAAGTTAATACATGCACCGACAAGTAGGGATAAATGAAGGAAATATTTATTTTTCTATTCACCTTCAGAAAGCTCCAAATCCAATTCAGCTAGTTTATCCCGCACATCGTCTGGTAGTTTAGATATATCTAGGTTAAACTCGGCCATGATCAATCCATTCAATAAAACACATTAATGAAATATATTTTCATATGACACACAAGACAGTAACAACTCAATGAACAACCATGTTGGATCAAGTTGAAGTTGGGAGCCCGAGAATAAAATCTGTAGAGGGCAGCACTGGGCGGCGGAAACGCAGCGTGGTGGGGGTCGCGAAAAAGCCGCCGCACAACTGTCAACTTGATTAAATATTTATATAAATGAATGCGACGATTACAGATACCATATAGTTGTCGTAATTATTTCTTATAAAGAAATTGAAGGAAAAGAAGAAATTTTTTTCAAGATTCGATCCCATTTTTTCAGGTGTAAGGGGGTTGAGCTATTGTAGGTAGTTAGGGTCTAGAACCCCCCTATCGAGTAATAAATATAAATATAATAAACTATTCAAAATTTATTTCTTGAAACACCTCTGTTTATGTTTTCCCATGACAAACCGTGAAAATCTGAAAAAATAAAATCTGGTGTAGAGCCTCTTCCTTCCTTCCTCAGACTGTCGTCATCAGTGCTGAATTTCCGCCTAGGCCCACAAGGCCCGGGCCTAGGGGCCCAGCCGGCCTGGGAGCCCCGGTTGCGGAATCTTTTTTTTTATTATTTTTCAACCTAAAAAGATCACAAGGGATCTACAACAGGCATTACAAATATCATACAAGTATGCAATCACAATCTCTGGCTAAACAAATATCGCTTAACATTCTCATTAAAATTACTAAGAGTTTTTACGTTGGATTGCTGCTCCATTTACATAAGCACATTTATCCAAACGTAGGAATTGCGTTCCGAATGCTGTTGTGTACACCAGCGTCAAACGGCTCAGCAGAACGGTCGTTTTCAGCGCTAAAGAGAGTAAAGAATTACTTAAGATCTAACATAGGAGAGAACAGGCTCAATTCACTCTCTGTAATGTACATAGAGTCAGAAATAATGCAGTCAATTGACTATGAAGACGTCATTCGTTCTTTTGCACAGAAGAAAGTTCGCCGTAAGATTGTATAAATTTTATAGAAGATATATAAGTAATAACATAGACTGTATTATTCTGATGTTTATTAAACTCATTAAAGTCGATTAAAAATTTCTTTTTTCCTCTCTTCTTTTGTCTATATCCTATATATATATTGTCATTTTTTAGTTTTATTCTTTTCTCTATATTCAGTATATTTATTGTTTTTGTTCCATATAATTGTTGTTTCCCTTTTAAATTTTTTTCTCTTATTTGATGTGTTTGTATCATATTGTTTATTTTCTTTGTAATTAAATTGGCCTAATATTGAACATTAAAAAGGCTAGATAGATGCCCCTACAAATACAATGTTCTTGAATAAATAAAAAAATAAAAAAAATGTTCTGTACTAGTGCATTTAATTTGCTAAATTTCCAAAATAGCTTCGAGATGGTGGGGGGAGGGGGCAAATGTCAAGTGCCTAGGGGCCCTGGGTCTCTTAAATCCGCCCCTGGTCGTCATCCACTCCTGGATGTAGGCCTCTTCCATCTGTTTTCATATATGCCGGCTTTTAGCTGTTAACATCTAATTCCCCCCCCCCCAATCTTTCGGATGTCATCTCGCCATCTGAGTTCGGGTCTGCCTATACTTCTTTTTGTGGTTCTTGTACTCCACTGGACTACCCTCTTTGACCACCTAGTCTTCCTGCCGGGCCACGTGCCCCCGTCAGCGCCATTTCAAACGGGCTATCCGTTCCACAAAATCGGTGACCCTCGTTGCGCACTCTGTCTCGGAGGCTAATCCCCTACATTGCTCTCTCTATGGATCTTTGGAATGTTCTTAGTTAGTTGACTTTAGCTTGCTTAAGCGCTAGTGTTTCTGTCCCAGAAGTTGTCATTGGCAGCACCCAAGGACATATACCTTCCGCTTGAGGTTGATAGTCATTGTTAAGTCCCTCAGAGTAAATCCAATCTTTCTGAAAACCGCCCAAGTCCTACTCTCCGCGGCCTGCTTCGCTTTGCCGATTTTTATATTGTGGCCAAAGTAGATATATTGGTTCAGCACCTCTAGATGGTTTCCAACAGAAATTCGAACATTTTCCGGACTTTGGATCTTTAACTTATGGAGATTTATTTTCAATCCAACTCTCACCGATTTTTCATAGAGTTGACCAAGCATAACTTTTAGCTCTTCCGGGTCGCTGTTTATTAAAACGATATCGTCGCGAAACCTTAGATCGTTTAGGTAAATGCCGTTCTTGTTGATGTTTTTTTCTTCCCAGGACATATTTTTGAATACGTCCTCTAGAACTAAAGTAAATAGGTTGGGAGATATCGTGTCTCCTTGCCGGACGAAATTTTTTTGTAGGAATATCCGATATCATGGCGTCTCCTATGTTGACGGGGAACTTGTCATTGGAGAGAATATGTTGTATAAGGTTGGAGTATCTTGAATCGATTCTTGCCTTGTTCTTTGCCTCCAGAATTGCCCACGTTTCGATGGAGTCGAATGCCTTGTCGTAATCAACAAAGGTCATGTGGATCGAGATATTATACTCCCTGGTCTTCTCGATAAGCATGTGAAGGTGGTCTATCATGCTGTATCCTCTTCGAAACCCCGCTTGTTCGACTGGTTGATAAAAGTCAAATTTATTGGATAGGCGATCAGTTATTATCCTTGTTAATAGCTTGTAAAAGATAGAAAGCAAGCCGGTAGTTATCCACACTCGTGCAGTCCCCCTTCTTAAACAACAGTAAGACTTTGGAATTTCTCCACGATGTTGGAATTCGTTGGTCTTGTAGGCATTTATTAAAGAGGATGTATAGTGCCTCCTCTATGGATTTACCTCAAATTTCAACATTTCGCTCGATACTCTGTCTCTCCCGGGAGCTTTCTATTTTTCATCCTATTCAGTCAGTGCTGCCTGCAGCTCGCTTCTTTCTATCTCTTCAGAGCCGACATTCATGATATTCTGTTTCTCCTCCTCCATGTCTTCAGGCTTTTAAATTGATGGACTGTACAGCTTGAAACAATCAAATATTTAAAAAAAATACTACGATACGCCTGGGAGTCATTGAATCGTTGTAGAAAGATAATAAATATTAATAATTAAAATATTGATCTACATAAGTGTTCTATGATAGATTTATGATCCAGGAACCCAGGAACATACTCGTCTATACATAAAGAAAATTAATGTTTTGTGCTTGTTCGAAGTTCGACCGTATAAATTTGATAGTGAAATAAATATCAAGTTAAATATACAAATTATCGAATAGTAAGGGAAATATGGCAGCATGAACAACTGCGAAAAGGGCCAGGAAACTGATTAAAATTGTAAACAAAATAACTAATTGAAAAGATTTTGTTTTGCCAAGAGTAGTAGAGTTGTTGATTCATAAATGGAGGTAAATGGATGTATATATATAAGTTTATTTGCATCAAGCAGAGAACAAACTCATTGATTTAATTTTGTTTTTAATTGAAAAGATTTTATTTTGCCGAGATTCATAAAGAGAAATCAAAAGATTGCCCTGTGCAGAACCATGCTATATTACATTAGACAAACCTCTAAAATCATACTGGACACCATGGAATCTGATCCTGAATATGAATGTTATGCAATGCTGAAAAAATTTTGACTTAGCAAAGTGCATTATTAACATAAAGAAATCGTTGCATGAACTGAAGACATACACATTGAAATCATCCTGGAAAAAACTATGGCCTGATCTAAATGTCGGTAATGATCAATAATCAGTGCAAATTCAAAAGTTAACTCGTTAACTGAAAACAATGCTCAAGTTACGAATGGAATAGGACGAGATGACTTTGAACAGATAGAATCAAGAGTTGTTTGAATCGCAAGATGAAGATTTGACTGAAACCGATTTGGAAGGAATGTTAAATCCCCATTCCATTGAAAAGGAAGCTTCAACGATCACTGAAAAGGTGACATTAAACTTAAAAAACCTGAGTGAAGGTTTACGGATGGCTAATGAGCTTGGTGATTTCTTCATCAAAATTGATCCGTCTATGGAAAGAAGTCTTGTTTTTAAAAGGTAAATTTTTATCCTTATATAATAAAAGTCTTTCTGTAATTATTATTATACCAGGTGTATTGCCCTGGATGTATACTATACTGTATATGTATAGAGAGAGAATGTAATGCATTAATTTTCTTGTATACGCTTATTTCTTAATTGGTCAGCTTCTATCTATAAAGGCATATCTTATACTTTAAGCAGTACCTATATCTGTCGCGCTTTTAAAGAAGATAATAAGACTCGCAACTCATTTTAGCCCTTCCCGATAAATTCAAAGTAATGGAAATAATTCTATTTGGACTAAAAATGCCAATAATTTGTAAATGAATACTAATTTCAGAACTAACCACGCTCCCATTTGCTCAACTTCGGTGATCCTTTAGGAACCAGTGCTTTGAACATGCCAAGGCAGTTAAGTGTTCATCCACATTTTCTTTATAAATATGCAAAATCCCATTTCTTAATTAAGTAGTAAATCCGACAGTTGGAATAGTGAATTCTCTTAAAAATTCTCATTTGAGTTTAGGAAAATCTGAAACGTGAAGAGTAATTATTTTTATACATGATTACATAAATCTATTTTTCTTGAGATCTTTCATTTTTGGGAAACAACTCTTTTGAAAATTTTCAGCTTACTAAGAATACTGGTCTTTGAAATTAAAACTATAATATTATGACTATTTGAACAAAAAATGTTAATTATTGAATACAACTTGAAACAATTAATTTAAGAGCTTGAAAAAGACTCATTAAAGAGACAAAACATCACTTTTGAATTAATTTTGATTTTTCGCAAAGTCAATTCCCGGAGAACTCTAAAAATTTTAAAAATGACACGATACACGAATCATAGAATTATAATAATTTCTTAAATTATTCTTTAAATAAAAAAGTAATATATTCTAATGATTAATAAAATTATTGAAATGTTAAATGATAACATTTATTAACGCAGTAAATAGAAATATTCGATACTCTAATTTATAGAATTGAATTTTCTGCCAAAGTTCATAACTTCCGATTAGATTTGCAGTTTGGCTCATAAATAAAAAAAGTTTTATTTTAGGTAACATTCAACTTTTATTCTAATTTAATTAATTTAAATAAATTATTTTAAGAAAATTATATTTATATAATATTAATATTAATATGAAAATGAATTTGAGGTTAGTTTCACATCACATGTCAATTTGATGGTTTGTCTGACTAACCCTTGTCTCTTTTTTTAGTAAGAGAAATGGACGAAAGTTCAAAAGATAATTCTACTCAGGAGAGACCAAAATCAAAAACGGATAGAAAAGAAACAACTAAAAGAAAGCAAAAGAAAGGAAAGACCAAAGTGAAGGAAGAGCAAAATTACCAAGACAGTGAATCTGACTTGAAATATGACATATGAGGATAGGCCGAATAACACCAAATCTTTCCCATTTTTAAATAATCAACTAGAGGATTTATATTTTAAAAAGTCTTTACTTAATGATATATTAAATGAAAAGAAAAGGGTAAGGTATTTTTTTTTTATATTTGTTTTATTATAATTATTATTTCTTATAATTAATAAAATTATATTTTAGGCACTGATAGAATCACCAGAAATGAAAGAGTTTCTAAAAAATAGATTTCAAGTTTAAACAAATTCGTTATAGATTTATTTCTTTAAAATTAAGTTCATTTTTTTAAATAAATTAACATCACTTTAGGTATTTCAATCCATTTCAGTAAAAAAATCTGAAGTATTTCTAATTTTTGAAGATGGCAGATTGTGACTGATGGCTTTTCGTTTATTAGCCTTTCTTTTATCATTTACTTGAATATCTTCAAAGAATTTGATGTTCCAAAATTTTATTATCTGATCACTTGAACTCGATGCTATAAATTCACCATCGTAAGAAATGTCTAAAGTTTCGATTGCATATTTATGTTGTCCAACTACACCAATATGCCTTTGTGGGAAAAAATGATTTGCTCTAAAAATTAAGATATTTTATAAATTAATTTGCGAAATGTTCTTTAATGAAACTATTATAAAATTATGATATATTAATAATAAGTTCATTCAAATAATATACCTGAGTATTCCATCTTCGTCACCAGTTACAACGATATTTTCGGTAATTGGAATCATTTTATTAATAACTTTTTTAGGACCAGGGAATTCGTCGCAGTGATAAGCGAATTCACCCCAATTAAATACTAGCGTTTTACCCTTTGAAGTTGCCGCTAATAACTTACTTTCTCTTCGTAATAAACTTAAACAAGTTAATTCTTCTTCATAAGGTTCGGACTGAAAATAATGTACAGTTATTAAAATATATATTTTAATTATATCAGTTTCTATAAAAATTGGAGGCCTGGGTAATCTGATTATTCAATTTTTTCTATTTTTTTTACTTAGGGAAAGTGTTATAAGTTTTAGGTGAAACATGATATTAATTAATAAAGTAAAGGGAGTTTACTTTATTAATTAATTTTTTTCTATTTTAATTATATTGTTGTAAGAAGATACAATTAATCCCTATAGGCCAGGATTTACTCCTGGCATGGTATTAAAAAAAAGAAGAGAAAGAAATTGAATAGGTTGGGTCGTATCGCAGTATAGAGCATTTATAATTTTATAATGTAGTCGTAGTTAAAGATGTCTGTGCATATGTGTCATGAAAGAATGAAGGTTGTCTTTCAGGGGAGAGAGCTAAGGCGGAAAGCGAGTCCAGTCTAGAATTAATGTCTCACTGTTATATTATAATTTGAGGCAGGTAATTTTCGCATTTAGATAAAGAAAATTTCGCAAAAATAAAAATTTCGCAAAAATAAAAATTTCGCATTTATTCCCCCAAAAAAGAAAATACAAATCACTGTTTTTCAAACCTATTGTAATCAAATAAACTACTGTAATAATATAAATAAAAAATTAAAAGCTAACATCGGTGTAGTCTCAATATTCTCTTACCTGAGCCTTTTGCCTTTTCTCACTAACTATAGATACTAAAATATATCTCAGCATCCACGTTAATAACATAAGTAGGGAGCCTATGAGAAATTTTAGTAACAGCATTTCGTTGCTTCAAGAATCTGTATGACAAGAACGTGAGTGTTTTGATTGACCACTGTAAGTAGTTGATTGTCATAATGATTGTATCTATTAAAGAGCTCATCCCTTTGGGTGTCTTTAGAAAATGATATTTTAAATAAGCTTTCCAATAATTAAGCTTCAAATGTGTAATGCATGTTGGCGGCTACAGTGAGAATTAAATACCATTTTTTCACCAATCTTCGTTTAAGAAAGTTCATTAACAATATTTCACATTTAATCACCATTAGAAGTAAATTTTGAATATATTCATATCTATTTTTTAAATTATGTATGTTTAATAAACGAGCTGTTAAGACTCTCAGCTCGGCCCTCCGGGCGGGCACCATCTCATAATGGGATTATTAGATGTCCAAAATTGATTACCTCCCAAAAAAAACTCTGGGCTCAAAAATATATATAAAATATTTTTTTTAATTATGAAAATTTTCAAAGATAAAAAAACACAATAAAGTTCCCAATTAATTTGGCTCTTATGTTTTTAATTTTTCATCCCTTTTCCCATTTTGGATATTAGGAGACGAATTTCAAAAATTTCTGAAATTACTTTTTAAGAGATTTGTAAGTAGAATTTTATTGAGCAAAAAACAAGTAGACTTCTTTGCCTAATTAAATATCAATATATTTTTCACATTTTTAGCACCTTAGGAGTTTAGGGTTCGAATTTCAAAAAATCTTGAAATTTGTTTTTAAGACATTTTGTAAATATAATTTTTTGAAACAAAAAGCAAGAAGCCTTAGTAGATATTATCAAATCAATTAATTAATACATTTCCCCTTATTTGACTCACTAAGAAGTCGAATTTAAAAGAAAAAATCCTTTAATTTTTCACGTTTACGATATAAAAGGAATATTCATGCCAAACATCATGTTTCTAAGTCCAGGGGTTCGGGCGGAGCTATGTTGATCTATCAATAAGTCAGTCGGGACGTCTTTTATAAATATGGATATATTGTATATAAATATTTTTAAAAATATTAATAAAACCATAATATAATAGAATACTACAAAAATATATAACATTTTCTTAGATTAAGACAAGATTTTTACCTGAATATATAAATTTTTTGAACTTAAATTCAATGTAGTTAATACGCCGTCTCCGCTAGCACATACTAAATATCGTTTAGATTGAGTAGTAACCATTTGTGAAACATACTCTTCCATTTCTTTGAGATCCATAATTGCATCCTTTTTTCTAATATCCCACACTATAATAAAATAAAATAAAATATTTAGTATAAGAGATTATAAATAAATTTTTTTAAAAATGCAGTACATACATTTAACTCTTCCATCATCATCGCCGGAAGCAAAAATATTCTCATCAATAATAACCATAGAATATATAGGAACGCTGGAAAAATTTAAAACATATTTTTATTACTGTCGATTTTGACGGTTAAAACTTTATTATTAATTCTTAAATTATCTCTTAGATGTATTTAAGAGATTACAAATTTACTAAAGTGATGAATATATCTTGGTTCAAGTCGAAACAGAACAACAATACTAGTAGTTAGATCCAAGGTGAGCTTTCGATATAATTGAAGAGAAAGACCGAAAACTCGACTTAGATTTTAAGAATCACTGTTTAATTTTGAAATAGTGAAGTTAATTTTCTCATTAATATATCAAAGAATAATTAACACATTAACGAGAATTGTTTTTGATGGCGCTTTTTAAACAAGATATACTAGTATATCATGATATGATAATGGCAAACAGCTAACACACGTGTTAACAGATCGCCAGCTTTCTGGACTGCGGAGATTGATTTGATCCAAATTCCAAATCATCGTACTGAGATCGCACACTCAGATCCTTTGTCGTCAAGCTCGGCTCGGTTGTGGAATACATTGCCATTAAATGTCCGAACATCGCTTTCAGCATCATCTTTTCATCGGCGCTCACTCAGGGTGCATCTTCTAGGGGGAGCTGGGTTGGAGTAATGTGTCACTGGTCTATTCGCCTGCTTGTGCTGGCTCTGCGGTTGCTCACCGGGCTGGGAGAGTCTTGCTCATTTAAATCTTACTATATACCTATATTCTTTCTGTTTCTATATCTATATTCTTTCTGTTTCTCATTTAAATGTTACTATATGTATGTATTCTTTCTGTTTGCTCATTTAAATGTTGTGTACCTGTACTTCTTTCTGTTTCTCTATTTAAATGTTACTATATGTATGTATTCTTTTCAGTTTGCTCATTTAAATGTTATATATGTTATGTTTGCTTACTTAAATGATACTATTTGTATATATATTCTTTCTGTTTCTGCATCTCACGAGGTAGCCACCTCAGAGCATTGTTTTTAAATAAATAAATAAATAAATAAATAAATAAATTGAATATATAAAGATAAGAGTAAATAAATATTATATGTAATATTCATTTACTATGAGTTAAGGATTCTTGGTCACTTGTTTCATATTAAAATTAAAAAAATTAAAAGATGTAAATTTTTAATTTAATTTTAATTTTTAATGTGAAACAAGTGACCAAGAATCCTAAATTCATAGTAAATGAATATTACATACAATATTTATTTACTCTTATCTTTATTAAAGATGTTTCACCTTGCACCAACACCACAATCTCTACTAATGATTGAATATATAACAACTCAGATTTCAAATTCATTTGGTGATCCATATCAGTGTTTGATATAAAAAGTGTCATGCGAGCCAATCGCTAAATGAAATGGATCACATCTTTTTCATTCCCTCTTGGTCCAGACTTAAGACTCAGCAGACTCCAATAGCTTCAACCAGCAGTAGTCTCGTGATATATATCTTGTTTAAAAGCGAGATCAAAAACAATTCTCGTTAAAGTGTTAATTATTCTTTGATATTATTAATGAGAAAATTAATCTCACTATTTCAAGTTAGAAATATATAAATTCGGATATTATTTTCACTTAATATTTGACAAATATCATCTGCATTCGATTCGCGATCGAATCAAAAAACAGGAAACTTATGATTGTTTAATTTTGGCCTCGTATTAGATAAAGCTATTATTTTATTCAAGTTTAGAAGTCTCATCATTTACAAATTAAAGTATATTTAAGAAAAAATCCTTATGATTATATTTTGGATATAAGCAGGACCAGATTAGGGGAGAGGGAGGCGCCAATTGGGCGTACATCAATCAGTTGAGCGCAGAGAGTAATATATGTTACGGTTTTTGTAATAAATTCGGTTTTTACCGGCTAATACTAATAATATCCGCGTCTAGTTGAAAAGTTTTTATTTTGTTGAAAGTAGCAGAGTTGTTGAATCATAAAGAGAAACAAACAGGCTGTCCCTCTTGATGCAAATAAACATACACACACATATTTATCAAATATATATAAATATATATATTTTTTATTTGTTTGAGACTATAGTTTCGAAGACTTGGCCTTCATTATCAGTCTTATTTGAATTATAAATATTATTTTTCATGGGGTCAGTATCACGTGGATATTGACAATTTTTGTTCTTAGCAGACAAGCTAGTTAAACAATGATGAAAAATAATATTTATAATTAAAATAAGACTGATGATGAAGGCCAAGCCTTCGAAACGATAGTCTCAAACAAATAAATAATATATTTATTTGATATATATGTGTGTAAGTTTATTTGCATCAAGGATAACCTCTTTGTTTCCCTTTATAATAATATAGTCCTAGTCTCTATAAAATGGGAAAGGAAATGCTGCGAAAATATAACCGCGCGCAACTAATGCACAAAAATTAAGTAAAAACTTTACGGGCGCGCAACTGATGATCTCCCGCCACTATAAAGTGGACACGGCTGTGACAAAAGAATAATTTTTTCAATGTTTTATATGCTAAAATATTTTTGGAATGGATTTTGAGAAAAGACCGTGATATTCAAAAGGTTACTTTGTACTTTTATCATTTGGTATTTATTTTTTTATTTTAATTTTAGTTTTTAAGAAAAGGAAAACATGATAGCAACCGGTTTTCATATAATCTATTGAACAGCCACTTATTATCATTCTGATTTTAATTATAATTTATTTCTTAATCCCCTAATGTATATGTATACATAAATGATATCGGCGAATATTTATATATAAAATATAGTGTATATTACTTAAGATGTAAATTATGTATTTATTCTGGAATCTACGTTGTGTTAAAAGATTTAACAATTGAACTTATTGAAGGAGATAATAAAAGAGTGTGTCTTCTGCTGGAATAATAAATTTTATTTATTTATAACGAGACTATAGTTTAATAAGTAAATTTATAATTCCAGCAGAAGACACACTCTTTATTGTCTCCTTCAATATATAAAAATTCTGCTACTCTCGGCACAAAAACTTTCAATTTAATTGAACTTATTGTTTCCCAAGAAAAATTATCTAGAGTTCAAATTAATAATTTATTAAAATTCTGTATATATTGTAAAAATGTTTAATGTTTTGTTATTGTATAATTTGTAAATTTATTTTATTGTATTTGTATCCAATATAATATTAAAATTATAAGTGTAAATATGTATTGACTTACTCATGAGCGTTTTCAAAAATTCCTTTTAGTTTGCCCGTTCCAGTATCAGTTAACATTAAAGATTTATCTTTTGAAGAAGAAAATAGAATATTTCCATCAAAACTATATTCGATATCTCTACATGCTTTTGAGTGTAATTCAATCGTTTCTTTTAATTCTACTGATTCATTAGTATAATTATACCTGAAAAGAAGAAGTATATGGATTAAATATATAAAATGTATATGAAATTTAAATTAATTAATACATAAATTGGTAAAAATTATTATTATAAATATATATCTGAGCTAGGCTATTTATTTCAGTAGTTTTACAAATTATTTTTAATGAAAAAAACAAACAATGAGACTATATTTGCTGCTCAATTTGCTGTAAATGCATACATATACAAATAGATATCAATTAAATATCAGAAATTTTCTCTCCCTATTTGCCGATGGGTTTTTATCTAAGTCCAGCAGAAAATCAACTAATAATGCGATAGATTTTGTAGATATAAATAGAAAAAGATAATGAGGGTTGGTTAACAATTTTTGTTCATAGTTTACCGTAAATTTAGAAATTAAACATGGATAAAGAGGTTCCTTCTACCTATTTTGGAAGCTGTGTTAGTTAATTTTTCAGGTCAAGAAAGATATCAGCTAAAAAAAATTTATGTGAACAAAATCTAATAATTTTCACTGTCCTTCAAAAGATCGTATATCTATGTGTGAAAATGGATTTTTGCCATGATGGGCATAAAAATATAGGACAGGATTGTTATTTAACTCAGGCTTACGTTTTAAGTTAAGCCTGGAAATAGGCCCTTCGCACTAGTATTGAGTTAAAGAATAATAGTTTACGTGCAATAATTAAAACAATAAAACTATAATTATTATTTTCCAAATCGATTACCTCCATTGATTAACAAAAAGTGGATGAAATAATGTACATTATTTATTATTCAATGGTCAAAATTTTTGTGGTGTTAAGGTAGTTGTTCCGCCAAATGCGTTTTCTTAGGATTATTTTGAAATTTAGAGAGATTATTATTTAAATACTTCTGCATTGATTGGTAGCAAAACGAAATTTATGAACAATACAGTTCCGGAGATATTCAATTTCAAAAATAGTTTTTCAGTCTCTTTAACATTGCACTATAGGGGATATCGGAAAATTTACATACATATTTAATTATAATTAAGAAACCCTTCTTATCATTTTTATAAAAAACTAAACCAACATTAAACATATAACCAATACATATTTTAAGACAAATCCGATTCATAGCTACAACACAGTTTCCGAGATAATAAGGAATAAATAATGAAAAATGTATAAAAAATTTACTCTAAAAACAATTTGGCAACAGCGCATTTATTTAACCAGCGAAAGATGTATAAAGCGCCTATGCTCTAGATTTTTTTCAAAATTAAAATTTTCATAAGGTGTAACGTAGGCGTTGATTACATTTGTTAAAAAATAACAAAACGATTTTTATAGAAATAAATTGACCTTTAAAATGGGGTTAAATTGAATACAAAGATTATTATCCTCCTCCTCAATCAGCTTAAAAAATAGGAAAATGTTGCATATCGTCGTCGCCTTAGAGTGTAAAGCTGCTAAATCCATTTTTTATCGTATATGACATATTAATACCGTTCGAAAGAAAAAGAGATGCAGCATCGTCCAAGTAAAACTGCTACTTAAAATTACGATCGTAAGTTGCAGAAAAAAAATGTGAAAAATAGTTTCTTTCCATAACAACAATATTAAATTTTGTTTGTTTTTTCTCTGCCCTGTAAAATTTCCTTGTTGTAAGTTAGCAGGTTTACTCTCTAAGGGCCGGTTGGTTGTATGTCGCAAAGTAAATGCTTTTTACCACTAATCAAGGGTAGATGGTAAATGGAGAGGCTGGGATGTTGTAATTTAGCAGGTTTACTCTCTAAGGGCCGGTTGTATGTCGCAAAGTAAATGCTTTTTACCACTGAAAGTTCCTGTCATCTGATTGGCCATCCCAGCCCCTCCATTTACCATCTACCCTTGGTTAGTGGTAAAAAGCATTTACTTTGCGACATACAACCGGGCCTAAGGAGACGATATATATGACATATAAATGTAATCATTGTCATGTACGGATATGAAACCTGGACAGTTGGAGAGGCAGAATAAAATAAATAAATAAGAAATTTAAAAGGCTTGAATATGTTAATTTTTTAAAGGAGGATGAATGAAATTCAATTCCTTCTTTACAGTAATTTTTATTTTTACAAGTGGTTTATCCAAATATTTCGAGAGCACTATGGCATCTCTTCCTCAGTCGAAACCATCCACTCACCAATACCATTTTTTCGTTGATTGTGTATGCTGATGGGGTCGGTTTATTGGTGAGTGGGTGGTTTCAAAGGAAGAGATGGCGTAGTGCTCTCGAAATATTTGGATAAACCCCTTGTAAAAATAAAAATTACTGGAAAGAAGCAATTAAATTTTATTAATCCTCCTTAAAACAAAAAACGAAATAAACACATTGCTCTAAGCTGCACAAAGTCTAAATTACGAATCGAACCGAGATCTACAGTGGGTGGCCAAATTATTATATTCAAATGATTTTTATCAAGTAAATTTATTTTATTCAAACTTTTCAAAAAATCTAGTAGTAATCTAGTCTAATAACCCTTTTGGACTAGCCTGTCAACTCGCCAGACCTCAACCTGATCGAAAATGTATGGGCGGCCCTGAAAAAAGAAATTTGCAAAAATAAAATAGTAATAATAAAGGCAGTTGATAGAAAATACACTCACGAGCAAAGAAATGGAATCAATTCCATTGCGAGTTATTAAATGTAATTTTCATTCTCAAATATAATAATAACAATATAATATATTTCCATTATGCTATCATTCTACATTTATTTTATGCCTCCTCTAGACTATGAGCCAACTTGGGCCAATTCAAGCCAACGCCAATGTATAGAGTAAGGTTGGCTTGTATTGGTCATTCATTGGTTGACGTTGGCGAGGAGATTGGCGATAGTTGGCAGTCGGAGCGGTTTTTTCGATATATCAAAGAGGGCCAATGTTACGCAAAGAAAGTGCCCAGTGGCTAGGTGTCGTTTCCACAAGGCCATGGACATTGGCCCAACTCTTGGACCACTGTGTGGAGGCACCGTCAAATTAACTCGTTTTACTGGTGGCCAACATGGTCAAAATGTTTGGCTCACGTGCGCCATAGTGTAGAGGGCCCATTAAATGCTGAAAAATGAAACTTATAGAAAAAATATTTAAATTTCTAATAAATTACAAAGAATCATTGAATTGATTAATGAAAAGTGAGTGATTCCATTTCTTTGCTCGTGAGTGTATTATTAAAGCATGGCAGAATACACCTGCACTTCAAGAAATAGCCAAAAATGCATTGCCAGCATGGTGTATCGCATACAAAATGTGTTCGAAAGGGAAGATTCACTAAATATTTAAATTGTATTTGTATTGTCCTAAGCTAATAAACCTATAAAGATAACAATTGAAATGATATTTGAGTTTAATAGTAAGATAAACCCTTAAAAACGTATGAAAGATATAATTTTTCATATGGGTATAATAATTTGGTCTTCAAATGAATATAATAATTTGGCCATCCACTGTAAAACCGAACCTGTAAAAAGTTCAATTTAAACTTACATTAGCACGTCACCAGACATAGAACCTACAGCTAAAATAGACGCATTTGGATGAAAACTTATATCTGAAATAAAATCATCTAATTCAATATCTGGAGGATGGTCTCTAATAAATTCTTTTCTCTGACGGAAAGATTTGATAAGGTCATCTTCTTCTTCCATATCGCTATCTTCGTCTTCATCGTCTGATACTGGTGGTGGTTGAGTTCGTTCTTCTCGGTTAATCCCAGATGAAGTTGATGCTTGAGGATCTTTGTTAGTTTCTGTTTTTTCTTTTGGCGTTGATTCATCTTCAGAAGAATTATCAGAAGAGGAGGAACTTGTATGGTTCAAAATACGTGGATTGTCATCATCATCAGATTCATCAATATCAGATTCTGTTCCGCTAATTATTAATTCATCTGAATCACTTGGTTGATCATCTGAAATGATAGTTAGGCTATAAGTAATTAAATAAAATTAGAAAATTTCATATTTAAACATACCTAGTTTTTTGAAGTAACACATTTTGGATAGAGTATATATTAAGAAGTTATAAATAATATAGTTGAAAAATATTTAGAAATAAATATTATAAATATAGTTTTTGTAAAGATTCGTAAAAGAATCTTTTAATAATTTAACCTCAAATATTATTATTTTAAATACAAATAGACATGTGGTTTGAAAATTGACTGAAAAGTCAAATCTCTCATTTTGTCTGGGAAATTTAAAAAATAAATATTTTTTCAAAAATAAATTAAATTTAATTTTAATGAAGATAAATCGATTAAATATATACTTATGGATTAGAAAGTCTGAATTCAACTCCTACTCATGCAAAATTTATTCAGGAAGTTTTACTATTCAGACTGACAGATAAATAGAGATAATAATTTTTAAGAAAAAAATAAAAACCGACTTCAAAAAATTAAATGCAACAAATAAAATACACTAAAAGGTATAAAATAATTATTATCTTATTTAGTTACAACTAAACGACTAAATATTAACATGAAATTACTTTTTGAAGTCGGTACCAAACAAAGTATACCTATAAGCGAGCATACCCTCCAAACGTACTAAGATCCATCGAGTGCGATTCATAAAAGGTATCTGTTTGGCACCGACTTCAAAAAGTAATTTCATGTTAATATTTCGTCGTTTAGTTGTAACTAAATAAGATAATAATTATTTTATACCTTTTAGTGTATTTTATTTGTTGCATTTAATTTTTTGAAGTCGGTTTTTACTTTTTTCTTAAAAATTATTTTTATTTTTCTCTTTTTAGTGATGTTATTAATAGTGATCATATCATCAGAACTTGACCAAATTAATATGACACCATCCCTAAGATACCCCCTTTCCAATAAAAAAAGAATCATCGAAATCGGTTCATAAACAAAGAAGTTAGGCCTAAACAAACCTAACAAAAAAGGTCTAATACCTATGAAAAAAATGGGACCAATCGGAAGGTAGACTGAACCCAATGCAAATTTTTTTTTCAAAATCGGTTCACAATTGGCGGAGATATGAGGTAACATAGACACAAAAAAAAAAAAAAAAATTAGTCGAATAGAGAACCTCCTCCTTTTTTGAAGTCGGTTAAAAATTACATAGGATCTGATCAGAAAGGCTTTGTGCCCGAGGTGTTAGAAAAAATTTAATAATTTAAAGTTGGTCCCCAATAGGGACGAATTTCCAAGTGAAAATGTATTTTGGATAATTTATCACCTTATTTTTTGGGCTTTTTTATATTTTACAAAATCTTTAACTTGAATTTTGTGTTTGGTTTATTAAAAATGTAGTTAAATATTTTAGAAATAAATTTTAAATTATTGTATTTAAATAGAAATGTTTTATTGAAAAATGAGAAATTATAATTTTATTAATATAAAGACAAAGATTTAATCATTAAATAAATAGAATAGTTAGAAATTAAATATAATAATAAAAATAGCAATCAGTGCTTTTGGATCTTTTTCCTCTAATTCTTTTCAAAGTGTCAGATACATCTAAACCAGTGGTTCCCAACCTAGGGGCGATCGTCCCCAAGTGGGCGATTTGGGTTATCAAGGGGGCAATAAATAACTGGGGGCGATGAGTATTCAAAGGGGAAAAATTAAAATAGTACTGTACAGTATAACCTGTACAGTAGAAGTTGCCGGATAGCAAAAGAAGATTTCACCAAGTTACAAATTCCGGATTGGATTCTAGAACTATTCTCGTTTAAAACTGTGGATAAGCTTGATTACTCTTTGCAGACGGAGTTTCTAGATCTGAAGTATGACTGTGAGGCGAAAATGATCTTCAAGCAGAGCGGTTACGAGTTAGCCTGGGTGAAGCTTATGGACGCGTATCCACAACTGTGGGGAAAAACTGAAAAACTCATCTTGTTCCCGTCAACATATTTAGTTGAAAAAGGATTTATTTCTGTTGTCCAGCTGCTCACAATTCAAAGAAATAAGTTGGACATTTGCCTCAAAGGAGACTTGCGCCTGAACTTGACGAACATAAAGCCGGATATTTAAGCTTTAACTGAAATCCACCAAGCACAAGGCAGCCATTGAAATGGTAAAATAAAACAATAACAAAGTTTTCAAACTTTCATTTATTTTTTCAAATTTTAACTGTCAATTTTTTTAATTTTTCCAGATTCCAATTTAAAAATGAAAACATGTACTCCTGTTTTTTAAATGTACGTCAATAATCTTAGTTAATTATTTCACTTCTTTGTTCTTAAAAAAAATCTGTAAAAAATGTACATTTTAACTTTTTTTCTATTTTATTTAAGAGTGACCGGATATACCTAACTGTTTTGGTTGTTTTTATATACGGTAATAAAATTGTTTAAAATAATAAAACTGCTTTATTATTTACACTTTACTTCAAATTAAAATTAGGCATACAATAAAAATGAAAAGGAGGCGATAGGTGTTAGTCAACCTCCAGAAAGGGGAGATGAGCCACAAAAGGTTGGGAACCACTGATCTAAACCAATTTCTTAGCCATTAAATTTTCTATCGATTTTTTTTTTGAGCAGACCAGGCCAGGTGATATTTTTAAACAATACTACAACAAGGGGACCAATCCTTCTGCTTTAGAGAGGCCAATCCTTTTGTAAGTTTTGAACAATTGGATACAGTTCTATCTTCTAGTACAGATTTCCAAAAGCTTGAAGTTCACATAAATTGATCAAAAATCAATAATAAATTACGAACCACACTAGAAGAGCATGAACCTGTTTAAAATAAAGACATTATCCGAGAAATTTTGAAGGTCGTAAATTTAGTAATATTTATTACAAAAGAAAAATTGAGAATGGTGAATTAATAGATCGAGATTGGCTTGTTTATTCTGCTTTAAAAGAGATCCTGTTTTTCCTGCAAATTATTTTGTCAAGCAGACCCCCAAGATTCTAATATTACTTTTATGTTAAATGGATTTTGAAATTGGAGAAATTTATCGAAAGTACTTCATATTGATGAAACAAGTATTAGGCATAAGACACGCTAGAAAATGTGGTGTGATTTTAAAAGAAATTTAAAAAATAATCAAACATAATCGACAGCCATAATGCACAAAGTTTGCCATTACGAGGGTCTCCGGATAAACTCGAGGGGTGAACCGCGATCGGAATTAGGTGTACATCGTCTTTGAAATTATTTGGAATTACTTTGGAATTCATTAGATAATCTATTGTTATTTATTGTCTTCTACTTGGAAATGAAAGTGGAAGTAGGTGTACTCGATTTTAGGTCGCGGTTCACCTCTCGGATAAACTATACCAAAAAATAATGGGAATTTTTTAAAACTTATTTGGAAAATTTGATTCAGTTATGGCAACTCATAAGATAGAATTTCAAGATTAAAAAACAAATGCCATTATTTAAGCAAAGACATACAAAATGAAATAAATGAATTATTAGGTAAGGCTCTTAGGGCCAGTTGGTAAACTCTTTTTAAACCTTAACAAAGGGTAAAACCTTATAATTCACATTGTGGCCGGAGGGATGGCCAATCAGATGACAGGCACTTTCATCTGATTGGCTATCTCGTCAGGCACAAGGTGAATTTCAAGGTTTTACCCTTTGTCAACGTTTAAAAAGAGTTTACCAACCTACATACAACTGGTCCTTATAGATAGAAATTGCTCGCGAAAACGACGGATGATTATTTGAAAATAAAAATGTCATTATTGTCTTGAAGTCACATTTGCTAATTGATCTCTAATTCTTCTAAAGCCTTGAAGAAGGTTATCTAAAGATTCTGGATCCAATTCCAATGATTCTGTACGTATAGCATTCTGCCCGACTTGATTTGAAGTTTTATCTTCTATCTAAAAAGAAAAAAAGAAAATAAATAACTTAAGTTTATCAAAATTTGGAGAGAAAATATTTTTTTTTGAAGGTAAAAAAATTGCATTTATATATTTTAGGAATTTAGAATAACAAAATGTTAATTGGACTTCTAATTAGACTACACAACGAAGAAAATAAACGAATGCAAATGAGTGGGAGCCAAGAAAGCTGCAATTTGGTTGGGAAGAGGACTTTTAAATTAAATTGGTGTGGGGGTTCGAAATTGGAGGGGTTCAAAAGATTAAAAATTATTTAATACTCAAGCCCAGAAAATAAAGATTAAATTTAGTGAATATTTTTAAAAATGTGAGTGGATATTTAAAGGGAATTCTCAAGAGCTAAAAAATTGGTAAAAAATGGATTTTACGGCTTTCTTGATATATTATTTATTATCAAATTTGAAAATAAAGAAAAAAATATTACAGACAAAAGGGCTAGAGCCGAAGTATCCGGCAATTAATTAACCTGAAACTCATTTACTCGTCGAAGGTAAACTATCTAGCCACTAAAAAGTAAAGTAGCATCGTGTAAACTGCTCTTATTTTAAAATAAAAATGACATTATTGTCTTGAAGTCATATTTGTTATTTGATCTCTAATTCTTGTAAAGTCTTGAAGAAGGTTCTGAATCTAATTCCAATGATTCTGTACGTGTAGCATTCTGCCCTCCAGGGCTTTAACCAAAGTATCCGCCTAAACCTTTTGTGTGTAAATATTGTTTCTTTATTTTCTAATTTGATTTATAAAATTGTCTGAAGACGAGGTCTCGTTGTGATTACATCCAAAAGATAGATTAAAATAATCATTTACCAGTTATGGGTGCTATGATTAATTGAGAATTATTATTATTATTCAATTTCATTGGAATAAGAACAGCCCAGACAGAGTGCTGGGATATTCAGCTATTTTTATATATCGCCGCCTTAGATTGTAAATTATTATTATCATTTCCGTCCATAATTTGTATTAATTTGAAAGTTTATATTAGGAAAATAAGGACAAGTTTTTATGTGTGACTTTTTTATTTATCAACCAAAGTTTCGTCGACTTTGCCGACTTCTTCAGGGCTTCTACAATTATAAGAACATTATTTGTGACAAAAACAACCCTTCAATTTAACAAAAAATTTAAATCAAGTCACTTAAGTTCTCGAAGAATTTTAATAAAGAACATTATTAATATCAATTTACAAAAGTACAATTACAATTCTAAAACAAACATGTATTAATAGTTTACCTACCAAATAATGGTCACACATTCGTCTAAATTTTCTTATTATCTTCGTTACCATTGAAGACAATCGGAACACAAATTTCAAAAAATATTTGGCACATTCACAAAAACAATTTTACTTTCTTTTCTTTTTATATTAACAATTTCATTAGATACAAAACAGAAATAACATATATAGAATGAGTCAACCCTATTTTTGAACCAAAATAGAATATTTTCTCCTTTTGATCCCTACATAAAGAATGTATTATTTGAATTTGAGATTTTTTATGTAAGGATCAAAAGGAGAAAAATATTCTATTCTGGTTCAAAAACCGGGCTGCCTCATTCTATATATGTTATTTCTATTTTGTATCTAATGAAATTGTTAATATAAAAAGAAAAGAAATAAAAATTGTTTTTGTGAATGTGCCAAATATCTTTTGAAATTTGTTTTCCGATGGTCTTCAATGGTAACGAAGATAACAAGAAAATTTAGACGAATGTGTGATATGACTATTTGGTAGGTAAACTATTAATACATGTTTGTTTTAGAATTGTTATTGTATTTTTGTAAATTGATATTAATAATGTTCTTATAATTGTAGAAGCCTTGAAGAAGTCGGCAAAGTCGACGAAACGATGGTTGATAAATAAAAAAGTCACACTTAACAACTTGTCCTTATTTTCCTAATATAAACTTTCAAATTAGATTGTAAACTTGCTAACTCACAACAAGGAAATTTTACAGGGCAGAGAAAAAAACAAACAAAATTTGATATTGTTGTTTTGGAAAGAAACTATTACTCACATTTTTTTCTACAACTTACGATCGTAATTTTAAGTAGCCGTTTTACTTGAACGATGCTGAATCTCTTTTTTTTCGAACGGTATTAATATGTCATATATGATAAAAAATGGATTTAGCAGGTTTACATTCTAAGGCGCGATATGTAAAAATAAAATTGTATGCTTGAGGAAAATAAAAATTTACCGTCAAATTTAGTAAGCAACTTGTATTGACATTGCCTGGATCTTTGACAGATGATGTTGAATTGACTTGGCAAGAAAAATCAACTAATCGAGGAGGGCTTATTTGATCCATTATATTAATGTAATAATAACAATATTATTAAACAATGGTTTATTTCCTAAAATAAATAAATAAAAATAATAATAAAATTGACAGAATAGGTAATTAAAATTACAAGGCGGTACCTCAATTGTAAGAATAATTTAATTCAGATATACGTACCAATATTTATAATGAAAAAATGATTTATAAATATTTCTAAAAGAAACTATTTATTTTTTACGGTATATTAGATTTAATTTATATTTAATGTAAATATGATATTTATTGGCATTTTCTCGAAGCCCAGATGGCTCTGATTAGAAATGAACAAGACCTTTTGACACTGGCCACAATGGAATCAACTTTTGAACTTTTAGATTTAGAATATGACACATGAAAAAACGGACTATTAAATTGTTTTGTTAAAATTTTGTTTTTAATCTAATGAAATAAAAATTGGACATTTAAATTTATTTTTATTTATTGTATATGTTACGGCTAATATGCAAATTTGGATAGTTTATAAACTAACCAAACCATTGGCTATTTTGATATAAAACCACTAAAATAGCAGCTAATTTGCAAACTAACCAAGAGTCTTGGCTAATTTACTTGAAATTATTGAGAAAACCAAAATAGCGGGGTAGTTTATAAACTATCCAATGCAGTCTGGCTAATATGAATACCATAATTTCTAGTAACGCAAAATAGCCAAACCTTTGGCTAGTTTATAAACTAACTAGGCTTAATGTTCATGGGATTTCTTATTTGATGAATTAGAGATGAATGAGATGCAAACTTTTGATTTAAATGTTTTATTATTAAAAAAATAAAATATTTTCAAATAAGTACAATACCTATACTTAGATATTTTAATAGTAAGAAATGTTTTTGCGTGTAGGTATGGCGGGTGCACCAACGATAGTTATACTTATATATTTAATATATTAATATATAAAATATATCGTAAAAAATAACAAGAGGGTAATTATTTATTGCAACATGATTCACTGTTATGACATGTGCTGTTACGCGTGTACCCATAAATGCATTTACATTTTTTGTTCATGCAGCGTTTTTTACATTTACACCTTACATACCTACCCTTGTGTTGCACCTGAGGCTGAAAGTTTTCTCACTGCACTCCTAATACTTATTTCTGTGTCTTTTTTGACATCATCAAGAGACAAAAAATTTTGCTTGCATAAATCAAATTGATTTCGTGAAAATAATTGTTTCAGCACTCCATGAACAGTATACTAAGTCGATAAAAATTATCTTCAATACTCATGATTATCGCCAGAATATTTCTGTGATCAGAACGGCTTCTATAGACGTCTGGAATTGGTATACGTAAACCAGCCAAAGGTTTGGCTATTTTGTGTTACTATAAATTATGGTTTTCATATTAGCTAGGCTGCATTGGATAGTTTATAAACTAATCCACTATTTTTGTTTTCTCAATAATTTCAAGTAAATTAGCCAAGACTCTTGGATAGTTTGCAAACTAGCTGCTATTTTAGTGGAAATTGCGTTTTATATCAAAATAGCCAATGATTTGGTTAGCTTATAAACTATCCAAATTTGCATATTAGCCGTGACATATATAAGATAAACCTTATAACTGGGCCATGCGGTATATTTTCTCAGTATTTATTTTATTTTATTTATTTATTTTACAATAAATACAAACATAGGACCTTTTGGGTCCCAGCTAGTGTTGTACAACACACTCAAAAGTTACAATAAATTGAAAAACTTGACAAAATTGGCAAAAGAGTTTAGTTTAGAAGGCGAAAATAGTAGAGAAAGATTAAAAGACATAAAGGAATTGATAATTCATCACGATTTCAAACCAACCCAACTAAATTGTTGGGTCGACTGAAAATCGACTGTGTGCCTAGCCTAAGGCGAGCGATAGTTTAGTTGATGGACATAAATATATTAATTTTAATGTATGTGCATACACAAAACACAACTGCAGATCAACTCGATTATTTAATCAAAAGCGATCGATGAGCAATTTTGATAAAAAAATCGAGCTTAGTTAATTAATTAGAGTTGGTTATAAATTGATAATGCGGCACGATTTCAAACCAACCCAACTAAATATAATAAAAATCGACTGTGTGTGTCTAGGCCTAAAAAGGAATATCAGTTATTGGGATCCATAAAGAAAGAAAACCTGAGAGCGCCAAGAGTCGGGATTACATGAAATTTGGCTGGAAGTTAATTCCAAAGCCTTGCACCCACCAATTTGAAGGATTGAAAGAAATGCTTTGTTATTGTATATGGTCCACCTGCACTAGCATTGTCTTCCTGGTGGAGCTACCGACGACAAATAGATGGGAGTTTAGAATCAGTTTTTTTATCTTGATCAAAAAGATGGTTACGAGCTTTTAGGTTTAAGAGTTTTAAGACAAAGAAGACATAACGGGTACATGAATTTAAATAAGCTATTTCTATTCTTTTGACTGATTTACTTATGATACAAGCCTAGAAATGCCGCTCCTTTTTTCTTTAAAATAATCTTCAATTACGATAAATTAAAAAAAAAAACGAAAAGGTAAAAGCACCAGTAGTTGGCCATTTGCTTGAAAAGTGTAAAAAATAAGACTCCTAACGCTTATTCAACTTTCAAAAATATCGCTATATAGGTATAGCTCATGTCATCTATTATTTAAGTGTAGAAGATCTTGAACCTCAATGGATTGTTGGAGCAATAGTGGTCAAACGTTTGCCGGATTTGGCGTTGTGCTTCATTTTTTACTATTTTCTTATCCATTATGCTAAGCAGGTTGCTCCATTTTAAGGAAATTATACACTAAAATAACTAATTTAGGGTAAGTTTTAAATGATATTCATTCTTTTAAAGTGTCTTTTAAGCGATAAATAAAATGATTCCGACAAAATAATCATACTCTAATTTTTTAGCGGGGGTGGCCAACTACTCATTCAATATTATTCATTTAGCCAGTAGTTGGCCATGGCGGCCAGCTACTGGGTCAATCCTAAAAATTTATTTCAGCGTAGAATACTGTGGAATATTATTCGTCAATTATAAATAGCTCACCACTCTAAATTTGGGTGTACTAGCGTAATTTCTGTAGTTGGCCACGTGCCAATTACTAGTGCATTCACGGCCAACTATTGGCACGCGCGTAATTTTAGAATTTTTTTAAAAATTTCAATGGAGATATATGGTCATATTGTTTGTAAATGACCATACATTTCTATTATTTTCTAATCTGAATTTTGTGAATTGATATAATTAATGTAGACTTGTGCCTCTAAGCAGATCGAGGCAAACAAAGATGATGATTTATTTATTATTTAATAACCACTTATTCTTTATGGTGTTGTTTTGAACAGACAAAGAGAAGAAGAAAAGAGAGATTGTCTGCCGTCGTAACGGGCAAAATTTGCCAGGAATATTTTCAGAAAAAATCGAAAAAAAAAAGGAAAATTTGAAAGGTTGAAAGCAGAAAGAGCAGGGGAGAGGCAAAGGAAAAAAGAAGAGAAAGAAAAGTTAAAGCAGGAAAAGGATAAAGAGCGGAAAAGAAAACAGGAAAAATTAAAACTGTCATTATCTTCGAATAGCTCTGATTCGAGTGCCGAGGTTTCGTACTGCGAAAGTCTTGTTTTGAATGAAAGTGAAGAGAATGATGAGCAAGGGGAAGATAACTGGAAGGCGGTTCAAAATAGTGTAGGCGAATATGTCATATTCAAATACGAAGGCTCCTTTTTTCCCGGAAAAATAACTGGCATAAATGAGAATGAAGCCACTATTTCATCCATGGTGAAATGTGGTCGGCTGTGGAAATGGCCCGACAGTCCTGATGTGCTGGAATACCAGTCGGAATCGGTGGTTTCTCATATAAACCAACTAAGAAGGAATAGCAAGACAAGGAATATTTATTATGTACCTGAGCTAGACTTCATCTGGAACTAATAGCTTCTATGTGGCTGTTAGTAACTTTAGCTGCAAATAATTTTCTTAATATTTTATTAAAACAACAAAAAAATAAAGCAATATCCAGAAAAAATAAATTATTGACTGTTTTCTTTATTTTAATAAATGAGAAAATTATTTGTTCACCTATGGAATTTCTCATTAGACGTCTTTTGATTGTTTAAACAAACATTTTCTCATTTATTAAAGCAATATATTTTTATATTCAAACTTTTTGTGGACTATGCCAACTATTCAATCTTTTGATTTCCTAGCTGGCCGCAGCTACTGGTGCAAAAAGGTACTTTAGAAAAAATTAATTCCTCTTTGTGTGGTTCATTATTCTAAAATGAAAGTTTTTTCTCCTTAATTAAGAAGAACCATTTCATGGTTTTTTGCATTTATAACAGGGATCAATTTAAGATTTAAGCTTTGGCAAGAGAAAGATGGAGAAATTTGCCTTAAGTGGCCTTCTACTGGTGCTTTTACCTTAGTATTTTTATTTTGAAAATATAAACTGCTTTAAAATAATGATATCAACTTTCAACTGCATCTATCTACTACAGTTTTACCCTTTATCATTAATAACTAAGTAACTTTAACTTTAGCAAATTCCTTAATTTGTCCCTGAAGACCGAGCTTCGCTCCCGTTTTTCTTTTTGTTTATTTGAACAACTAATTGTTTTGATTTGATTTAAACTCATGACTAATTTTTTCAACTACTTGTTAATAATTATTTTAATCATAAAACCTATCAAAATATGTTATTATATTAATACTAGCTGCAAAACCCGCCTTCGGCGGCCCTCTTGCTAGCCAGGGGGCACGCCCCCTGGACCCCAGCCCTCGAACCCCACCCTCACCCACCACACCCCCCGATACCCACCCAACACCCCCACCCCCGCACCATGCCCAACCCCCGCCTCCACCCCAACACTCCATTCCGCACCCTAACCCCCCTCACCCCCACCCCACCCCAGAAACCCCTCCAGCACCCCCACCCCGCACCATGCACCCGTTCCCAACCTCCGCCCCCACACCACCACCCGCACCCCACCCACCTCGGCCCCGCAAACCATCCACCCTGGATTCCACCCCGCACCATCCCCTGCACCCCCACCCTACTCTGCCTCACTCCTCTCCACACCACCATTCCACCCCCGCACCCACCCTCCGCCCCCCAGTTTTTGGATTTCTAGTAACCCACAGATTATGTATACAAAATTTGTTCGAGTTTGGCCCAAGAGAAAGAATTTTCATATTTTGACCCCCCCCCATTTTGGGTGGTTAGTTTTTGCATTTCTAGCTCTCTAGAGGGCCAGAGATTATGTATACAAAATTTGGTTGAGTTTGCTCCAAGGGCAAGAATTTACATTTTTTCACCCTCCCCCCTTTTTGGGTTTTTTTTGGGGAAATTTTTTTTAAACATAAGTTTTCAGAAATCATATCCCCTACAACTTTGTTTATCATAAAATTTGCCGTAGGGTTAATAGTTTAGGAGTTATTTGATAATATTCATTCGTGCGCCCCCCCAAACCCCCTTCTAGGGTCAAAATATCAAAACGTTATATAGCTAAAAACTTAAGTTACAAGACATCTGATGTAAGTATGAAATTTCATAATAATCCCTTAAGCCGTTTTTACGTGAATCGTGAGCAACTTTTCGGAAACCACTGAAACTGACAGACAGACAGACATACAGACAGAAATTTTGTTGAGGGTGTTTTCGTACATAACATTGCTTGAAACGTGTGCAACCAAAATTTGGCGGATTTGGAGCAATGTACAGACAAAACCTTAATTATATATATATGTATAGATTATTAGTCATACGGGGTATCGTGATGTATTTAAATTCTGCATGAAAAAAGATTTTATTTTTTTTATTTTTGCCTCATATTTTTGAAACATCTCAAAAACTGCTAAACTATTTTGATAAAAAAATAAACGGCAACGGATCTTTGCTAGACTTTATCTAAAGTCATTTTTTTTTTTTTTGGCTTTTCGGCCTTTCTAGGCATAAGCCATTTAAGATACTATTTATTATTTTTAAATTTGTCCCTACCCCGGGGGTCAGATTTTAGCCGGATGCCTCGAGTCGGATTCGAACCCGGGTCCACTTGGTTAGCAGGATGACACGCTACCGCCTAGCCTATCTGACCCCCCCTAAACTCATTTGAAATATTAATATGTTTATTATTCCTTTATTATTAATCAGATATCACTGATGGCTATTTGAAGTCCATGTTGAGTTAAAATCAATCGATTCTTATCTAATACTGTAGGAATTGCCTTTTTACATTCCATTTTTGATGTTTTGACCATTAGCTATATTAAACCGATTAAATTAATAAATTTTAAAGAATTTAAAAAAAGTACTATATCTTACTCCAAGATTAAAGTACTTTAAAATTTAATTTTACTAAAAACCTTATATAACCATTTTTGTGGTCCTCAATGTACTTAAGTAATTAGAATATTAAATTTCTAAAATTAAAATTAAATTTTTAAATTTGAAAAGTTAGAAAAATGAAACAAAAACAAAAAGACAGGGTTTTGGTAAGTGAAATTCGTATGATACAAATCGTTATATTATTTTTGAAATTCACATTCATTTGAAAATTCGAAAATTCCCTGATGAGAACAAGTTTCATATTTGATAAAGGACTAGAAAAACTTTCCCGCTAGATGGCGCCCGACCTTAAAGAATTATTTTGGTAGATAATTGTTTGTTTATTACACATATTTTAATTTTAATCTTACAATTCCTATATAATAATATTAATTATTATAAAAGGCTTAATCAAATTTTTTCAACAGATTTTTTTTCTATTAAATAATTAATTTTTAAATTTTTTGTATATTATGTTTGGGATTGAACTATTTTTTTTAACATTTTACTATATTAATATTTGAATGCTATCATTTAAATGAAATAATGCTTTCAACAAAATAAAATTTTATCTCGCAAGAGCTGGACCCACCAGAGGGACCAGCTCCAAATATTAACAAAACAAAGACCTTGACTCTCACATTATTTTTTTATAATTGATGATGATGATGATGATGATCAAGATAACTCTTCTCTTTCTAGCTGTAATTATAACCTATTGGCCGTTGATCTCCAGTTTTATGCTCACTGCTTCCCCAATCAAGTTGTTCAGTCCATTTCACTAATTAACAAAGAGCTTTTGTCATTTTTCTTCCTGGGCCATGAATAATTTAATTTCTCTTAATCCTGTAAAATCGCAGGCTATTATTTTATTCAAAGAATGCCTGCCTACTATCTTATTACCTTCTATTCTCTACAATAACGATAGTATTCCATTCGCTTGCTCAGTTAAGAATCTATGTTTAACGATTTCCTGCAATTTATCTTGTAAAATTCAAACAAATATATGCCGTAGTGTTTATGGGATCCTTCACCTGAAGCGACTCTCTTATCACGACATATAATCTTCGCCTCAATTTAAGCAAGAGTTTATTAGCACCCCTTTTCCAGTACTGCGACATAATCTTTTCACATTCTCTCGATAGTAAATCAGGCAAAATATTAGAAATAGCTTTGACTTCATGCATCCGCTATGTCTTAAATTAAAAACCACGTAGCCACCTTTCGGACCAGGTTAAAAAAACTCATTTTAAACACTCATCTTTCTAAATTTTACGCTTGGTGGTGTTGTGTAATTATTTATAAGCTATTAAATTCTGATACATTCATTTGCCCGTCTTAGAAAATCTATTTGTCGTCGGTCGCTTCACCAGGAAGATAACGCTAGTGCAGGTGCACTATAGAACTAAGCACTTCTTTCATTCCTTCAAATTGGCGGGTGCAAGGCTTTGGAATGAACTTCCATCCAAATTTCATTCAAATCCGACTCTTGGTGCTCAAAGGTCTTCGTTCTTTATGGATCCCAATAACGGATACTCCTTACTCTAATTTTCTTCATGACTTCTAATCTTTCTCTACTTTTTTTTTCTCTTCTTCCCCTCCAAAATTTGTGTATTGGTGAACTCGTTTGCCAACTTTGTAAAATATTGTTGATAAATTGTGTATAAACACTAGGTGGGACCTAAGGTCCTATGTTTGTATACTTTGTGAAATAAATAAATAAAAAATTTACCTTCCTTAAAAAATCGATCTTTCTCAACCAAATCAATTTACGCAGGTCTGTTCAGTTTGTGGCTCACAGGTCCAATGCGCCCGACATAAAAACATAAACTTCTTTCAAACATTGAGATTTTATGTAGATATTGAAAAATGGCCTGATTTTTTTTTCTAAAATATGAAGAAATTGGAAAAATTGTCTAAA
The DNA here is from genome assembly GCA_024734495.1 of Forficula auricularia. Taxonomy (NCBI): domain Eukaryota; kingdom Metazoa; phylum Arthropoda; class Insecta; order Dermaptera; family Forficulidae; genus Forficula; species Forficula auricularia. Next base: position 616,370 of record JALMQS010000278.1, read on the forward strand.
AGTGTTGTTCCTAGATAAATAAAAAATAAACCCTTACTTTGTCTATGAATATCGTTCATACAGTTCATCTTGGCATCGAAATATCTTTTAAAAACTGATTAACGCAATTCGCCCAGGATGAAAAGACTATCATATTCGTATTAAGCACTCGCAAATACACCAAAAAAATGATATGGTAGTTGCGAAATTTGGTCCGAGATCCTGCTGATCCTTTTGCTTATAATTCAAATTTCTATTTATTCTCTAATTTAATTATTAATAGTATTTGGTAGTCAGAAATTTAATCTTTTACCATTTTTACTATACGTTATATTAAAATTTATTTCGAGACCTTATTCAGAGCCCCTACAGACTGGGGCCTAAGCGGCTGGACCTGTTGCATTTTCCTAGATATGACAATGAAGATTAGACCTACTTTAGGGCTGTTTTTCAGGAAATTGAAGTTAAGTATTTTTATTCAATTTTATATTCCCCTCCTAAGGTGTTTGGTGAAGATTTTCGCCATCTGGGGAGGAAATTCTAACTATCCAAATTTTAATCCCTTTCATTTACACTTTCTGTCAGTATTGATTTTCCTGAAGTCCAAATTAAAAACCTCATATTGCCAATAGTAGCAAATTTTGTTGGGTAAAATGTTTAATGTAAAATATATCTTTAATCTCCGGGTAATTAATAATTCCCCTGACAACACATCTAAACATAACCCCCTAACTAAAAAACCACCTCATAAGAATTGTTTGGGAACTCATTTTTTTTTATATAGTCGAACCGTACCTTTGAAAAGTTTATTAACTAGAAATTTGGGAGGCAAATGAATAATTCTTATTTGCCATGTGAACTTTAGATTTTTAGGTAAGTTTTTTAAGAAAAATCAATTAAAGTGTCAGATTTAGATAGATAATAATTATCCTTATATCTAGGCTTATAGCTCGAATCCCGAGGGAGAGGATGATAGCTGACTAATGTGTCAAAAAATGAAAATCTTGGCCATTTACCAAACTCAACCAAATTGTGTATACATAATCAGTGGGACCCCAGAAGTATAAAAATGCAAAAACTATAAGCCCAAAATGGGGGGGGGGGGCGTAGGGTCAAAAAATGAAAATATAGACCCTTGTACCAAACTCAATCAAATTTTGTATACATAAACAGTGGGCCCCCAGGAGTCTAAAAATGCACAAACTAACCCCCCCCTACATGATTATAAATAATTTTATTAAATATAAGTGAGGGGCCAGGTTTTATTGTAAAGTCAAGTGGATGGCCACATCAGAACACGTCAGCTTATTTCAGGCTGTCGATAAAAATGAACAAACTATTCATAAGTAAAAGATGGTCCAAATGAAAAAGTAAAAAAAAAGCGTTGGAACGCTAACAGTTAATCTTTCTTAACAAGTTTTAGTGTCAATACTTTTAAAAATAAGCTAAAATAGTGCATCTCAATGAAATCAGTTCTCGTTTTCAAATTTCTTTTTGTCTCCATGCATCACAATAATGGTTGTGATGTATTTTACTTTGGGAAATTGACCATACTTTCAAAAAATGCTATGCAAACAAGAAAGTACCCTAACGCCTAAAAAGACATGATCACACATACTTCGATGCCTTTGTCAAACACCTACATTCTTTTTTACTTTACCATACAGGGTATGATCAAGTATTGTAATCGTGTTTCCCCTCATCATCAAATCCTACACCAATATATTTTAAAACAAAAGGTTTACAACTAAATCTTAGAATCACAAAAATTAAACGTTAATCATTTTATGAATAGCTAATCAGCTGTTACATACCTATTATCTATTATAATATTAAAGCTTTACGTTTATCCTGAATTCAGCTTTATAGCTCAAACCGTTCACTGAAACAAAAAAAAAAAAAAAAAAAAAAAATTTCCAATTGCCAAAATTTTCAGAAAGCTTTACAGAGTCTTGAAAATTTTTCTCTTTTTCTTTAAATTTTACTTTTAATAATTTCAATGTTATTTGATTATTTTGATTATAGTGTCGACGAATCCATATATTTGTAGTTCCACATTCCGAGATGTCTCTACCCTTGATGTATTACTATGGATCATGTATTTTTATTCGTTTTATTCAATTATTACCTTCAAAGAAAGCAATCTCTTCATTAATAACAAACAAGATCTGTTAATTAAAGACTACTAGAAGGAGGTAATTAAAAGTTTTTTTCGTTGCTTTTAAAAAATGAAGTTCTAATAAATTATTTTAATGGAATTTCTAGTTTTTATTATTCTTGGGCTACCTTTGTCATTAAATCTACATAAAATTATAAAAATAATATTATTTTTTCTTATTCTAGGGGCAATCCAAATAACCCCGAAATGAAAATAATCTATCTAACGATAATGGCTTGCTTAGCAGACGGCTCTTGCTTTCCTTATTCAAAACGGACACATTTAACTCAAAAATAGTTTGAAGATTTTCTTTAGTAAGTATTATTATAAAACTAGCTGCAAGGCCCGCCTTCGGTGGGCCTCTTGTTAACCAAGGGGCTTCGCCCCCTAGAACCCCCGTCACTTGAACACTCCCTCTCCTCCATTTTCAACCACTCATCCCATCTACCCTCTCCCCAACCCCGGAACTTGTCCCCCACCTCTGATCACCCTCCAACCAAGTAAACCTAACCCCTGGACCCCACCTCCCAACCCCACATATATATATATAGGTACAGACATAGACACAAATCCCCTTTAGTATCCCCCTGGATCCCCACCCCCTGACTCACTACCCTACATAGAAACATAGGTACATACAGATACAGATACAAATACCCTTTAGTAGCCCCCTAGACCCCCACCCCTCGATCCTTCATGCCCTGGACCCCACCTCCCAACCGCCACCCCTGGACCTTCCCCCGGACCCCACCCCCAACCCTGGGGGGCATACATAGAAACATAGATAGTAGACAGGCACAAATGCCGGATAAACCACTTGAATTAATAAAGAATTATTGGAAAGAAGCAATTGAATTTCATTCATCCTCCTTTAAAAAATTAAATATGTTTATCAATTGGTTTTAATATACTGATAATGAAGAACAGGGCAGTCTAAATTTTTAGTTATTTTTATTTAAATTTCCTCCCATGGTCTTTTTCAACCTTTCTTCAATGTTATTAATTTTACCATATGTATGAGATTATTTGAGGATATTTTACAGGCTGAGATGAATTGGGAAACAAAGAGGAAGGTAGATTATAAGTAAATTAGGGAACGAAGAAAAGATTTTTATATTATAGACAAAAGATTCAGCCGGGAGTGGGAAGCGTTTGGATGTAGATTATAATATTTCCCTAGATAATGAAAGATAAACCACAAAACGCGAATTTTTGTTGAAAATGCTTTTTAATGCCAACAACATTTAAATTTTTCATTGAAAAATGGAAAAGAATCTATCCTTAAATGTTTGAGTTATTAATAATGTGGGAAATTAATTGCTTAATTAGGTATTTAATTTGGTGAATTCTTGATTTCTGTTTTATTAAGAACATATGTTTGCCACATGTCCGTTTGGGCTTTCTGCCCTTGTGAAGGCGGCATTCTTTCTTTGTAGCGAGCCATTTGTGTTCAAGAGGGCTGGCCGGCTGACACTCATATGCATGTGTATATGTGTATGTGTTTCAGCTGAGATGCAGTCGTTGACAAGGCGCATAGTATCTTTTATCTATGACAAGGCGTTGGGCAGTTTAAAGCGAGAGCCGCATAAGATGACATGCTTGTCGATGTGCTAGTTTATATAGTGATGTATTAATTTAAGATGTTTAACGATGACCCCTAGACACGAAAATGTATTACCCCCCCTTTTTGTTAATAAATATATATAAAGAATGAATAAGTGTGTTATTTTCACCCCTATGAGCGAAGGGGGTGAAACCCGCCCTCTACAATAATTTTATGATTATTTTTAATGAACGTGATTAATTTATATAGAATAAAAAACAAAAAAGAATTCATATCCAAATGTTTATATGTTACGCCTAATATGTGAAATTGCGTATTTCTGGAAATGGCAACATTTTGCCGAATTCATGAATTAAGCAAATCGCTTGCTGATTCCCGAAATTGAGAAATTTCATTTACGATTTCAGGTAATAAGTAAAATTTATTTATTATTTTAAACGTATGTCAACTTTAATTAATAGACTATAGATAAATTTAAGTGGCAACACACGTCTCCGGCGGGCCTCTTGCATGCCAGGGGACTGATTAAAATCGTCATTGACATTTCTTAATTCTGGAATTTTCTATGAAATAAGTCTCCTGAAACAATATAATGACGGTCGGGTGAAAAAAATTAGAAATTTTGAAAGACTTGGCAAAAATGGGTTTTCAAGGAGTACTTGGGTGTTTACATGGCACTCATTTTAAAATAGAAAAATCTGCTGAGTATGTTAAATCATTATTAAATAGGAATGAATATTATTCCATACAGGCTGGAACTTTGATATAATTTACTTACTTAATCTATTGATAAATCTTATTTTCTTTAATGCAAGCAGTATGTGATTCAAAAAAGAAGAAATTCGGTATCCAGGGTCAGTTCACAATTATATTAATTACAAGAACCAAATTTAAATTAAGAAAACCAAGACGACAAAATCGGTCATAACAATAGAAATCATTTAGGCTTTATCTATATCACACATTATTAAATGACTCATTCAAACTTGGAGAAATTAAATGTCACATTTACTACATAAAAGAACATTTAGTAAAAGGTGCTTAAAAAACAATTAATTAATTGTTCACGATAATAAGATAAACGTTTTTTTTTTTGTTTTGTTTTTTATCGCTGTTTTTGCTTATACTGGCAATCCTCTATACCAACTGGGAAATGTATACACCATGGAAGATTACTTTTGATTTAAAAAATAGTAAATCAGTCTTATATTCTGTTTTTCCTGGACTAGTCATCTCAGTGGGAAATAACGGCATCCATACTTTATAGAAGTGCAAAAAAATTGACAGCAAATAATAATTTTTAAATTATTATATTAAAGCAACTTTATTATTATTTTATCCAACATCTTATTTAAACAAAACGAAAAATACGATGCTGACTTAATCATATTAGAAGCCGATTTAAGGAGACAGAATACCAATTTAGGAGTCCGTTTTACTCAGCAGAAAAAAACTTCTTCAATCTGTACAAAATAAATTTCTTGGCAGGCTGTCCTTTAAACTGTTCATCCAAAATGATTCCTCTTCAAATGTATCTTTACAAACTCAATTTAACCTTCCTGGCCTTGATAGCAGACGTCATTATTTTGATGTAACCTTTATATATAAATTATTAAATAACCAGATTAATAGCAGTTTCCTACTATCCCAGCTAAAAATAAATGTTCCATGTCGTAGTTTGAGATCGCAAGACATGTTTTACATTGATTGCCCGAGATCAAACTACCTACATCATGGCTTCACCCCTAAACCGAATGATGAGCATATGTAATGTAGTGTTCATTGGCGTTGACGTTAACAGTTGTTCTCTTGTTAGCGTTAAGAAACTGATGCTGGGAAGATAGATTATACTAGGGTGAAGAGGGGTTTTTTGAGGGAGTTTTTTTGGAACTTTTTTTTTTAAATTTTAAATATAAAATACTAAGTAGATTTCACATAAATATTAATAATATATATTCCATAAGGGTTTTTTCGGAAAATTTTTCTTTACTTTATTTAATATGTTTCACCAAAAACCTACACCATTCTCCCTTAACAAAATAGATTATACTGTTATTTAGTAGACTGAATTGTAATTTAATATGTATATGCATGCTGATAATATGTAAAAGGACTTGTTCCGTTAAAATAAATAAATAAAAAAATAAATAAATTTAGTGATTCATTTGTGTTACTTTATTATATGACATAAATTAAATTTTTCTTCTTCAACTGCTATGCTCCTGCAGCGTTTAGGCGATTAGTTACTTATTGTGAGGGATCTTCTGGTCTCTTTGTAGAAGATAATTCGGACATCCGTGATCCCAAACCACTTCCGAATGTCTTGGAGCCAAGAGTGTCACTTTGTCTTCGATTCACGGTGATTTTAACCAATCACTGGAGATATTAACTTCTTTATTATTATCTAATAATTTTTTTGCAACGAAATTTTCCGTGGAGAGAGACGGACTGGTAGAAATTTTAATTGAATGTAATGGAAGGCAGCCCAGGGGTAGTGAGGAAAGAAAAAATTAACACATATCAAATAAGGTGTAATTTATTGGAATCCTTCCTCCTTTCCTTTCAAACCGACGTTTCGGAGGATTTTTCCCTCTTCTTCAGGGTCTATACAAATCAATATTACAAAATTATAAAAACGGGTTGGTCATCATTCATTTCAACAATAAAATAATACAATTATAAATACAATGTAAACAGCCAGATTATCAATAGAAAATATCTATATATATAAAATTAAGGTTTTGTCTGTACATTGGTCCAAATCACGCCAAATTTTGGTTGAACACGTTTCAAGCAAAGTTATGAACGAAAAACAAACACTCAACAAAATTCCTGTCTGTCTGTATGTCTGTCTGTTTCAGCGGTTTCCGCGAAAAGTTGCTCACGATTCACGTCAAAACGGCTGAAGGGATTATTATGAAATTTCATATTTGTAATAGAGGTCTCCTAACTTACGTTTTTAGCTATATAACGTTTTGATATTTGACCCCAAAAGGGGGTTTGGGGGGGGGTGCACGAATGAAAATTATCAAATAACTCTTAAACTATTAACTCTACGGGAAATTTTATAATGAGCAAAGTTGTAGGGGATGTGATTTCTGACAACTTTTGTTTAAAAAAATTCCCCCCAAAAACCACCCAAAAAGGGGGGGAAGGAGAAAAATATATAAATTCTTGCCCTTTGTATGCATAATCTGTGGGTCTCTAGAGAGCTAGAAATGCAAAAACTAACCACTTAAAAAAAGGGGGGGGGGTCAAAAAATGAAAATTCTTGCTCTTGGACCAAACTCAACCAAATTTTGTTTACATAATCTGTGGGTCACTAGAAGGCTAGAAATGCAAAAACTGGGTGCGGGGGTGGAGTGGGGGTGGGTTAGGGCATGGGATGCGCGGAGTGGAATGGCGGTGGAGTGAGGGAGTATGGCGGAGTAGGGGGGGGGGGGGGTGCAAGGTTGGTGGATGGGGGGTTCAGGTGAGGGTCCAGTGGCGTAGTGGGGTGGTACGGGGTGGGGTCCGAGGTGGGGGGTGCAGGTTAGAGTGTTGAAGTGGTGGTGTGGGGGCGGGGGTTGGGGTGCTGGGTGGGTTTCGTGGAGTGTGGTGGGTTGGAGTGGGGGGTGAGGTTGGGGTTCGTGGGTTGGGGGCCCGAGGTGGGTGGGGTGAGGGTTGGGGTGGTGGTGTGGGGGCGGGGTTGGGGTGCTGGGTGGGTTTCGGGGAGTGTGGTGGGTTGGAGTGGGGGGTGAGGTTTGGGTTCTGTGGTATGGGGGCGGGGGTTGGGCACGGGTTCATGGTGCGGGGGTAGGGGTGCTGGATGGGTCGGGGGGGAGTGTAGTGTGAGGGTGGGATTCGTGGGTGGGTTTCGGGGAGTGTGGTGGGTTGGAGTGGGGGTGAGGTTTGGGTTCTGTGGTATGGGGCGGGGTTGGGCACGGGTTCATGGTGTGGGGGTAGGGATGCTGGATGGGTCGGGGGGAGTGTAGTGTGAGGGTGGGATTCGTGGGTTGGGGGTCCAGGGCGTGCCCCCTGCTCATCAAGAGGGCCGCCGACGACTGCAAGCTAGTTTGAAATAAAAATATTTTGTTGACGTTATATAAAAACAGCTTCTCTTGATTTTCAAATTACCTTAGCTTTAGTTTGTAACTCAATTAGAACTCGAGTTATAACTAAAAAAGTAAAACCATGTTTTTAAATATGTTTATTATCCTTTTATTTTACTTAGAGAAAGTGGGTGTAGGTTTTTGGTGAAACATGATATGAATTAATAAAGTAAAGGGAGTGTAGTTTCACAGTGAATATATATATATTCACTGTGAAAATACACAATCCTTTTACTTTATTAATTATCCTTATAATCACGTAGTTTTAGTTTTTTAGTTTAAGCAGAGTTCTAATTGAGTTACATACAAGGCGTAATTTGAAAATCAAAGAGGAAGCTATTTTCTATTTCTTCAACAAAATATTGTGATCTCAAATATTGCTGTTTAATATCTAATGGGACTCGAAAATATGTCAAAATGGCCTTTTTTTTTTTTTTTTTTTTTTTAATGCAATCGAATGCAAGAAGGGGTGCACCAGTAAAGATGCAGCTCCTATGGATCTCAAAAGACCCTTGCATTACCGAAGAGAAGGGAAAGTTGATTAAGTGAGAGGGTGTAGACGTAGAGTGTCTATGCACCCCGGTTTTGAAGGTTTGAAGATTATAGGTGCTGGGAAAGATGGAGGCTGGGAGAGAGTTCCAGTTCCTTGAAGTCATGGGGATATATGTATTCGCGAATGAAGTGGTCCGGCACTTTTCCAATTTGACCGCGAAAGAGTGTTGGGAGTCGGCAAAACGCGTGCTACGTGCAAAGCATGCTTTGGGGGGAATTATTGATTTTATCTCATCAGAGCACCTGCCGTGATAGTATCTATAGAAAAGGGAAAAGGGCAGAGACATTTCTTCGATGAGCCAGCGAGTCGAGGGAGTCGGTGAGGGTAGAATCGTTAATTAGCCTGACGGCTCGTTTCTGAATTGCATCCAGGGTAGCGAGAGAATATTTTGAGGCGCTCTCGGGGCAAGCGTGGCTTCAAAGGGTCCTCAGGTAAAGACTACGGAACCCATGGACTCAATTAAAGTCACAAATTGTAGTATTCAATTAGGTTGAATATTAGCACGTGACGGTTTTGCCAAAAATTACATGGGGTCTCGTCGAGAGGCAAAAAAGTGCGATTTTTTCATTTAGTGCGTGCGGATGGATGTATGTATGGATGGATGTATGTATGGATGGATGTATGTATGGATGGATGTATGGATGGATGTTATCGCTTTTTTGGCCCACGATTTTTTCCACACCGTTGCACCGATTGAAATGAAATTGAAAACCTACCATTAGTTTAACAAAATGAAGCGCTGATTAGTTTTTGGTACATATCGGCCCACAAACATTAGTACTTTATTTCAGTACTTTTTTAGTTTTTTCTAAATATCTTGAAAATGACTTAACCAATTTTGATGAAATTTAATATCCTAATTAAGTACCTTGGGGACCACAAAAAAGGATAAATAAAGTTTTTAGTAAAATTATATTTTAAAGTACTTTACTCTAGAGTAAGAGAGTACTTTTTTAATTTTTAAATTCTTTAAAATTTATTCATTTGAACCTTTTAATATAGCTCATTTAGCCTTGCTTAAATAAGAATGGATAGGCTTCTCTCTGTGAAATGCTAAAAATTTGGGAGGAAATTTTATAAGTAACCATAGCAACTGCGTTGTTTTCTTATCCCTTACCTTTGCAGAAGACATAGAGGAATCGACTTTAAACCAAAAATAGCGATTGATTCTCATCTAATACTTGAGGAATAACCATTCTATATTGGATTTTTGACGTTTCGGTTTTTATTGGTAACCATTGCTGAAGACTTGGAGGAATCGACTTAAAATCAAAAATAACGATCGATTCTCATCTAGTACTTGAGGAATAATCATTCTATATTGGATTTTTGACGTTTCGGTTTTTATTAGTAACCATTGCTGAAGACATAGAGAAATCGATTTTAAACCAAAAATAGCGATTGATTCTCATCTAGTACTTGAGGAATAATCATTCTATATTGGATTTTTGACGTTTCGGTTTTTATTAGTAACCATTGCTGAAGACATAGAGAAATCGACTTTAAACCAAAAATAGCGATTGATTCTCATCTAGTACTTGAGGAATAATCATTCTATATTGGATTTTTGACGTTTCGGTTTTTATTGGTAACCATTGCTGAAGACATGGAGGAATCGACTTAAAATAAAAAATAGCGATTGATTCTCATCTAATACTTGAGAAATATCCATTCTATATTGGATTTTTGACGTTTCGGTTTTTATTAGTAACCATTCCTGAAGACATAGAGAAATCAACTTTAAACCAAAAATAGCGATTGATTCTCATCTAGTACTTGAGGAATAATCATTCTATATAGGATTTTTGACGTTTCGGTTTTTATTGGTAACCATTGCTGAAGACATAGAGGAATCGACTTAAAATCAAAAATAGCGATCGATTCTCATCTAATACTTGAGGAATAACAATTCTACATTAGGTTTTTGACGTTTCGATTATTATTGGTAACCATTGCTGAAGACATGGAGGAATCGACTTAAAATCAAAAATAACGATCGATTCTTATCTAATACTAGAGGAATAACCTTATTGCATTCCATTTTTGATGTTTTGACTATTAATGGAAACCTCTACTGAAAATGTAGAAGAATCGACTTAAAATCAAAAAGACTAAATTCTTTTATGGCAAACAACTCAAGCTTGAGTTGTTTGCCATAAAAGAATTTAGTCTTTTTGATTTTAAGTCGATTCTTCTACATTTTCAGTAGAGGTTTCCATTAATAGTCAAAACATCAAAAATGGAATTCAATAAGGTTATTCCTCTAGTATTAGATAAGAATCGATCGTTATTTTTGATTTTAAGTCGTTTCCTCCATGTCTTCAGCAATGGTTACCAATAATAATCGAAACGTCAAAAACCTAATGTAGAATTGTTATTCCTCAAGTATTAGATGAGAATCGATGGCTATTTTTGATTTTAAGTCGATTCCTCTATGTCTTCAGCAATGGTTACCAATAAAAACCGAAACGTCAAAAATCCAATGTAGGATGGTTATTCCTCGACTCTTAAATGAGAATTATTTTTGAATTAATTTCAATATGAACTACAAATTGCAAGTGATATCTGATTAATAATAAAGGAACAAACATATTAATATTTCAAATGAATTTGGATAAAGTTTAGCAACGATCCGTTGCAGTTTAT